>OZ010733.1:22975498-23386448 GCA_963932275.1 Andrena praecox | reverse complement strand
CCAAATCACAAACCATTACATAATTTTGAAGAACAATCTCATCAAATTTAAGTATCATCGAAAATATTATCCTCCCACCAACCTTAATTTTTTTGGTGCATAATTTGATGCTTATTTTATTCAAATTTAAGTCAACGTTAAGTTTTTTTTGTAACCTCCGACCGAATCACAAACCATTACATAATTTTGAAGAACAATCATCGAAAATATTATCCTCCCACCAACCTTAATTTTTTTGGTGCATAATTTGATGCTATTTTATTCAAATTTAAGTCAACGTTAAGTTTTTTTGTAACCTCCGACCGAATCACAAACCATTACATAATTTTGAAGAACAATCTCATCAAATTTAAGTATCATCGAAAATATTATCCTCCCACCAACCTTAATTTTTTTGGTGCATAATTTGATGCTATTTTATTCAAATTTAAGTCAACGTTAAGTTTTTTTTGTAACCTCCGACCGAATCACAAACCATTACATAATTTTGAAGAACAATCATCGAAAATATTATCCTCCCACCAACCTTAATTTTTTTGGTGCATAATTTGATGCTATTTTATTCAAATTTAAGTCAACGTTAAGTTTTTTTTGTAACCTCCGACCGAATCACAAACCATTACATAATTTTGAAGAACAATCATCGAAAATATTATCCTCCCACCAACCTTAATTTTTTTAGTGCATAATTTGATGCTATTTTATTCAAATTTAAGTCAACGTTAAGTTTTTTTTGTAACCTCCGACCGAATCACAAACCATTACATAATTTTGAAGAACAATCATCGAAAATATTATCCTCCCACCAACCTTAATTTTTTTGGTGCATAATTTGATGCTATTTTATTCAAATTTAAGTCAACGTTAAGTTTTTTTTATCCTCCGTCCAAATCACAAACCATTACATAATTTTGAAGAACAATCTCATCAAATTTAAGTATCATCGAAAATATTATCCTCCCACCAACCTTAATTTTTTTGGTGCATAATTTGATGCTATTTTATTCAAATTTAAGTCAACGTTAAGTTTTTTTTGTAACCTCCGACCGAATCACAAACCATTACATAATTTTGAAGAACAATCATCGAAAATATTATCCTCCCACCAACCTTAATTTTTTTGGTGCATAATTTGATGCTATTTTATTCAAATTTAAGTCAACGTTAAGTTTTTTTTGTAACCTCCGACCGAATCACAAACCATTACATAATTTTGAAGAACAATCATCGAAAATATTATCCTCCCACCAACCTTAATTTTTTTGGTGCATAATTTGATGCTATTTTATTCAAATTTAAGTCAACGTTAAGTTTTTTTTATCCTCCGTCCAAATCACAAACCATTACATAATTTTGAAGAACAATCTCATCAAATTTAAGTATCATCGAAAATATTATCCTCCCACCAACCTTAATTTTTTTGGTGCATAATTTGATGCTATTTTATTCAAATTTAAGTCAACGTTAAGTTTTTTTTGTAACCTCCGACCGAATCACAAACCATTACATAATTTTGAAGAACAATCATCGAAAATATTATCCTCCCACCAACCTTAATTTTTTTGGTGCATAATTTGATGCTATTTTATTCAAATTTAAGTCAACGTTAAGTTTTTTTTATCCTCCGTCCAAATCACAAACCATTACATAATTTTGAAGAACAATCTCATCAAATTTAAGTATCATCGAAAATATTATCCTCCCACCAACCTTAATTTTTTTGGTGCATAATTTGATGCTATTTTATTCAAATTTAAGTCAACGTTAAGTTTTTTTTGTAACCTCCGACCGAATCACAAACCATTACATAATTTTGAAGAACAATCATCGAAAATATTATCCTCCCACCAACCTTAATTTTTTTAGTGCATAATTTGATGCTATTTTATTCAAATTTAAGTCAACGTTAAGTTTTTTTTGTAACCTCCGACCGAATCACAAACCATTACATAATTTTGAAGAACAATCATCGAAAATATTATCCTCCCACCAACCTTAATTTTTTTGGTGCATAATTTGATGCTATTTTATTCAAATTTAAGTCAACGTTAAGTTTTTTTTAACCTCCGTCCAAATCACAAACCATTACACAATTTTGAAGAACAATCTCATCAAATTTAAGTATCATCGAAAATATTATCCTCCCACCAACCTTAATTTTTTTGGTGCATAATTTGATGCTATTTTATTCAAATTTAAGTCAACGTTAAGTTTTTTTTGTAACCTCCGACCGAATCACAAACCATTACATAATTTTGAAGAACAATCATCGAAAATATTATCCTCCCACCAACCTTAATTTTTTTGGTGCATAATTTCATGCTATTTTATTCAAATTTAAGTCAACGTTAAGTTTTTTTTATCCTCCGTCCAAATCACAAACCATTACATAATTTTGAAGAACAATCTCATCAAATTTAAGTATCATCGAAAATATTATCCTCCCACCAACCTTAATTTTTTTGGTGCATAATTTGATGCTATTTTATTCAAATTTAAGTCAACGTTAAGTTTTTTTTGTAACCTCCGACCGAATCACAAACCATTACATAATTTTGAAGAACAATCATCGAAAATATTATCCTCCCACCAACCTTAATTTTTTTGGTGCATAATTTGATGCTATTTTATTCAAATTTAAGTCAACGTTAAGTTTTTTTTAACCTCCGTCCAAATCACAAACCATTACATAATTTTGAAGAACAATCTCATCAAATTTAAGTATCATCGAAAATATTATCCTCCCACCAACCTTAATTTTTTTGGTGCATAATTTGATGCTATTTTATTCAAATTTAAGTCAACGTTAAGTTTTTTTTGTAACCTCCGACCGAATCACAAACCATTACATAATTTTGAAGAACAATCATCGAAAATATTATCCTCCCACCAACCTTAATTTTTTTGGTGCATAATTTGATGCTATTTTATTCAAATTTAAGTCAACGTTAAGTTTTTTTTGTAACCTCCGACCGAATCACAAACCATTACATAATTTTGAAGAACAATCATCGAAAATATTATCCTCCCACCAACCTTAATTTTTTTAGTGCATAATTTGATGCTATTTTATTCAAATTTAAGTCAACGTTAAGTTTTTTTTGTAACCTCCGACCGAATCACAAACCATTACATAATTTTGAAGAACAATCTCATCAAATTTAAGTATCATCGAAAATATTATCCTCCCACCAACCTTAATTTTTTTGGTGCATAATTTGATGCTATTTTATTCAAATTTAAGTCAACGTTAAGTTTTTTTTGTAACCTCCGACCGAATCACAAACCATTACATAATTTTGAAGAACAATCATCGAAAATATTATCCTCCCACCAACCTTAATTTTTTTGGTGCATAATTTGATGCTATTTTATTCAAATTTAAGTCAACGTTAAGTTTTTTTTAACCTCCGTCCAAATCACAAACCATTACATAATTTTGAAGAACAATCTCATCAAATTTAAGTATCATCGAAAATATTATCCTCCCACCAACCTTAATTTTTTTGGTGCATAATTTGATGCTATTTTATTCAAATTTAAGTCAACGTTAAGTTTTTTTTGTAACCTCCGACCGAATCACAAACCATTACATAATTTTGAAGAACAATCATCGAAAATATTATCCTCCCACCAACCTTAATTTTTTTGGTGCATAATTTGATGCTATTTTATTCAAATTTAAGTCAACGTTAAGTTTTTTTTGTAACCTCCGACCGAATCACAAACCATTACATAATTTTGAAGAACAATCATCGAAAATATTATCCTCCCACCAACCTTAATTTTTTTAGTGCATAATTTGATGCTATTTTATTCAAATTTAAGTCAACGTTAAGTTTTTTTTGTAACCTCCGACCGAATCACAAACCATTACATAATTTTGAAGAACAATCTCATCAAATTTAAGTATCATCGAAAATATTATCCTCCCACCAACCTTAATTTTTTTGGTGCATAATTTGATGCTATTTTATTCAAATTTAAGTCAACGTTAAGTTTTTTTTGTAACCTCCGACCGAATCACAAACCATTACATAATTTTGAAGAACAATCATTGAAAATATTATCCTCCCACCAACCTTAATTTTTTTGGTGCATAATTTGATGCTATTTTATTCAAATTTAAGTCAACGTTAAGTTTTTTTTGTAACCTCCGACCGAATCACAAACCATTACATAATTTTGAAGAACAATCATCGAAAATATTATCCTCCCACCAACCTTAATTTTTTTGGTGCATAATTTGATGCTATTTTATTCAAATTTAAGTCAACGTTAAGTTTTTTTTAACCTCCGTCCAAATCACAAACCATTACACAATTTTGAAGAACAATCTCATCAAATTTAAGTATCATCGAAAATATTATCCTCCCACCAACCTTAATTTTTTTGGTGCATAATTTGATGCTATTTTATTCAAATTTAAGTCAACGTTAAGTTTTTTTTGTAACCTCCGACCGAATCACAAACCATTACATAATTTTGAAGAACAATCATCGAAAATATTATCCTCCCACCAACCTTAATTTTTTTGGTGCATAATTTGATGCTATTTTATTCAAATTTAAGTCAACGTTAAGTTTTTTTTATCCTCCGTCCAAATCACAAACCATTACATAATTTTGAAGAACAATCTCATCAAATTTAAGTATCATCGAAAATATTATCCTCCCACCAACCTTAATTTTTTTGGTGCATAATTTGATGCTATTTTATTCAAATTTAAGTCAACGTTAAGTTTTTTTTGTAACCTCCGACCGAATCACAAACCATTACATAATTTTGAAGAACAATCATCGAAAATATTATCCTCCCACCAACCTTAATTTTTTTAGTGCATAATTTGATGCTATTTTATTCAAATTTAAGTCAACGTTAAGTTTTTTTTGTAACCTCCGACCGAATCACAAACCATTACATAATTTTGAAGAACAATCTCATCAAATTTAAGTATCATCGAAAATATTATCCTCCCACCAACCTTAATTTTTTTGGTGCATAATTTGATGCTATTTTATTCAAATTTAAGTCAACGTTAAGTTTTTTTTGTAACCTCCGACCGAATCACAAACCATTACATAATTTTGAAGAACAATCATCGAAAATATTATCCTCCCACCAACCTTAATTTTTTTGGTGCATAATTTGATGCTATTTTATTCAAATTTAAGTCAACGTTAAGTTTTTTTTGTAACCTCCGACCGAATCACAAACCATTACATAATTTTGAAGAACAATCATCGAAAATATTATCCTCCCACCAACCTTAATTTTTTTAGTGCATAATTTGATGCTATTTTATTCAAATTTAAGTCAACGTTAAGTTTTTTTTGTAACCTCCGACCGAATCACAAACCATTACATAATTTTGAAGAACAATCATCGAAAATATTATCCTCCCACCAACCTTAATTTTTTTGGTGCATAATTTGATGCTATTTTATTCAAATTTAAGTCAACGTTAAGTTTTTTTTATCCTCCGTCCAAATCACAAACCATTACATAATTTTGAAGAACAATCTCATCAAATTTAAGTATCATCGAAAATATTATCCTCCCACCAACCTTAATTTTTTTGGTGCATAATTTGATGCTATTTTATTCAAATTTAAGTCAACGTTAAGTTTTTTTTGTAACCTCCGACCGAATCACAAACCATTACATAATTTTGAAGAACAATCATCGAAAATATTATCCTCCCACCAACCTTAATTTTTTTGGTGCATAATTTGATGCTATTTTATTCAAATTTAAGTCAACGTTAAGTTTTTTTTGTAACCTCCGACCGAATCACAAACCATTACATAATTTTGAAGAACAATCATCGAAAATATTATCCTCCCACCAACCTTAATTTTTTTGGTGCATAATTTGATGCTATTTTATTCAAATTTAAGTCAACGTTAAGTTTTTTTTATCCTCCGTCCAAATCACAAACCATTACATAATTTTGAAGAACAATCTCATCAAATTTAAGTATCATCGAAAATATTATCCTCCCACCAACCTTAATTTTTTTGGTGCATAATTTGATGCTATTTTATTCAAATTTAAGTCAACGTTAAGTTTTTTTTGTAACCTCCGACCGAATCACAAACCATTACATAATTTTGAAGAACAATCATCGAAAATATTATCCTCCCACCAACCTTAATTTTTTTGGTGCATAATTTGATGCTATTTTATTCAAATTTAAGTCAACGTTAAGTTTTTTTTATCCTCCGTCCAAATCACAAACCATTACATAATTTTGAAGAACAATCTCATCAAATTTAAGTATCATCGAAAATATTATCCTCCCACCAACCTTAATTTTTTTGGTGCATAATTTGATGCTATTTTATTCAAATTTAAGTCAACGTTAAGTTTTTTTTGTAACCTCCGACCGAATCACAAACCATTACATAATTTTGAAGAACAATCATCGAAAATATTATCCTCCCACCAACCTTAATTTTTTTAGTGCATAATTTGATGCTATTTTATTCAAATTTAAGTCAACGTTAAGTTTTTTTTGTAACCTCCGACCGAATCACAAACCATTACATAATTTTGAAGAACAATCATCGAAAATATTATCCTCCCACCAACCTTAATTTTTTTGGTGCATAATTTGATGCTATTTTATTCAAATTTAAGTCAACGTTAAGTTTTTTTTAACCTCCGTCCAAATCACAAACCATTACACAATTTTGAAGAACAATCTCATCAAATTTAAGTATCATCGAAAATATTATCCTCCCACCAACCTTAATTTTTTTGGTGCATAATTTGATGCTATTTTATTCAAATTTAAGTCAACGTTAAGTTTTTTTTGTAACCTCCGACCGAATCACAAACCATTACATAATTTTGAAGAACAATCATCGAAAATATTATCCTCCCACCAACCTTAATTTTTTTGGTGCATAATTTGATGCTATTTTATTCAAATTTAAGTCAACGTTAAGTTTTTTTTATCCTCCGTCCAAATCACAAACCATTACATAATTTTGAAGAACAATCTCATCAAATTTAAGTATCATCGAAAATATTATCCTCCCACCAACCTTAATTTTTTTGGTGCATAATTTGATGCTATTTTATTCAAATTTAAGTCAACGTTAAGTTTTTTTTGTAACCTCCGACCGAATCACAAACCATTACATAATTTTGAAGAACAATCATCGAAAATATTATCCTCCCACCAACCTTAATTTTTTTAGTGCATAATTTGATGCTATTTTATTCAAATTTAAGTCAACGTTAAGTTTTTTTTGTAACCTCCGACCGAATCACAAACCATTACATAATTTTGAAGAACAATCATCGAAAATATTATCCTCCCACCAACCTTAATTTTTTTGGTGCATAATTTGATGCTATTTTATTCAAATTTAAGTCAACGTTAAGTTTTTTTTAACCTCCGTCCAAATCACAAACCATTACACAATTTTGAAGAACAATCTCATCAAATTTAAGTATCATCGAAAATATTATCCTCCCACCAACCTTAATTTTTTTGGTGCATAATTTGATGCTATTTTATTCAAATTTAAGTCAACGTTAAGTTTTTTTTGTAACCTCCGACCGAATCACAAACCATTACATAATTTTGAAGAACAATCATCGAAAATATTATCCTCCCACCAACCTTAATTTTTTTGGTGCATAATTTGATGCTATTTTATTCAAATTTAAGTCAACGTTAAGTTTTTTTTATCCTCCGTCCAAATCACAAACCATTACATAATTTTGAAGAACAATCTCATCAAATTTAAGTATCATCGAAAATATTATCCTCCCACCAACCTTAATTTTTTTGGTGCATAATTTGATGCTATTTTATTCAAATTTAAGTCAACGTTAAGTTTTTTTTGTAACCTCCGACCGAATCACAAACCATTACATAATTTTGAAGAACAATCATCGAAAATATTATCCTCCCACCAACCTTAATTTTTTTAGTGCATAATTTGATGCTATTTTATTCAAATTTAAGTCAACGTTAAGTTTTTTTTGTAACCTCCGACCGAATCACAAACCATTACATAATTTTGAAGAACAATCATCGAAAATATTATCCTCCCACCAACCTTAATTTTTTTGGTGCATAATTTGATGCTATTTTATTCAAATTTAAGTCAACGTTAAGTTTTTTTTATCCTCCGTCCAAATCACAAACCATTACATAATTTTGAAGAACAATCTCATCAAATTTAAGTATCATCGAAAATATTATCCTCCCACCAACCTTAATTTTTTTGGTGCATAATTTGATGCTATTTTATTCAAATTTAAGTCAACGTTAAGTTTTTTTTGTAACCTCCGACCGAATCACAAACCATTACATAATTTTGAAGAACAATCATCGAAAATATTATCCTCCCACCAACCTTAATTTTTTTGGTGCATAATTTGATGCTATTTTATTCAAATTTAAGTCAACGTTAAGTTTTTTTTATCCTCCGTCCAAATCACAAACCATTACATAATTTTGAAGAACAATCTCATCAAATTTAAGTATCATCGAAAATATTATCCTCCCACCAACCTTAATTTTTTTGGTGCATAATTTGATGCTATTTTATTCAAATTTAAGTCAACGTTAAGTTTTTTTTGTAACCTCCGACCGAATCACAAACCATTACATAATTTTGAAGAACAATCATCGAAAATATTATCCTCCCACCAACCTTAATTTTTTTAGTGCATAATTTGATGCTATTTTATTCAAATTTAAGTCAACGTTAAGTTTTTTTTGTAACCTCCGACCGAATCACAAACCATTACATAATTTTGAAGAACAATCATCGAAAATATTATCCTCCCACCAACCTTAATTTTTTTGGTGCATAATTTGATGCTATTTTATTCAAATTTAAGTCAACGTTAAGTTTTTTTTAACCTCCGTCCAAATCACAAACCATTACACAATTTTGAAGAACAATCTCATCAAATTTAAGTATCATCGAAAATATTATCCTCCCACCAACCTTAATTTTTTTGGTGCATAATTTGATGCTATTTTATTCAAATTTAAGTCAACGTTAAGTTTTTTTTGTAACCTCCGACCGAATCACAAACCATTACATAATTTTGAAGAACAATCATCGAAAATATTATCCTCCCACCAACCTTAATTTTTTTGGTGCATAATTTGATGCTATTTTATTCAAATTTAAGTCAACGTTAAGTTTTTTTTATCCTCCGTCCAAATCACAAACCATTACATAATTTTGAAGAACAATCTCATCAAATTTAAGTATCATCGAAAATATTATCCTCCCACCAACCTTAATTTTTTTGGTGCATAATTTGATGCTATTTTATTCAAATTTAAGTCAACGTTAAGTTTTTTTTGTAACCTCCGACCGAATCACAAACCATTACATAATTTTGAAGAACAATCATCGAAAATATTATCCTCCCACCAACCTTAATTTTTTTGGTGCATAATTTGATGCTATTTTATTCAAATTTAAGTCAACGTTAAGTTTTTTTTATCCTCCGTCCAAATCACAAACCATTACATAATTTTGAAGAACAATCTCATCAAATTTAAGTATCATCGAAAATATTATCCTCCCACCAACCTTAATTTTTTTGGTGCATAATTTGATGCTATTTTATTCAAATTTAAGTCAACGTTAAGTTTTTTTTGTAACCTCCGACCGAATCACAAACCATTACATAATTTTGAAGAACAATCATCGAAAATATTATCCTCCCACCAACCTTAATTTTTTTGGTGCATAATTTGATGCTATTTTATTCAAATTTAAGTCAACGTTAAGTTTTTTTTAACCTCCGTCCAAATCACAAACCATTACACAATTTTGAAGAACAATCTCATCAAATTTAAGTATCATCGAAAATATTATCCTCCCACCAACCTTAATTTTTTTGGTGCATAATTTGATGCTATTTTATTCAAATTTAAGTCAACGTTAAGTTTTTTTTGTAACCTCCGACCGAATCACAAACCATTACATAATTTTGAAGAACAATCATCGAAAATATTATCCTCCCACCAACCTTAATTTTTTTGGTGCATAATTTGATGCTATTTTATTCAAATTTAAGTCAACGTTAAGTTTTTTTTATCCTCCGTCCAAATCACAAACCATTACATAATTTTGAAGAACAATCTCATCAAATTTAAGTATCATCGAAAATATTATCCTCCCACCAACCTTAATTTTTTTGGTGCATAATTTGATGCTATTTTATTCAAATTTAAGTCAACGTTAAGTTTTTTTTGTAACCTCCGACCGAATCACAAACCATTACATAATTTTGAAGAACAATCATCGAAAATATTATCCTCCCACCAACCTTAATTTTTTTGGTGCATAATTTGATGCTATTTTATTCAAATTTAAGTCAACGTTAAGTTTTTTTTAACCTCCGTCCAAATCACAAACCATTACACAATTTTGAAGAACAATCTCATCAAATTTAAGTATCATCGAAAATATTATCCTCCCACCAACCTTAATTTTTTTGGTGCATAATTTGATGCTATTTTATTCAAATTTAAGTCAACGTTAAGTTTTTTTTATCCTCCGTCCAAATCACAAACCATTACATAATTTTGAAGAACAATCTCATCAAATTTAAGTATCATCGAAAATATTATCCTCCCACCAACCTTAATTTTTTTGGTGCATAATTTGATGCTATTTTATTCAAATTTAAGTCAACGTTAAGTTTTTTTTGTAACCTCCGACCGAATCACAAACCATTACATAATTTTGAAGAACAATCATCGAAAATATTATCCTCCCACCAACCTTAATTTTTTTAGTGCATAATTTGATGCTATTTTATTCAAATTTAAGTCAACGTTAAGTTTTTTTTGTAACCTCCGACCGAATCACAAACCATTACATAATTTTGAAGAACAATCATCGAAAATATTATCCTCCCACCAACCTTAATTTTTTTGGTGCATAATTTGATGCTATTTTATTCAAATTTAAGTCAACGTTAAGTTTTTTTTATCCTCCGTCCAAATCACAAACCATTACATAATTTTGAAGAACAATCTCATCAAATTTAAGTATCATCGAAAATATTATCCTCCCACCAACCTTAATTTTTTTGGTGCATAATTTGATGCTATTTTATTCAAATTTAAGTCAACGTTAAGTTTTTTTTGTAACCTCCGACCGAATCACAAACCATTACATAATTTTGAAGAACAATCATCGAAAATATTATCCTCCCACCAACCTTAATTTTTTTGGTGCATAATTTGATGCTATTTTATTCAAATTTAAGTCAACGTTAAGTTTTTTTTATCCTCCGTCCAAATCACAAACCATTACATAATTTTGAAGAACAATCTCATCAAATTTAAGTATCATCGAAAATATTATCCTCCCACCAACCTTAATTTTTTTGGTGCATAATTTGATGCTATTTTATTCAAATTTAAGTCAACGTTAAGTTTTTTTTGTAACCTCCGACCGAATCACAAACCATTACATAATTTTGAAGAACAATCATCGAAAATATTATCCTCCCACCAACCTTAATTTTTTTAGTGCATAATTTGATGCTATTTTATTCAAATTTAAGTCAACGTTAAGTTTTTTTTGTAACCTCCGACCGAATCACAAACCATTACATAATTTTGAAGAACAATCATCGAAAATATTATCCTCCCACCAACCTTAATTTTTTTGGTGCATAATTTGATGCTATTTTATTCAAATTTAAGTCAACGTTAAGTTTTTTTTAACCTCCGTCCAAATCACAAACCATTACACAATTTTGAAGAACAATCTCATCAAATTTAAGTATCATCGAAAATATTATCCTCCCACCAACCTTAATTTTTTTGGTGCATAATTTGATGCTATTTTATTCAAATTTAAGTCAACGTTAAGTTTTTTTTGTAACCTCCGACCGAATCACAAACCATTACATAATTTTGAAGAACAATCATCGAAAATATTATCCTCCCACCAACCTTAATTTTTTTGGTGCATAATTTGATGCTATTTTATTCAAATTTAAGTCAACGTTAAGTTTTTTTTATCCTCCGTCCAAATCACAAACCATTACATAATTTTGAAGAACAATCTCATCAAATTTAAGTATCATCGAAAATATTATCCTCCCACCAACCTTAATTTTTTTGGTGCATAATTTGATGCTATTTTATTCAAATTTAAGTCAACGTTAAGTTTTTTTTGTAACCTCCGACCGAATCACAAACCATTACATAATTTTGAAGAACAATCATCGAAAATATTATCCTCCCACCAACCTTAATTTTTTTGGTGCATAATTTGATGCTATTTTATTCAAATTTAAGTCAACGTTAAGTTTTTTTTATCCTCCGTCCAAATCACAAACCATTACATAATTTTGAAGAACAATCTCATCAAATTTAAGTATCATCGAAAATATTATCCTCCCACCAACCTTAATTTTTTTGGTGCATAATTTGATGCTATTTTATTCAAATTTAAGTCAACGTTAAGTTTTTTTTGTAACCTCCGACCGAATCACAAACCATTACATAATTTTGAAGAACAATCATCGAAAATATTATCCTCCCACCAACCTTAATTTTTTTGGTGCATAATTTGATGCTATTTTATTCAAATTTAAGTCAACGTTAAGTTTTTTTTAACCTCCGTCCAAATCACAAACCATTACACAATTTTGAAGAACAATCTCATCAAATTTAAGTATCATCGAAAATATTATCCTCCCACCAACCTTAATTTTTTTGGTGCATAATTTGATGCTATTTTATTCAAATTTAAGTCAACGTTAAGTTTTTTTTGTAACCTCCGACCGAATCACAAACCATTACATAATTTTGAAGAACAATCATCGAAAATATTATCCTCCCACCAACCTTAATTTTTTTGGTGCATAATTTGATGCTATTTTATTCAAATTTAAGTCAACGTTAAGTTTTTTTTATCCTCCGTCCAAATCACAAACCATTACATAATTTTGAAGAACAATCTCATCAAATTTAAGTATCATCGAAAATATTATCCTCCCACCAACCTTAATTTTTTTGGTGCATAATTTGATGCTATTTTATTCAAATTTAAGTCAACGTTAAGTTTTTTTTGTAACCTCCGACCGAATCACAAACCATTACATAATTTTGAAGAACAATCATCGAAAATATTATCCTCCCACCAACCTTAATTTTTTTGGTGCATAATTTGATGCTATTTTATTCAAATTTAAGTCAACGTTAAGTTTTTTTTAACCTCCGTCCAAATCACAAACCATTACACAATTTTGAAGAACAATCTCATCAAATTTAAGTATCATCGAAAATATTATCCTCCCACCAACCTTAATTTTTTTGGTGCATAATTTGATGCTATTTTATTCAAATTTAAGTCAACGTTAAGTTTTTTTTGTAACCTCCGACCGAATCACAAACCATTACATAATTTTGAAGAACAATCATCGAAAATATTATCCTCCCACCAACCTTAATTTTTTTGGTGCATAATTTGATGCTATTTTATTCAAATTTAAGTCAACGTTAAGTTTTTTTTATCCTCCGTCCAAATCACAAACCATTACATAATTTTGAAGAACAATCTCATCAAATTTAAGTATCATCGAAAATATTATCCTCCCACCAACCTTAATTTTTTTGGTGCATAATTTGATGCTATTTTATTCAAATTTAAGTCAACGTTAAGTTTTTTTTGTAACCTCCGACCGAATCACAAACCATTACATAATTTTGAAGAACAATCATCGAAAATATTATCCTCCCACCAACCTTAATTTTTTTGGTGCATAATTTGATGCTATTTTATTCAAATTTAAGTCAACGTTAAGTTTTTTTTATCCTCCGTCCAAATCACAAACCATTACATAATTTTGAAGAACAATCTCATCAAATTTAAGTATCATCGAAAATATTATCCTCCCACCAACCTTAATTTTTTTGGTGCATAATTTGATGCTATTTTATTCAAATTTAAGTCAACGTTAAGTTTTTTTTGTAACCTCCGACCGAATCACAAACCATTACATAATTTTGAAGAACAATCATCGAAAATATTATCCTCCCACCAACCTTAATTTTTTTAGTGCATAATTTGATGCTATTTTATTCAAATTTAAGTCAACGTTAAGTTTTTTTTGTAACCTCCGACCGAATCACAAACCATTACATAATTTTGAAGAACAATCATCGAAAATATTATCCTCCCACCAACCTTAATTTTTTTGGTGCATAATTTGATGCTATTTTATTCAAATTTAAGTCAACGTTAAGTTTTTTTTAACCTCCGTCCAAATCACAAACCATTACACAATTTTGAAGAACAATCTCATCAAATTTAAGTATCATCGAAAATATTATCCTCCCACCAACCTTAATTTTTTTGGTGCATAATTTGATGCTATTTTATTCAAATTTAAGTCAACGTTAAGTTTTTTTTGTAACCTCCGACCGAATCACAAACCATTACATAATTTTGAAGAACAATCATCGAAAATATTATCCTCCCACCAACCTTAATTTTTTTGGTGCATAATTTGATGCTATTTTATTCAAATTTAAGTCAACGTTAAGTTTTTTTTATCCTCCGTCCAAATCACAAACCATTACATAATTTTGAAGAACAATCTCATCAAATTTAAGTATCATCGAAAATATTATCCTCCCACCAACCTTAATTTTTTTGGTGCATAATTTGATGCTATTTTATTCAAATTTAAGTCAACGTTAAGTTTTTTTTGTAACCTCCGACCGAATCACAAACCATTACATAATTTTGAAGAACAATCATCGAAAATATTATCCTCCCACCAACCTTAATTTTTTTGGTGCATAATTTGATGCTATTTTATTCAAATTTAAGTCAACGTTAAGTTTTTTTTATCCTCCGTCCAAATCACAAACCATTACATAATTTTGAAGAACAATCTCATCAAATTTAAGTATCATCGAAAATATTATCCTCCCACCAACCTTAATTTTTTTGGTGCATAATTTGATGCTATTTTATTCAAATTTAAGTCAACGTTAAGTTTTTTTTGTAACCTCCGACCGAATCACAAACCATTACATAATTTTGAAGAACAATCATCGAAAATATTATCCTCCCACCAACCTTAATTTTTTTGGTGCATAATTTGATGCTATTTTATTCAAATTTAAGTCAACGTTAAGTTTTTTTTAACCTCCGTCCAAATCACAAACCATTACACAATTTTGAAGAACAATCTCATCAAATTTAAGTATCATCGAAAATATTATCCTCCCACCAACCTTAATTTTTTTGGTGCATAATTTGATGCTATTTTATTCAAATTTAAGTCAACGTTAAGTTTTTTTTGTAACCTCCGACCGAATCACAAACCATTACATAATTTTGAAGAACAATCATCGAAAATATTATCCTCCCACCAACCTTAATTTTTTTGGTGCATAATTTGATGCTATTTTATTCAAATTTAAGTCAACGTTAAGTTTTTTTTATCCTCCGTCCAAATCACAAACCATTACATAATTTTGAAGAACAATCTCATCAAATTTAAGTATCATCGAAAATATTATCCTCCCACCAACCTTAATTTTTTTGGTGCATAATTTGATGCTATTTTATTCAAATTTAAGTCAACGTTAAGTTTTTTTTGTAACCTCCGACCGAATCACAAACCATTACATAATTTTGAAGAACAATCATTGAAAATATTATCCTCCCACCAACCTTAATTTTTTTGGTGCATAATTTGATGCTATTTTATTCAAATTTAAGTCAACGTTAAGTTTTTTTTATCCTCCGTCCAAATCACAAACCATTACATAATTTTGAAGAACAATCTCATCAAATTTAAGTATCATCGAAAATATTATCCTCCCACCAACCTTAATTTTTTTGGTGCATAATTTGATGCTATTTTATTCAAATTTAAGTCAACGTTAAGTTTTTTTTGTAACCTCCGACCGAATCACAAACCATTACATAATTTTGAAGAACAATCATCGAAAATATTATCCTCCCACCAACCTTAATTTTTTTGGTGCATAATTTGATGCTATTTTATTCAAATTTAAGTCAACGTTAAGTTTTTTTTGTAACCTCCGACCGAATCACAAACCATTACATAATTTTGAAGAACAATCATCGAAAATATTATCCTCCCACCAACCTTAATTTTTTTGGTGCATAATTTGATGCTATTTTATTCAAATTTAAGTCAACGTTAAGTTTTTTTTATCCTCCGTCCAAATCACAAACCATTACATAATTTTGAAGAACAATCTCATCAAATTTAAGTATCATCGAAAATATTATCCTCCCACCAACCTTAATTTTTTTGGTGCATAATTTGATGCTATTTTATTCAAATTTAAGTCAACGTTAAGTTTTTTTTGTAACCTCCGACCGAATCACAAACCATTACATAATTTTGAAGAACAATCATCGAAAATATTATCCTCCCACCAACCTTAATTTTTTTGGTGCATAATTTGATGTTATTTTATTCAAATTTAAGTCAACGTTAAGTTTTTTTTGTAACCTCCGACCGAATCACAAACCATTACATAATTTTGAAGAACAATCATCGAAAATATTATCCTCCCACCAACCTTAATTTTTTTGGTGCATAATTTGATGCTATTTTATTCAAATTTAAGTCAACGTTAAGTTTTTTTTGTAACCTCCGACCGAATCACAAACCATTACATAATTTTGAAGAACAATCATCGAAAATATTATCCTCCCACCAACCTTAATTTTTTTGGTGCATAATTTGATGCTATTTTATTCAAATTTAAGTCAACGTTAAGTTTTTTTTATCCTCCGTCCAAATCACAAACCATTACATAATTTTGAAGAACAATCTCATCAAATTTAAGTATCATCGAAAATATTATCCTCCCACCAACCTTAATTTTTTTGGTGCATAATTTGATGCTATTTTATTCAAATTTAAGTCAACGTTAAGTTTTTTTTGTAACCTCCGACCGAATCACAAACCATTACATAATTTTGAAGAACAATCATCGAAAATATTATCCTCCCACCAACCTTAATTTTTCTAGTGCATAATTTGATGCTATTTTATTCAAATTTAAGTCAACGTTAAGTTTTTTTTGTAACCTCCGACCGAATCACAAACCATTACATAATTTTGAAGAACAATCATCGAAAATATTATCCTCCCACCAACCTTAATTTTTTTGGTGCATAATTTGATGCTATTTTATTCAAATTTAAGTCAACGTTAAGTTTTTTTTAACCTCCGTCCAAATCACAAACCATTACACAATTTTGAAGAACAATCTCATCAAATTTAAGTATCATCGAAAATATTATCCTCCCACCAACCTTAATTTTTTTGGTGCATAATTTGATGCTATTTTATTCAAATTTAAGTCAACGTTAAGTTTTTTTTGTAACCTCCGACCGAATCAAAAACCATTACATAATTTTGAAGAACAATCATCGAAAATATTATCCTCCCACCAACCTTAATTTTTTTGGTGCATAATTTGATGCTATTTTATTCAAATTTAAGTCAACGTTAAGTTTTTTTTATCCTCCGTCCAAATCACAAACCATTACACAATTTTGAAGAACAATCTCATCAAATTTAAGTATCATCGAAAATATTATCCTCCCACCAACCTTAATTTTTTTGGTGCATAATTTGATGCTATTTTATTCAAATTTAAGTCAACGTTAAGTTTTTTTTGTAACCTCCGACCGAATCACAAACCATTACATAATTTTGAAGAACAATCATCGAAAATATTATCCTCCCACCAACCTTAATTTTTTTGGTGCATAATTTGATGCTATTTTATTCAAATTTAAGTCAACGTTAAGTTTTTTTTATCCTCCGTCCAAATCACAAACCATTACATAATTTTGAAGAACAATCTCATCAAATTTAAGTATCATCGAAAATATTATCCTCCCACCAACCTTAATTTTTTTGGTGCATAATTTGATGCTATTTTATTCAAATTTAAGTCAACGTTAAGTTTTTTTTGTAACCTCCGACCGAATCACAAACCATTACATAATTTTGAAGAACAATCATCGAAAATATTATCCTCCCACCAACCTTAATTTTTTTGGTGCATAATTTGATGCTATTTTATTCAAATTTAAGTCAACGTTAAGTTTTTTTTGTAACCTCCGACCGAATCACAAACCATTACATAATTTTGAAGAACAATCATCGAAAATATTATCCTCCCACCAACCTTAATTTTTTTGGTGCATAATTTGATGCTATTTTATTCAAATTTAAGTCAACGTTAAGTTTTTTTTGTAACCTCCGACCGAATCACAAACCATTACATAATTTTGAAGAACAATCATCGAAAATATTATCCTCCCACCAACCTTAATTTTTTTGGTGCATAATTTGATGCTATTTTATTCAAATTTAAGTCAACGTTAAGTTTTTTTTGTAACCTCCGACCGAATCACAAACCATTACATAATTTTGAAGAACAATCATCGAAAATATTATCCTCCCACCAACCTTAATTTTTTTAGTGCATAATTTGATGCTATTTTATTCAAATTTAAGTCAACGTTAAGTTTTTTTTGTAACCTCCGACCGAATCACAAACCATTACATAATTTTGAAGAACAATCATCGAAAATATTATCCTCCCACCAACCTTAATTTTTTTGGTGCATAATTTGATGCTATTTTATTCAAATTTAAGTCAACGTTAAGTTTTTTTTAACCTCCGTCCAAATCACAAACCATTACACAATTTTGAAGAACAATCTCATCAAATTTAAGTATCATCGAAAATATTATCCTCCCACCAACCTTAATTTTTTTGGTGCATAATTTGATGCTATTTTATTCAAATTTAAGTCAACGTTAAGTTTTTTTTGTAACCTCCGACCGAATCACAAACCATTACATAATTTTGAAGAACAATCATCGAAAATATTATCCTCCCACCAACCTTAATTTTTTTGGTGCATAATTTGATGCTATTTTATTCAAATTTAAGTCAACGTTAAGTTTTTTTTATCCTCCGTCCAAATCACAAACCATTACATAATTTTGAAGAACAATCTCATCAAATTTAAGTATCATCGAAAATATTATCCTCCCACCAACCTTAATTTTTTTGGTGCATAATTTGATGCTATTTTATTCAAATTTAAGTCAACGTTAAGTTTTTTTTGTAACCTCCGACCGAATCACAAACCATTACATAATTTTGAAGAACAATCATCGAAAATATTATCCTCCCACCAACCTTAATTTTTTTAGTGCATAATTTGATGCTATTTTATTCAAATTTAAGTCAACGTTAAGTTTTTTTTGTAACCTCCGACCGAATCACAAACCATTACATAATTTTGAAGAACAATCATCGAAAATATTATCCTCCCACCAACCTTAATTTTTTTGGTGCATAATTTGATGCTATTTTATTCAAATTTAAGTCAACGTTAAGTTTTTTTTGTAACCTCCGACCGAATCACAAACCATTACATAATTTTGAAGAACAATCATCGAAAATATTATCCTCCCACCAACCTTAATTTTTTTGGTGCATAATTTGATGCTATTTTATTCAAATTTAAGTCAACGTTAAGTTTTTTTTATCCTCCGTCCAAATCACAAACCATTACATAATTTTGAAGAACAATCTCATCAAATTTAAGTATCATCGAAAATATTATCCTCCCATCAATCTTAATTTTTTTGGTGCATAATTTGATGCTATTTTATTCAAATTTAAGTCAACGTTAAGTTTTTTTTGTAACCTCCGACCGAATCACAAACCATTACATAATTTTGAAGAACAATCATCGAAAATATTATCCTCCCACCAACCTTAATTTTTTTGGTGCATAATTTGATGCTATTTTATTCAAATTTAAGTCAACGTTAAGTTTTTTTTGTAACCTCCGACCGAATCACAAACCATTACATAATTTTGAAGAACAATCATCGAAAATATTATCCTCCCACCAACCTTAATTTTTTTAGTGCATAATTTGATGCTATTTTATTCAAATTTAAGTCAACGTTAAGTTTTTTTTGTAACCTCCGACCGAATCACAAACCATTACATAATTTTGAAGAACAATCATCGAAAATATTATCCTCCCACCAACCTTAATTTTTTTGGTGCATAATTTGATGCTATTTTATTCAAATTTAAGTCAACGTTAAGTTTTTTTTAACCTCCGTCCAAATCACAAACCATTACACAATTTTGAAGAACAATCTCATCAAATTTAAGTATCATCGAAAATATTATCCTCCCACCAACCTTAATTTTTTTGGTGCATAATTTGATGCTATTTTATTCAAATTTAAGTCAACGTTAAGTTTTTTTTGTAACCTCCGACCGAATCACAAACCATTACATAATTTTGAAGAACAATCATCGAAAATATTATCCTCCCACCAACCTTAATTTTTTTGGTGCATAATTTGATGCTATTTTATTCAAATTTAAGTCAACGTTAAGTTTTTTTTATCCTCCGTCCAAATCACAAACCATTACATAATTTTGAAGAACAATCTCATCAAATTTAAGTATCATCGAAAATATTATCCTCCCACCAACCTTAATTTTTTTGGTGCATAATTTGATGCTATTTTATTCAAATTTAAGTCAACGTTAAGTTTTTTTTGTAACCTCCGACCGAATCACAAACCATTACATAATTTTGAAGAACAATCATCGAAAATATTATCCTCCCACCAACCTTAATTTTTTTAGTGCATAATTTGATGCTATTTTATTCAAATTTAAGTCAACGTTAAGTTTTTTTTGTAACCTCCGACCGAATCACAAACCATTACATAATTTTGAAGAACAATCATCGAAAATATTATCCTCCCACCAACCTTAATTTTTTTGGTGCATAATTTGATGCTATTTTATTCAAATTTAAGTCAACGTTAAGTTTTTTTTGTAACCTCCGACCGAATCACAAACCATTACATAATTTTGAAGAACAATCATCGAAAATATTATCCTCCCACCAACCTTAATTTTTTTGGTGCATAATTTGATGCTATTTTATTCAAATTTAAGTCAACGTTAAGTTTTTTTTATCCTCCGTCCAAATCACAAACCATTACATAATTTTGAAGAACAATCTCATCAAATTTAAGTATCATCGAAAATATTATCCTCCCACCAATCTTAATTTTTTTGGTGCATAATTTGATGCTATTTTATTCAAATTTAAGTCAACGTTAAGTTTTTTTTGTAACCTCCGACCGAATCACAAACCATTACATAATTTTGAAGAACAATCATCGAAAATATTATCCTCCCACCAACCTTAATTTTTTTGGTGCATAATTTGATGCTATTTTATTCAAATTTAAGTCAACGTTAAGTTTTTTTTGTAACCTCCGACCGAATCACAAACCATTACATAATTTTGAAGAACAATCATCGAAAATATTATCCTCCCACCAACCTTAATTTTTTTAGTGCATAATTTGATGCTATTTTATTCAAATTTAAGTCAACGTTAAGTTTTTTTTGTAACCTCCGACCGAATCACAAACCATTACATAATTTTGAAGAACAATCATCGAAAATATTATCCTCCCACCAACCTTAATTTTTTTGGTGCATAATTTGATGCTATTTTATTCAAATTTAAGTCAACGTTAAGTTTTTTTTATCCTCCGTCCAAATCACAAACCATTACATAATTTTGAAGAACAATCTCATCAAATTTAAGTATCATCGAAAATATTATCCTCCCACCAACCTTAATTTTTTTGGTGCATAATTTGATGCTATTTTATTCAAATTTAAGTCAACGTTAAGTTTTTTTTGTAACCTCCGACCGAATCACAAACCATTACATAATTTTGAAGAACAATCATCGAAAATATTATCCTCCCACCAACCTTAATTTTTTTAGTGCATAATTTGATGCTATTTTATTCAAATTTAAGTCAACGTTAAGTTTTTTTTGTAACCTCCGACCGAATCACAAACCATTACATAATTTTGAAGAACAATCATCGAAAATATTATCCTCCCACCAACCTTAATTTTTTTGGTGCATAATTTGATGCTATTTTATTCAAATTTAAGTCAACGTTAAGTTTTTTTTGTAACCTCCGACCGAATCACAAACCATTACATAATTTTGAAGAACAATCATCGAAAATATTATCCTCCCACCAACCTTAATTTTTTTGGTGCATAATTTGATGCTATTTTATTCAAATTTAAGTCAACGTTAAGTTTTTTTTATCCTCCGTCCAAATCACAAACCATTACATAATTTTGAAGAACAATCTCATCAAATTTAAGTATCATCGAAAATATTATCCTCCCACCAACCTTAATTTTTTTGGTGCATAATTTGATGCTATTTTATTCAAATTTAAGTCAACGTTAAGTTTTTTTTGTAACCTCCGACCGAATCACAAACCATTACATAATTTTGAAGAACAATCATCGAAAATATTATCCTCCCACCAACCTTAATTTTTTTAGTGCATAATTTGATGCTATTTTATTCAAATTTAAGTCAACGTTAAGTTTTTTTTGTAACCTCCGACCGAATCACAAACCATTACATAATTTTGAAGAACAATCATCGAAAATATTATCCTCCCACCAACCTTAATTTTTTTGGTGCATAATTTGATGCTATTTTATTCAAATTTAAGTCAACGTTAAGTTTTTTTTGTAACCTCCGACCGAATCACAAACCATTACATAATTTTGAAGAACAATCATCGAAAATATTATCCTCCCACCAACCTTAATTTTTTTGGTGCATAATTTGATGCTATTTTATTCAAATTTAAGTCAACGTTAAGTTTTTTTTATCCTCCGTCCAAATCACAAACCATTACATAATTTTGAAGAACAATCTCATCAAATTTAAGTATCATCGAAAATATTATCCTCCCACCAATCTTAATTTTTTTGGTGCATAATTTGATGCTATTTTATTCAAATTTAAGTCAACGTTAAGTTTTTTTTGTAACCTCCGACCGAATCACAAACCATTACATAATTTTGAAGAACAATCATCGAAAATATTATCCTCCCACCAACCTTAATTTTTTTGGTGCATAATTTGATGCTATTTTATTCAAATTTAAGTCAACGTTAAGTTTTTTTTGTAACCTCCGACCGAATCACAAACCATTACATAATTTTGAAGAACAATCATCGAAAATATTATCCTCCCACCAACCTTAATTTTTTTAGTGCATAATTTGATGCTATTTTATTCAAATTTAAGTCAACGTTAAGTTTTTTTTGTAACCTCCGACCGAATCACAAACCATTACATAATTTTGAAGAACAATCATCGAAAATATTATCCTCCCACCAACCTTAATTTTTTTGGTGCATAATTTGATGCTATTTTATTCAAATTTAAGTCAACGTTAAGTTTTTTTTAACCTCCGTCCAAATCACAAACCATTACACAATTTTGAAGAACAATCTCATCAAATTTAAGTATCATCGAAAATATTATCCTCCCACCAACCTTAATTTTTTTGGTGCATAATTTGATGCTATTTTATTCAAATTTAAGTCAACGTTAAGTTTTTTTTGTAACCTCCGACCGAATCACAAACCATTACATAATTTTGAAGAACAATCATCGAAAATATTATCCTCCCACCAACCTTAATTTTTTTGGTGCATAATTTGATGCTATTTTATTCAAATTTAAGTCAACGTTAAGTTTTTTTTATCCTCCGTCCAAATCACAAACCATTACATAATTTTGAAGAACAATCTCATCAAATTTAAGTATCATCGAAAATATTATCCTCCCACCAACCTTAATTTTTTTGGTGCATAATTTGATGCTATTTTATTCAAATTTAAGTCAACGTTAAGTTTTTTTTGTAACCTCCGACCGAATCACAAACCATTACATAATTTTGAAGAACAATCATCGAAAATATTATCCTCCCACCAACCTTAATTTTTTTAGTGCATAATTTGATGCTATTTTATTCAAATTTAAGTCAACGTTAAGTTTTTTTTGTAACCTCCGACCGAATCACAAACCATTACATAATTTTGAAGAACAATCATCGAAAATATTATCCTCCCACCAACCTTAATTTTTTTGGTGCATAATTTGATGCTATTTTATTCAAATTTAAGTCAACGTTAAGTTTTTTTTGTAACCTCCGACCGAATCACAAACCATTACATAATTTTGAAGAACAATCATCGAAAATATTATCCTCCCACCAACCTTAATTTTTTTGGTGCATAATTTGATGCTATTTTATTCAAATTTAAGTCAACGTTAAGTTTTTTTTATCCTCCGTCCAAATCACAAACCATTACATAATTTTGAAGAACAATCTCATCAAATTTAAGTATCATCGAAAATATTATCCTCCCACCAATCTTAATTTTTTTGGTGCATAATTTGATGCTATTTTATTCAAATTTAAGTCAACGTTAAGTTTTTTTTGTAACCTCCGACCGAATCACAAACCATTACATAATTTTGAAGAACAATCATCGAAAATATTATCCTCCCACCAACCTTAATTTTTTTGGTGCATAATTTGATGCTATTTTATTCAAATTTAAGTCAACGTTAAGTTTTTTTTGTAACCTCCGACCGAATCACAAACCATTACATAATTTTGAAGAACAATCATCGAAAATATTATCCTCCCACCAACCTTAATTTTTTTAGTGCATAATTTGATGCTATTTTATTCAAATTTAAGTCAACGTTAAGTTTTTTTTGTAACCTCCGACCGAATCACAAACCATTACATAATTTTGAAGAACAATCATCGAAAATATTATCCTCCCACCAACCTTAATTTTTTTGGTGCATAATTTGATGCTATTTTATTCAAATTTAAGTCAACGTTAAGTTTTTTTTATCCTCCGTCCAAATCACAAACCATTACATAATTTTGAAGAACAATCTCATCAAATTTAAGTATCATCGAAAATATTATCCTCCCACCAACCTTAATTTTTTTGGTGCATAATTTGATGCTATTTTATTCAAATTTAAGTCAACGTTAAGTTTTTTTTGTAACCTCCGACCGAATCACAAACCATTACATAATTTTGAAGAACAATCATCGAAAATATTATCCTCCCACCAACCTTAATTTTTTTAGTGCATAATTTGATGCTATTTTATTCAAATTTAAGTCAACGTTAAGTTTTTTTTGTAACCTCCGACCGAATCACAAACCATTACATAATTTTGAAGAACAATCATCGAAAATATTATCCTCCCACCAACCTTAATTTTTTTGGTGCATAATTTGATGCTATTTTATTCAAATTTAAGTCAACGTTAAGTTTTTTTTGTAACCTCCGACCGAATCACAAACCATTACATAATTTTGAAGAACAATCATCGAAAATATTATCCTCCCACCAACCTTAATTTTTTTGGTGCATAATTTGATGCTATTTTATTCAAATTTAAGTCAACGTTAAGTTTTTTTTATCCTCCGTCCAAATCACAAACCATTACATAATTTTGAAGAACAATCTCATCAAATTTAAGTATCATCGAAAATATTATCCTCCCACCAACCTTAATTTTTTTGGTGCATAATTTGATGCTATTTTATTCAAATTTAAGTCAACGTTAAGTTTTTTTTGTAACCTCCGACCGAATCACAAACCATTACATAATTTTGAAGAACAATCATCGAAAATATTATCCTCCCACCAACCTTAATTTTTCTAGTGCATAATTTGATGCTATTTTATTCAAATTTAAGTCAACGTTAAGTTTTTTTTGTAACCTCCGACCGAATCACAAACCATTACATAATTTTGAAGAACAATCATCGAAAATATTATCCTCCCACCAACCTTAATTTTTTTGGTGCATAATTTGATGCTATTTTATTCAAATTTAAGTCAACGTTAAGTTTTTTTTAACCTCCGTCCAAATCACAAACCATTACACAATTTTGAAGAACAATCTCATCAAATTTAAGTATCATCGAAAATATTATCCTCCCACCAACCTTAATTTTTTTGGTGCATAATTTGATGCTATTTTATTCAAATTTAAGTCAACGTTAAGTTTTTTTTGTAACCTCCGACCGAATCAAAAACCATTACATAATTTTGAAGAACAATCATCGAAAATATTATCCTCCCACCAACCTTAATTTTTTTGGTGCATAATTTGATGCTATTTTATTCAAATTTAAGTCAACGTTAAGTTTTTTTTATCCTCCGTCCAAATCACAAACCATTACACAATTTTGAAGAACAATCTCATCAAATTTAAGTATCATCGAAAATATTATCCTCCCACCAACCTTAATTTTTTTGGTGCATAATTTGATGCTATTTTATTCAAATTTAAGTCAACGTTAAGTTTTTTTTGTAACCTCCGACCGAATCACAAACCATTACATAATTTTGAAGAACAATCATCGAAAATATTATCCTCCCACCAACCTTAATTTTTTTGGTGCATAATTTGATGCTATTTTATTCAAATTTAAGTCAACGTTAAGTTTTTTTTATCCTCCGTCCAAATCACAAACCATTACATAATTTTGAAGAACAATCTCATCAAATTTAAGTATCATCGAAAATATTATCCTCCCACCAACCTTAATTTTTTTGGTGCATAATTTGATGCTATTTTATTCAAATTTAAGTCAACGTTAAGTTTTTTTTGTAACCTCCGACCGAATCACAAACCATTACATAATTTTGAAGAACAATCATCGAAAATATTATCCTCCCACCAACCTTAATTTTTTTGGTGCATAATTTGATGCTATTTTATTCAAATTTAAGTCAACGTTAAGTTTTTTTTATCCTCCGTCCAAATCACAAACCATTACATAATTTTGAAGAACAATCTCATCAAATTTAAGTATCATCGAAAATATTATCCTCCCACCAACCTTAATTTTTTTGGTGCATAATTTGATGCTATTTTATTCAAATTTAAGTCAACGTTAAGTTTTTTTTGTAACCTCCGACCGAATCACAAACCATTACATAATTTTGAAGAACAATCATCGAAAATATTATCCTCCCACCAACCTTAATTTTTTTAGTGCATAATTTGATGCTATTTTATTCAAATTTAAGTCAACGTTAAGTTTTTTTTGTAACCTCCGACCGAATCACAAACCATTACATAATTTTGAAGAACAATCATCGAAAATATTATCCTCCCACCAACCTTAATTTTTTTGGTGCATAATTTGATGCTATTTTATTCAAATTTAAGTCAACGTTAAGTTTTTTTTATCCTCCGTCCAAATCACAAACCATTACATAATTTTGAAGAACAATCTCATCAAATTTAAGTATCATCGAAAATATTATCCTCCCACCAACCTTAATTTTTTTGGTGCATAATTTGATGCTATTTTATTCAAATTTAAGTCAACGTTAAGTTTTTTTTGTAACCTCCGACCGAATCACAAACCATTACATAATTTTGAAGAACAATCATCGAAAATATTATCCTCCCACCAACCTTAATTTTTTTGGTGCATAATTTGATGCTATTTTATTCAAATTTAAGTCAACGTTAAGTTATTTTTATCCTCCGTCCAAATCACAAACCATTACATAATTTTGAAGAACAATCTCATCAAATTTAAGTATCATCGAAAATATTATCCTCCCACCAACCTTAATTTTTTTGGTGCATAATTTGATGCTATTTTATTCAAATTTAAGTCAACGTTAAGTTTTTTTTGTAACCTCCGACCGAATCACAAACCATTACATAATTTTGAAGAACAATCATCGAAAATATTATCCTCCCACCAACCTTAATTTTTTTAGTGCATAATTTGATGCTATTTTATTCAAATTTAAGTCAACGTTAAGTTTTTTTTGTAACCTCCGACCGAATCACAAACCATTACATAATTTTGAAGAACAATCATCGAAAATATTATCCTCCCACCAACCTTAATTTTTTTGGTGCATAATTTGATGCTATTTTATTCAAATTTAAGTCAACGTTAAGTTTTTTTTATCCTCCGTCCAAATCACAAACCATTACATAATTTTGAAGAACAATCTCATCAAATTTAAGTATCATCGAAAATATTATCCTCCCACCAACCTTAATTTTTTTGGTGCATAATTTGATGCTATTTTATTCAAATTTAAGTCAACGTTAAGTTTTTTTTGTAACCTCCGACCGAATCACAAACCATTACATAATTTTGAAGAACAATCATCGAAAATATTATCCTCCCACCAACCTTAATTTTTTTGGTGCATAATTTGATGCTATTTTATTCAAATTTAAGTCAACGTTAAGTTTTTTTTAACCTCCGTCCAAATCACAAACCATTACATAATTTTGAAGAACAATCATCGAAAATATTATCCTCCCACCAACCTTAATTTTTTTAGTGCATAATTTGATGCTATTTTATTCAAATTTAAGTCAACGTTAAGTTTTTTTTGTAACCTCCGACCGAATCACAAACCATTACATAATTTTGAAGAACAATCATCGAAAATATTATCCTCCCACCAACCTTAATTTTTTTGGTGCATAATTTGATGCTATTTTATTCAAATTTAAGTCAACGTTAAGTTTTTTTTAACCTCCGTCCAAATCACAAACCATTACACAATTTTGAAGAACAATCTCATCAAATTTAAGTATCATCGAAAATATTATCCTCCCACCAACCTTAATTTTTTTGGTGCATAATTTGATGCTATTTTATTCAAATTTAAGTCAACGTTAAGTTTTTTTTGTAACCTCCGACCGAATCAAAAACCATTACATAATTTTGAAGAACAATCATCGAAAATATTATCCTCCCACCAACCTTAATTTTTTTGGTGCATAATTTGATGCTATTTTATTCAAATTTAAGTCAACGTTAAGTTTTTTTTATCCTCCGTCCAAATCACAAACCATTACATAATTTTGAAGAACAATCTCATCAAATTTAAGTATCATCGAAAATATTATCCTCCCACCAACCTTAATTTTTTTGGTGCATAATTTGATGCTATTTTATTCAAATTTAAGTCAACGTTAAGTTTTTTTTGTAACCTCCGACCGAATCACAAACCATTACATAATTTTGAAGAACAATCATCGAAAATATTATCCTCCCACCAACCTTAATTTTTTTGGTGCATAATTTGATGCTATTTTATTCAAATTTAAGTCAACGTTAAGTTTTTTTTATCCTCCGTCCAAATCACAAACCATTACATAATTTTGAAGAACAATCTCATCAAATTTAAGTATCATCGAAAATATTATCCTCCCACCAACCTTAATTTTTTTGGTGCATAATTTGATGCTATTTTATTCAAATTTAAGTCAACGTTAAGTTTTTTTTGTAACCTCCGACCGAATCACAAACCATTACATAATTTTGAAGAACAATCATCGAAAATATTATCCTCCCACCAACCTTAATTTTTTTGGTGCATAATTTGATGCTATTTTATTCAAATTTAAGTCAACGTTAAGTTTTTTTTAACCTCCGTCCAAATCACAAACCATTACACAATTTTGAAGAACAATCTCATCAAATTTAAGTATCATCGAAAATATTATCCTCCCACCAACCTTAATTTTTTTGGTGCATAATTTGATGCTATTTTATTCAAATTTAAGTCAACGTTAAGTTTTTTTTGTAACCTCCGACCGAATCACAAACCATTACATAATTTTGAAGAACAATCATCGAAAATATTATCCTCCCACCAACCTTAATTTTTTTGGTGCATAATTTGATGCTATTTTATTCAAATTTAAGTCAACGTTAAGTTTTTTTTATCCTCCGTCCAAATCACAAACCATTACATAATTTTGAAGAACAATCTCATCAAATTTAAGTATCATCGAAAATATTATCCTCCCACCAACCTTAATTTTTTTGGTGCATAATTTGATGCTATTTTATTCAAATTTAAGTCAACGTTAAGTTTTTTTTGTAACCTCCGACCGAATCACAAACCATTACATAATTTTGAAGAACAATCATCGAAAATATTATCCTCCCACCAACCTTAATTTTTTTGGTGCATAATTTGATGCTATTTTATTCAAATTTAAGTCAACGTTAAGTTTTTTTTATCCTCCGTCCAAATCACAAACCATTACATAATTTTGAAGAACAATCTCATCAAATTTAAGTATCATCGAAAATATTATCCTCCCACCAACCTTAATTTTTTTGGTGCATAATTTGATGCTATTTTATTCAAATTTAAGTCAACGTTAAGTTTTTTTTGTAACCTCCGACCGAATCACAAACCATTACATAATTTTGAAGAACAATCATCGAAAATATTATCCTCCCACCAACCTTAATTTTTTTAGTGCATAATTTGATGCTATTTTATTCAAATTTAAGTCAACGTTAAGTTTTTTTTGTAACCTCCAACCGAATCACAAACCATTACATAATTTTGAAGAACAATCATCGAAAATATTATCCTCCCACCAACCTTAATTTTTTTGGTGCATAATTTGATGCTATTTTATTCAAATTTAAGTCAACGTTAAGTTTTTTTTAACCTCCGTCCAAATCACAAACCATTACACAATTTTGAAGAACAATCTCATCAAATTTAAGTATCATCGAAAATATTATCCACCCACCAACCTTAATTTTTTTGGTGCATAATTTGATGCTATTTTATTCAAATTTAAGTCAACGTTAAGTTTTTTTTGTAACCTCCGACCGAATCACAAACCATTACATAATTTTGAAGAACAATCATCGAAAATATTATCCTCCCACCAACCTTAATTTTTTTGGTGCATAATTTGATGCTATTTTATTCAAATTTAAGTCAACGTTAAGTTTTTTTTAACCTCCGTCCAAATCACAAACCATTACACAATTTTGAAGAACAATCTCATCAAATTTAAGTATCATCGAAAATATTATCCTCCCACCAACCTTAATTTTTTTGGTGCATAATTTGATGCTATTTTATTCAAATTTAAGTCAACGTTAAGTTTTTTTTGTAACCTCCGACCGAATCACAAACCATTACATAATTTTGAAGAACAATCATCGAAAATATTATCCTCCCACCAACCTTAATTTTTTTGGTGCATAATTTGATGCTATTTTATTCAAATTTAAGTCAACGTTAAGTTTTTTTTATCCTCCGTCCAAATCACAAACCATTACATAATTTTGAAGAACAATCTCATCAAATTTAAGTATCATCGAAAATATTATCCTCCCACCAACCTTAATTTTTTTGGTGCATAATTTGATGCTATTTTATTCAAATTTAAGTCAACGTTAAGTTTTTTTTGTAACCTCCGACCGAATCACAAACCATTACATAATTTTGAAGAACAATCATCGAAAATATTATCCTCCCACCAACCTTAATTTTTTTGGTGCATAATTTGATGCTATTTTATTCAAATTTAAGTCAACGTTAAGTTTTTTTTGTAACCTCCGACCGAATCACAAACCATTACATAATTTTGAAGAACAATCATCGAAAATATTATCCTCCCACCAACCTTAATTTTTTTGGTGCATAATTTGATGCTATTTTATTCAAATTTAAGTCAACGTTAAGTTTTTTTTAACCTCCGTCCAAATCACAAACCATTACACAATTTTGAAAAACAATCTCATCAAATTTAAGTATCATCGAAAATATTATCCTCCCACCAACCTTAATTTTTTTGGTGCATAATTTGATGCTATTTTATTCAAATTTAAGTCAACGTTAAGTTTTTTTTGTAACCTCCGACCGAATCACAAACCATTACATAATTTTGAAGAACAATCATCGAAAATATTATCCTCCCACCAACCTTAATTATTTTGGTGCATAATTTGATGCTATTTTATTCAAATTTAAGTCAACGTTAAGTTTTTTTGTAACCTCCGTCCAAATCACAAACCATTACATAATTTTGAAGAACAATCTCATCAAATTTAAGTATCAGCGGAAATATTATCATCCCACCAACCTTAATTTTTTTGGTGCATAATTTGATGCTATTTTATTCAAATTTAAGTCAACGTTAAGTTTTTTTGTAACCTCCGACCGAATCACAAACCATTACATAATTTAGAAGAACAATCATCGAAAATAATAAAATATCCTTAATTTTTTTGGTGCATAATTTGATGCTATTTTATTCAAATTTAAGTCAACGTTAAGTTTTTTTTGTAACCTCCGACCGAATCACAAACCATTACATAATTTTGAAGAACAATCATCGAAAATATTATCCTCCCACCAACCTTAATTTTTTTGGTGCATAATTTGGTGCTATTTTATTCAAACTTAAGTCAAAGTAATGTAATGGTTTCTGATTCGGTCGGTGTTTACAAAAAAAACTTAACGTTGACTTAAATTTGAATAAAATAGCATCAAATTATGCACCAAAAAAATTAAGGTTGGTGGGAGGATAATATTTTCGATGATTGTTCTTCAAAATTATGTAATGGTTTGTGATTCGGTCGGAGGTTACAAAAAAAACTTAACGTTGACTTAAATTTGAATAAAATAGCATCAAATTATGCACCAAAAAAATTAAGGTTGGTGGGAGGATAATATTTTCGATGATTGTTCTTCAAAATTATGTAATGGTTTGTGATTCGGTCGGAGGTTACAAAAAAAACTTAACGTTGACTTAAATTTGAATAAAATAGCATCAAATTATGCACCAAAAAAATTAAGGTTGGTGGGAGGATAATATTTTCGATGATACTTAAATTTGATGAGATTGTTCTTCAAAATTATGTAATGGTTTGTGATTTGGACGGAGGATAAAAAAAACTTAACGCTGACTTAAATTTGAATAAAATAGCATCAAATTATGCACCAAAAAAATTAAGGTTGGTGGGAGGATAATATTTTCGATGATTGTTCTTCAAAATTATGTAATGGTTTGTGATTCGGTCGGAGGTTACAAAAAAAACTTAACGTTGACTTAAATTTGAATAAAATAGCATCAAATTATGCACCAGAAAAATTAAGGTTGGTGGGGGGATAATATTTTCGATGATACTTAAATTTGATGAGATTGTTCTTCAAAATTATGTAATGGTTTGTGATTTGGACGGAGGTTAAAATAAACTTAACGTTGACTTAAATTTGAATAAAATAGCATCAAATTATGCACCAAAAAAATTAAGGTTGGTGGGAGGATAATATTTTCGATGATTGTTCTTCAAAATTATGTAATGGTTTGTGATTCGGTCAGAGGTTACAAAAAAAACTTAACGTTGACTTAAATTTGAATAAAATAGCATCAAATTATGCACCAAAAAAATTAAGGTTGGTGGGAGGATAATATTTCCGATGCTACTTAAATTTGATGAGATTGTTCTTCAAAATTATGTAATGGTTTGTGATTTGGACGGAGGTTAAAAAAAACTTAACGTTGACTTAAAATTGGAATAATATAGCATCAAATTATGCACCAAAAAAATTAAGGTTGGTGGGAGGATAATATTTTCGATGATTGTTCTTCAAAATTATGTAATGGTTTGTGATTCGGTCGGAGGTTACAAAAAAAACTTAACGTTGACTTAAATTTCAATAAAATAGCATCAAATTATGCACCAAAAAAATTAAGGTTGGTGGGACGATAATATTTCCGATGCTACTTAAATTTGATGAGATTGTTCTTCAAAATTATGTAATGGTTTGTGATTTGGACGGAGGTTAAAAAAAACTTAACGATGACTTAAATTTGAATAAAATAGCATCAAATTATGCACCAAAAAAATTAAGGTTGGTGGGAGGATAATATTTTCGATGATTGTTCTTCAAAATTATGTAATGGTTTGTGATTCGGTCGGAGGTTACAAAAAAAACTTAACGTTGACTTAAATTTGAATAAAATAGCATCAAATTATGCACCAGAAAAATTAAGGTTGGTGGGGGGATAATATTTTCGATGATACTTAAATTTGATGAGATTGTTCTTCAAAATTATGTAATGGTTTGTGATTTGGACGGAGGTTAAAATAAACTTAACGTTGACTTAAATTTGAATAAAATAGCATCAAATTATGCACCAAAAAAATTAAGGTTGGTGGGAGGATAATATTTTCGATGATTGTTCTTCAAAATTATGTAATGGTTTGTGATTCGGTCGGAGGTTACAAAAAAAACTTAACGTTGACTTAAATTTCAATAAAATAGCATCAAATTATGCACCAAAAAAATTAAGGTTGGTGGGACGATAATATTTCCGATGCTACTTAAATTTGATGAGATTGTTCTTCAAAATTATGTAATGGTTTGTGATTTGGACGGAGGTTAAAAAAAACTTAACGATGACTTAAATTTGAATAAAATAGCATCAAATTATGCACCAAAAAAATTAAGGTTGGTGGGAGGATAATATTTTCGATGATTGTTCTTCAAAATTATGTAATGGTTTGTGATTCGGTCGGAGGTTACAAAAAAAACTTAACGTTGACTTAAATTTGAATAAAATAGCATCAAATTATGCACCAAAAAAATTAAGGTTGGTGGGAGGATAATATTTTCGATGATTGTTCTTCAAAATTATGTAATGGTTTGTGATTCGGTCGGAGGTTACAAAAAAAACTTAACGTTGACTTAAATTTGAATAAAATAGCATCAAATTATGCACCAAAAAAATTAAGGTTGGTGGGAGGATAATATTTTCGATGATACTTAAATTTGATGAGATTGTTCTTCAAAATTATGTAATGGTTTGTGATTTGGACGGAGGATAAAAAAAACTTAACGTTGACTTAAATTTGAATAAAATAGCATCAAATTATGCACCAAAAAAATTAAGGTTGGTGGGAGGATAATATTTTCGATGATTGTTCTTCAAAATTATGTAATGGTTTGTGATTCGGTCGGAGGTTACAAAAAAAACTTAACGTTGACTTAAATTTGAATAAAATAGCATCAAATTATGCACCAGAAAAATTAAGGTTGGTGGGGGGATAATATTTTCGATGATACTTAAATTTGATGAGATTGTTCTTCAAAATTATGTAATGGTTTGTGATTTGGACGGAGGTTAAAATAAACTTAACGTTGACTTAAATTTGAATAAAATAGCATCAAATTATGCACCAAAAAAATTAAGGTTGGTGGGAGGATAATATTTTCGATGATTGTTCTTCAAAATTATGTAATGGTTTGTGATTCGGTCAGAGGTTACAAAAAAAACTTAACGTTGACTTAAATTTGAATAAAATAGCATCAAATTATGCACCAAAAAAATTAAGGTTGGTGGGAGGATAATATTTCCGATGCTACTTAAATTTGATGAGATTGTTCTTCAAAATTATGTAATGGTTTGTGATTTGGACGGAGGTTAAAAAAAACTTAACGTTGACTTAAAATTGGAATAATATAGCATCAAATTATGCACCAAAAAAATTAAGGTTGGTGGGAGGATAATATTTTCGATGATTGTTCTTCAAAATTATGTAATGGTTTGTGATTCGGTCGGAGGTTACAAAAAAAACTTAACGTTGACTTAAATTTCAATAAAATAGCATCAAATTATGCACCAAAAAAATTAAGGTTGGTGGGACGATAATATTTCCGATGCTACTTAAATTTGATGAGATTGTTCTTCAAAATTATGTAATGGTTTGTGATTTGGACGGAGGTTAAAAAAAACTTAACGATGACTTAAATTTGAATAAAATAGCATCAAATTATGCACCAAAAAAATTAAGGTTGGTGGGAGGATAATATTTTCGATGATTGTTCTTCAAAATTATGTAATGGTTTGTGATTCGGTCGGAGGTTACAAAAAAAACTTAACGTTGACTTAAATTTGAATAAAATAGCATCAAATTATGCACCAGAAAAATTAAGGTTGGTGGGGGGATAATATTTTCGATGATACTTAAATTTGATGAGATTGTTCTTCAAAATTATGTAATGGTTTGTGATTTGGACGGAGGTTAAAATAAACTTAACGTTGACTTAAATTTGAATAAAATAGCATCAAATTATGCACCAAAAAAATTAAGGTTGGTGGGAGGATAATATTTTCGATGATTGTTCTTCAAAATTATGTAATGGTTAGTGATTCGGTCGGAGGTTACAAAAAAAACTTAACGTTGACTTAAATTTCAATAAAATAGCATCAAATTATGCACCAAAAAAATTAAGGTTGGTGGGAGGATAATATTTTCGATGATTGTTCTTCAAAATTATGTAATGGTTTGTGATTCGGTCGGAGGTTACAAAAAAAACTTAACGTTGACTTAAATTTGAATAAAATAGCATCAAATTATGCACCAAAAAAATTAAGGTTGGTGGGAGGATAATATTTTCGATGATACTTAAATTTGATGAGATTGTTCTTCAAAATTATGTAATGGTTTGTGATTTGGACGGAGGATAAAAAAAACTAAACGTTGACTTAAATTTGAATAAAATAGCATCAAATTATGCACCAAAAAAATTAAGGTTGGTGGGAGGATAATATTTTCGATGATTGTTCTTCAAAATTATGTAATGGTTTGTGATTCGGTCGGAGGTTACAAAAAAAACTTAACGTTGACTTAAATTTGAATAAAATAGCATCAAATTATGCACCAGAAAAATTAAGGTTGGTGGGGGGATAATATTTTCGATGATACTTAAATTTGATGAGATTGTTCTTCAAAATTATGTAATGGTTTGTGATTTGGACGGAGGTTAAAATAAACTTAACGTTGACTTAAATTTGAATAAAATAGCGTCAAATTATGCACCAAAAAAATTAAGGTTGGTGGGAGGATAATATTTTCGATGATTGTTCTTCAAAATTATGTAATGGTTTGTGATTCGGTCAGAGGTTACAAAAAAAACTTAACGTTGACTTAAATTTGAATAAAATAGCATCAAATTATGCACCAAAAAAATTAAGGTTGGTGGGAGGATAATATTTCCGATGCTACTTAAATTTGATGAGATTGTTCTTCAAAATTATGTAATGGTTTGTGATTTGGACGGAGGTTAAAAAAAACTTAACGTTGACTTAAAATTGGAATAATATAGCATCAAATTATGCACCAAAAAAATTAAGGTTGGTGGGAGGATAATATTTTCGATGATTGTTCTTCAAAATTATGTAATGGTTTGTGATTCGGTCGGAGGTTACAAAAAAAACTTAACGTTGACTTAAATTTCAATAAAATAGCATCAAATTATGCACCAAAAAAATTATGGTTGGTGGGACGATAATATTTCCGATGCTACTTAAATTTGATGAGATTGTTCTTCAAAATTATGTAATGGTTTGTGATTTGGACGGAGGTTAAAAAAAACTTAACGATGACTTAAATTTGAATAAAATAGCATCAAATTATGCACCAAAAAAATTAAGGTTGGTGGGAGGATAATATTTTCGATGATTGTTCTTCAAAATTATGTAATGGTTTGTGATTCGGTCGGAGGTTACAAAAAAAACTTAACGTTGACTTAAATTTGAATAAAATAGCATCAAATTATGCACCAGAAAAATTAAGGTTGGTGGGGGGATAATATTTTCGATGATACTTAAATTTGATGAGATTGTTCTTCAAAATTATGTAATGGTTTGTGATTTGGACGGAGGTTAAAATAAACTTAACGTTGACTTAAATTTGAATAAAATAGCATCAAATTATGCACCAAAAAAATTAAGGTTGGTGGGAGGATAATATTTTCGATGATTGTTCTTCAAAATTATGTAATGGTTTGTGATTCGGTCGGAGGTTACAAAAAAAACTTAACGTTGACTTAAATTTCAATAAAATAGCATCAAATTATGCACCAAAAAAATTAAGGTTGGTGGGACGATAATATTTCCGATGCTACTTAAATTTGATGAGATTGTTCTTCAAAATTATGTAATGGTTTGTGATTTGGACGAAGGTTAAAAAAAACTTAACGATGACTTAAATTTGAATAAAATAGCATCAAATTATGCACCAGAAAAATTAAGGTTGGTGGGGGGATAATATTTTCGATGATACTTAAATTTGATGAGATTGTTCTTCAAAATTATGTAATGGTTTGTGATTTGGACGGAGGTTAAAATAAACTTAACGTTGACTTAAATTTGAATAAAATAGCGTCAAATTATGCACCAAAAAAATTAAGGTTGGTGGGAGGATAATATTTTCGATGATTGTTCTTCAAAATTATGTAATGGTTTGTGATTCGGTCAGAGGTTACAAAAAAAACTTAACGTTGACTTAAATTTGAATAAAATAGCATCAAATTATGCACCAAAAAAATTAAGGTTGGTGGGAGGATAATATTTCCGATGCTACTTAAATTTGATGAGATTGTTCTTCAAAATTATGTAACGGTTTGTGATTTGGTCGGAGGATTCCAAAAAAACTTAACGTTGACTTAAATTTGAAAATATAATACATTTTCTAACAAAAAAAATTTTCTAACAAAAAATAATTTTTTCTAACAAAAAATAATTTTTTCTAACAAAAAATAATTTTTTCTAACAAAAAATAATTTTTTCTAACAAAAAATAATTTTTTCTAACAAAAAATAATTTTTTCTAACAAAAAATAATTTTTTCTAACAAAGAATAATTTTTTCTAACAAAAAATAATTTTTTCTAACAAAAAATAATTTTTTCTAACAAAAAATAATTTTTTCGAACAACAAATAATTTTTTCTAACAAGAAATATTTTTTTCTGACAAAAAAAAATTTTTCTAACAAAAAATACTTTTTTTTAACAATAAATAATATTTTCTAACAAAAAATAATTTTTTGTAACAAAAACAAAATATTGTTCTACCAAAAAAAATTTCTAACAAAAAACATTTTCTAACAAAAAATAATTATTTCTAACACCAAAATTGTAGGATGTATATTTGAGTAAATTTAGATGAAAATAACTTCAAATTTTTGGATTGTGAAAAAAAATTCTGTTGGAAATGTCAAATTTTAATAAATTTATTTGAAACCAACTTCGATTTTTCTCGACTATGTTAAGTTTTTTTATAGAGAAGCTTAACTTGAATAATTTCAGTTGAAATTAACATCGATTTTTTGGATTTTGTCACGATTTTTGTCAAATTTTAATAAATATATTTGAAAGCGACTTGGATTATTGTGGATTTTGTTGAGTATTTTGTAAGTAGGATCTATATTTGAGTAAATTTTAATGAAAATAATTTCATTTTTTTGGATTGTGAAATTTTAGTTGGAAGTGTCAAATTTTAATAAATTTTTTTGAAACAATCTTCGATTTTTCTCGACTATGATAGGTTTTTTTTTATAGAGAAGCTCAATTTGAGTAATTTCAGTTGAAATTAACATCGATTTTTTGGATTTTGACACGATTTTTGTCAAATTTGTAAGAGTTTAGGGCAAATTAGGGAACGGCCTATGAGTGCAAAGTTACCATAGGTGGCGTCCCAACGAAAGTAATGTGGCGACGGAATAGAAGGGACCGCGTAGAGTCGGCGTAGCGGTGTGGCTATCACTGCTGATCAGCACGCGGGCGGCTCGGGTTCGATTCCCGGCGCCGGTGGCTCTCTTTTTCCGTCGCTTACAATTTTAATATACTTATTTGAAATCAACTTCGATTATTTTGGATTTTGTAGAGCATTCTTTTTCAGGTCTGGGAAGTTGGCACCCCCAAATTCGAATTTTTGGAAAAACTCAACAGCATTCGTTTGTCCATCGTTTGCCCACGATTGCCCATAAAAAATTTTCGTCTGCCCACCCTTCAAAAAAAAGTTATGAAAAAATTAAAAATTTCGTCATCAGCACCCTCCATGAACAGTTTTGAATTTTTTGAATGTAGGAAACGATTCTCCACGATCTGGCTTCGTTTGCCCACCCAATAATTTCGTATGCCCACCCTCCAGAATGGAATAAAAAAAAACCGCGAAAATGAAGAGTCTCGGAGACGCGATCGCGTTAAAGTTCGATTTTTTCCGAAAATATTATCAAAATCGATCTTTCAACGATGCAGTCCTTTAGTCTAGATGTAGAAGACGTTTGCCCATCCAATAATTTCGTATGCCCACCCTTCAGAATCGAAATAAAAAATAAAAACCACGAAAATGAAGAGTTCCGAAGACGCGACCACGTATAAGTTCGATTATTTATAAACTAAACGTTCGAATCGTTTGGCCAACGACGCATTTCGTTAGTGTGGATGTGGAAGACGTTTGCCCATCCAATAATTTCGTATGCCCACCCTTCAGAATCGAAAAAAAAAATAAAAACCGGGAAAATGAAGAGTTCCGAAGACGCGACCACGTATAAGTTCGATATTTACCGAAAATATTATCAAAATCGATCTTTCAACGATGCAGTCCTTTAGTCTAGATGTAGAAGACGTTTGCCCATCCAATAATTTCGTATGCCCACCCTTCAGAATCGATTAAAAAAATAAAAACGGCGAAAATGAAGAGTTCCGAAGACGCGACCACGTATAAGTTCGATTATTTATAAACTAAACGTTCGAATCGTTGGTCCAACGACGCATTTTGTTAGTGTAGATGTGGAAGGCGTTTGCCCATCCAATAGTTTCGTATGCCCACCCTTCAGGATCGAAATAAAAAATAAAAACCGCGAAAATGAAGAGTCCCGATGACGCGACCACGTATAAGTTCGATTTTTTCCGAAAATATTATCAAAATCGATCTTTCAACGATGCAGTCCGTTAGTGTAGATGTAGAAGACGTTTGCCCAGCCAATAATTTCGTATGCCCACCCTTCAGAATCGAAATAAAAAATAAAAACCGCGAAAATGAAGAGTTCCGAAGACGCGACCACGTATAAGTTCGATTATTTATTAACTAAACGTTCGAATCGTTTGTCCAACGACGCATTTCGTTAGTGTAGATGTGGAAGACGTTTGCCCATCCAATCATTTCGTATGCCCAACCTTCAGAATCGAAATAAAAAATAAAAACCGCGAAAATGAAGAGTTCCGAAGACGCGACCACGTATAAGTTCGATTTTTTTCGAAAATATTATCAAAATCGATCTTTCAACGATGCAGTCCTTTAGTCTAGATGTAGAAGACGTTTGCCCACCCAATAATTTCGTCTGCCCACCCTCCAGAATCGAATTAAAAATTAAAAACCGCGAAAATGAAGAGTTCCGAAGACGCGACCACGTATAAGTTCGATTATTTATTAACTAAACGTTCGAATCGTTTGTCCAACGACGCATTTCGTTAGTGTAGATGTGGAAGACGTTTGCCCATCCAATCATTTCGTATGCCCACCCTTCAGAATCGAATTAAAAAATAAAAACCGCGAAAATGAAGAGTCCCGGAGACGCGACCACGTATAAGTTCGATATTTTCCGAAAATATTATCAAAATCGATCTTTCAACGTTGCAGTCCTTTAGTCTAGATGTAGAAGACGTTTGCCCACCCAATAATTTCGTATGCCCACCCTCCAGAATCGAATTAAAAATTAAAAACCGCGAAAGTGAAGAGTTCCGAAGACGCGACCACGTATAAGTTCGATTATTTATTAACTAAACGTTCGAATCGTTTGTCCAACGACGCATTTCGTTAGTGTGGATGTGGAAGACGTTTGCCCATCCAATAATTTCGTATGCCCACCCTTCAGAATCGAAAAAAAAAATAAAAACCGCGAAAATGAAGAGTTCCGAAGACGCGACCACGTATAAGTTCGATTATTTATTAACTAAACGTTCGAATCGTTTGTCCAACGACGCATTTCGTCAGTGTAGATGTGGAAGACGTTTGCCCATCCAATAATTTCGTTTGCCCACCTTTCAGAATCGAATAAAAAAATAAAAACCGCGAAAATGAATAGTTCCGAAGACGCGACCACGTATAAGTTCGATATTTACCGAAAATATTATCAAAATCGATCTTTCAACGATGCAGTCCTTTAGTCTAGATGTAGAAGACGTTTGCCCATCCAATAATTTCGTATGCCCACCCTTCAGAATCGATTAAAAAAATAAAAACGGCGAAAATGAAGAGTTCCGAAGACGCGACCACGTATAAGTTCGATTATTTATAAACTAAACGTTCGAATCGTTGGTCCAACGACGCATTTTGTTAGTGTAGATGTGGAAGGCGTTTGCCCATCCAATAGTTTCGTATGCCCACCCTTCAGGATCGAAATAAAAAATAAAAACCGCGAAAATGAAGAGTCCCGATGACGCGACCACGTATAAGTTCGATTTTTTCCGAAAATATTATCAAAATCGATCTTTCAACGATGCAGTCCGTTAGTGTAGATGTAGAAGACGTTTGCCCAGCCAATAATTTCGTATGCCCACCCTTCAGAATCGAAATAAAAAATAAAAACCGCGAAAATGAAGAGTTCCGAAGACGCGACCACGTATAAGTTCGATTATTTATTAACTAAACGTTCGAATCGTTTGTCCAACGACGCATTTCGTTAGTGTAGATGTGGAAGACGTTTGCCCATCCAATCATTTCGTATGCCCAACCTTCAGAATCGAAATAAAAAATAAAAACCGCGAAAATGAAGAGTTCCGAAGACGCGACCACGTATAAGTTCGATTTTTTTCGAAAATATTATCAAAATCGATCTTTCAACGATGCAGTCCTTTAGTCTAGATGTAGAAGACGTTTGCCCACCCAATAATTTCGTCTGCCCACCCTCCAGAATCGAATTAAAAATTAAAAACCGCGAAAATGAAGAGTTCCGAAGACGCGACCACGTATAAGTTCGATTATTTATTAACTAAACGTTCGAATCGTTTGTCCAACGACGCATTTCGTTAGTGTAGATGTGGAAGACGTTTGCCCATCCAATCATTTCGTATGCCCACCCTTCAGAATCGAATTAAAAAATAAAAACCGCGAAAATGAAGAGTCCCGGAGACGCGACCACGTATAAGTTCGATATTTTCCGAAAATATTATCAAAATCGATCTTTCAACGTTGCAGTCCTTTAGTCTAGATGTAGAAGACGTTTGCCCACCCAATAATTTCGTATGCCCACCCTCCAGAATCGAATTAAAAATTAAAAACCGCGAAAGTGAAGAGTTCCGAAGACGCGACCACGTATAAGTTCGATTATTTATTAACTAAACGTTCGAATCGTTTGTCCAACGACGCATTTCGTTAGTGTGGATGTGGAAGACGTTTGCCCATCCAATAATTTCGTATGCCCACCCTTCAGAATCGAAAAAAAAAATAAAAACCGCGAAAATGAAGAGTTCCGAAGACGCGACCACGTATAAGTTCGATTATTTATTAACTAAACGTTCGAATCGTTTGTCCAACGACGCATTTCGTCAGTGTAGATGTGGAAGACGTTTGCCCATCCAATAATTTCGTTTGCCCACCTTTCAGAATCGAATAAAAAAATAAAAACCGCGAAAATGAATAGTTCCGAAGACGCGACCACGTATAAGTTCGATTTTTTCCGAAAATATTATCAAAATCGATCTTTCAACGATGCAGTCCGTTAGTGTAGATGTAGAAGACGTTTGCCCAGCCAATAATTTCGTATGCCCACCCTTCAGAATCGAAATAAAAAATAAAAACCGCGAAAATGAAGAGTTCCGAAGACGCGACCACGTATAAGTTCGATTTTTTTCGAAAATATTATCAAAATCGATCTTTCAACGATGCAGTCCTTTAGTCTAGATGTAGAAGACGTTTGCCCATCCAATAATTTCGTATGCCCACCCTTCAGAATCGAAAAAAAAAAATAAAAACCGCGAAAATGAAGAGTACCGAAGACGCGACCACGTATAAGTTCGATTATTTATTAACTAAACGTTAGAATAGTTTGTCCAACGACGCATTTCGTTAGTGTGGATGTGGAAGACGTTTGCCCATGCAATAATTTCGTATGCCCACCCTTCAGAATCGAAATAAAAAATAAAAACCGCGAAAATGAAGAGTTCCGAAGACGCGACCACGTATAAGTTCGATTTTTTTCGAAAATATTATGAAAATCGATCTTTCAACGATGCAGTCCTTTAGTCTAGATGTAGAAGACGTTTGCCCAGCCAATAATTTCGTATGCCCACCCTCCAGAATCGAATTAAAAATTAAAAACCGCGAAAGTGAAGAGTTCCGAAGACGCGACCACGTATAAGTTCGATTATTTATTAACTAAACGTTCGAATCGTTTGTCCAACGACGCATTTCGTCAGTGTAGATGTGGAAGACGTTTGCCCATCCAATAATTTCGTTTGCTCACCTTTCAGAATCGAATAAAAAAATAAAAACCGCGAAAATGAATAGTTCCGAAGACGCGACCACGTATAAGTTCGATTTTTTCCGAAAATATTATCAAAATCGATCTTTCAACGATGCAGTCCGTTAGTGTAGATGTGGAAGACGTTTGCCCAGCCAATAATTTCGTATGCCCACCCTTCAGAACCGAAATAAAAAAATAAAAACCGCGAAAATGAAGAGTTCCGAAGACGCGACCACGTATAAGTTCGATTATTTATTAACTAAACGTTCGAATCGTTTGTCCAACGACGCATTTCGTTAGTGTAGATGTGGAAGACGTTTGCCCACCCAATAATTTCGTATGCCCACCCTCCAGAATCGAAATAAAAATTAAAAACCGCGAAAATGAAGAGTTCCGAAGACGCGACCACGTATAAGTTCGATTATTTATTAACTAAACGTTAGAATAGTTTGTCCAACGACGCATTTCGTTAGTGTGGATGTGGAAGACGTTTGCCCATGCAATAATTTCGTATGCCCACCCTTCAGAATCGAAATAAAAAATAAAAACCGCGAAAATGAAGAGTTCCGAAGACGCGACCACGTATAAGTTCGATTATTTATTAACTAAACGTTCGAATCGTTTGTCCAACGACGCATTTCGTTAGTGTAGATGTGGAAGACGTTTGCCCACCCAATAATTTCGTATGCCCACCCTCCAGAATCGAAATAAAAATTAAAAACCGCGAAAATGAAGAGTTCCGAAGACGCGACCACGTATAAGTTCGATTTTTTCCGAAAATATTATCAAAATCGATCTTTCAACGATGCAGTCCGTTAGTGTAGATGTGGAAGACGTTTGCCCAGCCAATAATTTCGTATGCCCACCCTTCAGAACCGAAATAAAAAAATAAAAACCGCGAAAATGAAGAGTTCCGAAGACGCGACCACGTATAAGTTCGATTATTTATTAACTAAACGTTCGAATCGTTTGTCCAACGACGCATTTCGTTAGTGTGGATGTGGAAGACGTTTGCCCATCCAATAATTTCGTATGCCCACCCTTCAGAATCGAAAAAAAAAATAAAAACCGCGAAAATGAAGAGTTCCGAAGACGCGACCACGTATAAGTTCGATTATTTATTAACTAAACGTTCGAATCGTTTGTCCAACGACGCATTTCGTTAGTGTAGATGTGGAAGACGTTTGCCCACCCAATAATTTCGTATGCCCACCCTCCAGAATCGAAATAAAAATTAAAAACCGCGAAAATGAAGAGTTCCGAAGACGCGACCACGTATAAGTTCGATTTTTTCCGAAAATATTATCAAAATCGATCTTTCAACGATGCAGTCCGTTAGTGTAGATGTGGAAGACGTTTGCCCAGCCAATAATTTCGTATGCCCACCCTTCAGAACCGTAATAAAAAAATAAAAACCGCGAAAATGAAGAGTTCCGAAGACGCGACCACGTATAAGTTCGATTATTTATTAACTAAACGTTCGAATCGTTTGTCCAACGACGCATTTCGTTAGTGTAGATGTGGAAGACGTTTGCCCACCCAATAATTTCGTATGCCCACCCTCCAGAATCGAATTAAAAAATAAAAACCGCGAAAATGAAGAGTCCCGGAGACGCGACCACGTATAAGTTCGATATTTTCCGAAAATATTATCAAAATCGATCTTTCAACGTTGCAGTCCTTTAGTCTAGATGTAGAAGACGTTTGCCCACCCAATTATTTCGTATGCCCACCCTTCAGAATCGAAATAAAAAATAAAAACCGCGAAAATGAAGGGTTCCGAAGACGCGACCACGTATAAGTTCGATTTTTTTCGAAAATATTATGAAAATCGATCTTTCAACGATGCAGTCCTTTAGTCTAGATGTAGAAGACGTTTGCCCACCCAATAATTTCGTATGCCCACCCTCCAGAATCGAATTAAAAATTAAAAACCGCGAAAATGAAGAGTTCCGAAGACGCGACCACGTATAAGTTCGATTATTTATTAACTAAACGTTCGAATCGTTTGTCCAACGACGCATTTCGTTAGTGTGGATGTGGAAGACGTTTGCCCAACCAATAATTTCGTATGCCCACCCTTCAGAATCGAAAAAAAAAATAAAAACCGCGAAAATGAAGAGTTCCGAAGACGCGACCACGTATAAGTTCGATTATTTATTAACTAAACGTTCGAATCGTTTGTCCAACGACGCATTTCGTTAGTGTAGATGTGGAAGACGTTTGCCCATCCAATCATTTCGTATGCCCACTCTTCAGAATCGAAATAAAAAATAAAAACCGCGAAAATGAAGAGTTCCGAAGACGCGACCACGTATAAGTTCGATTTTTTTCGAAAATATTATCAAAATCGATCTTTCGACGATGCAGTCCTTTAGTCTAGATGTAGAAGACGTTTGCCCATGCAATAATTTCGTATGCCCACCCTTCAGAATCGAAATAAAAAATAAAAACCGCGAAAATGAAGAGTTCCGAAGACGCGACCACGTATAAGTTCGATTTTTTTCGAAAATATTATGAAAATCGATCTTTCAACGATGCAGTCCTTTAGTCTAGATGTAGAAGACGTTTGCCCAGCCAATAATTTCGTATGCCCACCCTCCAGAATCGAATTAAAAATTAAAAACCGCGAAAGTGAAGAGTTCCGAAGACGCGACCACGTATAAGTTCGATTATTTATTAACTAAACGTTCGAATCGTTTGTCCAACGACGCATTTCGTCAGTGTAGATGTGGAAGACGTTTGCCCATCCAATAATTTCGTTTGCTCACCTTTCAGAATCGAATAAAAAAATAAAAACCGCGAAAATGAATAGTTCCGAAGACGCGACCACGTATAAGTTCGATTTTTTCCGAAAATATTATCAAAATCGATCTTTCAACGATGCAGTCCGTTAGTGTAGATGTGGAAGACGTTTGCCCAGCCAATAATTTCGTATGCCCACCCTTCAGAACCGAAATAAAAAAATAAAAACCGCGAAAATGAAGAGTTCCGAAGACGCGACCACGTATAAGTTCGATTATTTATTAACTAAACGTTCGAATCGTTTGTCCAACGACGCATTTCGTTAGTGTAGATGTGGAAGACGTTTGCCCACCCAATAATTTCGTATGCCCACCCTCCAGAATCGAAATAAAAATTAAAAACCGCGAAAATGAAGAGTTCCGAAGACGCGACCACGTATAAGTTCGATTTTTTCCGAAAATATTATCAAAATCGATCTTTCAACGATGCAGTCCTTTAGTCTAGATGTAGAAGACGTTTGCCCAGCCAATAATTTCGTATGCCCACCCTTCAGAACCGAAATAAAAAAATAAAAACCGCGAAAATGAAGAGTTCCGAAGACGCGACCACGTATAAGTTCGATTATTTATTAACTAAACGTTCGAATCGTTTGTCCAACGACGCATTTCGTTAGTGTGGATGTGGACGACGTTTGCCCACCCAATAATTTCGTATGCCCACCCTCCAGAATCGAATTAAAAATTAAAAACCGCGAAAGTGAAGAGTTCCGAAGACGCGACCACGTATAAGTTCGATTATTTATTAACTAAACGTTCGAATCGTTTGTCCAACGACGCATTTCGTTAGTGTGGATGTGGAAGACGTTTGCCCATCCAATAATTTCGTATGCCCACCCTTCAGAATCGAAAAAAAAAATAAAAACCGCGAAAATGAAGAGTTCCGAAGACGCGACCACGTATAAGTTCGATTATTTATTAACTAAACGTTCGAATCGTTTGTCCAACGACGCATTTCGTCAGTGTAGATGTGGAAGACGTTTGCCCATCCAATAATTTCGTTTGCCCACCTTTCAGAATCGATTAAAAAAATAAAAACCGCGAAAATGAATAGTTCCGAAGACGCGACCACGTATAAGTTCGATTTTTTCCGAAAATATTATCAAAATCGATCTTTCAACGATGCAGTCCGTTAGTGTAGATGTAGAAGACGTTTGCCCAGCCAATAATTTCGTATGCCCACCCTTCAGAATCGAAATAAAAAATAAAAACCGCGAAAATGAAGAGTTCCGAAGACGCGACCACGTATAAGTTCGATTATTTATTAACTAAACGTTAGAATAGTTTGTCCAACGACGCATTTCGTTAGTGTGGATGTGGAAGACGTTTGCCCATGCAATAATTTCGTATGCCCACCCTTCAGAATCGAAATAAAAAATAAAAACCGCGAAAATGAAGAGTTCCGAAGACGCGACCACGTATAAGTTCGATTTTTTTCGAAAATATTAGGAAAATCGATCTTTCAACGATGCAGTCCTTTAGTCTAGATGTAGAAGACGTTTGCTCAGCCAATAATTTCGTATGCCCACCCTCCAGAATCGAATTAAAAATTAAAAACCGCGAAAGTGAAGAGTTCCGAAGACGCGACCACGTATAAGTTCGATTATTTATTAACTAAACGTTCGAATCGTTTGTCCAACGACGCATTTCGTCAGTGTAGATGTGGAAGACGTTTGCCCATCCAATAATTTCGTTTGCTCACCTTTCAGAATCGAATAAAAAAATAAAAACCGCGAAAATGAATAGTTCCGAAGACGCGACCACGTATAAGTTCGATTTTTTCCGAAAATATTATCAAAATCGATCTTTCAACGATGCAGTCCGTTAGTGTAGATGTGGAAGACGTTTGCCCAGCCAATAATTTCGTATGCCCACCCTTCAGAACCGAAATAAAAAAATAAAAACCGCGAAAATGAAGAGTTCCGAAGACGCGACCACGTATAAGTTCGATTATTTATTAACTAAACGTTCGAATCGTTTGTCCAACGACGCATTTCGTTAGTGTAGATGTGGAAGACGTTTGCCCACCCAATAATTTCGTATGCCCACCCTCCAGAATCGAAATAAAAATTAAAAACCGCGAAAATGAAGAGTTCCGAAGACGCGACCACGTATAAGTTCGATTATTTATTAACTAAACGTTAGAATAGTTTGTCCAACGACGCATTTCGTTAGTGTGGATGTGGAAGACGTTTGCCCATGCAATAATTTCGTATGCCCACCCTTCAGAATCGAAATAAAAAATAAAAACCGCGAAAATGAAGAGTTCCGAAGACGCGACCACGTATAAGTTCGATTATTTATTAACTAAACGTTCGAATCGTTTGTCCAACGACGCATTTCGTTAGTGTAGATGTGGAAGACGTTTGCCCACCCAATAATTTCGTATGCCCACCCTCCAGAATCGAAATAAAAATTAAAAACCGCGAAAATGAAGAGTTCCGAAGACGCGACCACGTATAGGTTCGATTTTTTCCGAAAATATTATCAAAATCGATCTTTCAACGATGCAGTCCGTTAGTGTAGATGTGGAAGACGTTTGCCCAGCCAATAATTTCGTATGCCCACCCTTCAGAACCGAAATAAAAAAATAAAAACCGCGAAAATGAAGAGTTCCGAAGACGCGACCACGTATAAGTTCGATTATTTATTAACTAAACGTTCGAATCGTTTGTCCAACGACGCATTTCGTTAGTGTGGATGTGGAAGACGTTTGCCCATCCAATAATTTCGTATGCCCACCCTTCAGAATCGAAAAAAAAAATAAAAACCGCGAAAATGAAGAGTTCCGAAGACGCGACCACGTATAAGTTCGATTATTTATTAACTAAACGTTCGAATCGTTTGTCCAACGACGCATTTCGTTAGTGTAGATGTGGAAGACGTTTGCCCACCCAATAATTTCGTATGCCCACCCTCCAGAATCGAAATAAAAATTAAAAACCGCGAAAATGAAGAGTTCCGAAGACGCGACCACGTATAAGTTCGATTTTTTCCGAAAATATTATCAAAATCGATCTTTCAACGATGCAGTCCTTTAGTCTAGATGTAGAAGACGTTTGCCCAGCCAATAATTTCGTATGCCCACCCTTCAGAACCGAAATAAAAAAATAAAAACCGCGAAAATGAAGAGTTCCGAAGACGCGACCACGTATAAGTTCGATTATTTATTAACTAAACGTTCGAATCGTTTGTCCAACGACGCATTTCGTTAGTGTGGATGTGGACGACGTTTGCCCACCCAATAATTTCGTATGCCCACCCTCCAGAATCGAATTAAAAATTAAAAACCGCGAAAGTGAAGAGTTCCGAAGACGCGACCACGTATAAGTTCGATTATTTATTAACTAAACGTTCGAATCGTTTGTCCAACGACGCATTTCGTTAGTGTGGATGTGGAAGACGTTTGCCCATCCAATAATTTCGTATGCCCACCCTTCAGAATCGAAAAAAAAAATAAAAACCGCGAAAATGAAGAGTTCCGAAGACGCGACCACGTATAAGTTCGATTATTTATTAACTAAACGTTCGAATCGTTTGTCCAACGACGCATTTCGTCAGTGTAGATGTGGAAGACGTTTGCCCATCCAATAATTTCGTTTGCCCACCTTTCAGAATCGATTAAAAAAATAAAAACCGCGAAAATGAATAGTTCCGAAGACGCGACCACGTATAAGTTCGATTTTTTCCGAAAATATTATCAAAATCGATCTTTCAACGATGCAGTCCGTTAGTGTAGATGTAGAAGACGTTTGCCCAGCCAATAATTTCGTATGCCCACCCTTCAGAATCGAAATAAAAAATAAAAACCGCGAAAATGAAGAGTTCCGAAGACGCGACCACGTATAAGTTCGATTATTTATTAACTAAACGTTAGAATAGTTTGTCCAACGACGCATTTCGTTAGTGTGGATGTGGAAGACGTTTGCCCATGCAATAATTTCGTATGCCCACCCTTCAGAATCGAAATAAAAAATAAAAACCGCGAAAATGAAGAGTTCCGAAGACGCGACCACGTATAAGTTCGATTTTTTTCGAAAATATTAGGAAAATCGATCTTTCAACGATGCAGTCCTTTAGTCTAGATGTAGAAGACGTTTGCTCAGCCAATAATTTCGTATGCCCACCCTCCAGAATCGAATTAAAAATTAAAAACCGCGAAAGTGAAGAGTTCCGAAGACGCGACCACGTATAAGTTCGATTATTTATTAACTAAACGTTCGAATCGTTTGTCCAACGACGCATTTCGTCAGTGTAGATGTGGAAGACGTTTGCCCATCCAATAATTTCGTTTGCTCACCTTTCAGAATCGAATAAAAAAATAAAAACCGCGAAAATGAATAGTTCCGAAGACGCGACCACGTATAAGTTCGATTTTTTCCGAAAATATTATCAAAATCGATCTTTCAACGATGCAGTCCGTTAGTGTAGATGTGGAAGACGTTTGCCCAGCCAATAATTTCGTATGCCCACCCTTCAGAACCGAAATAAAAAAATAAAAACCGCGAAAATGAAGAGTTCCGAAGACGCGACCACGTATAAGTTCGATTATTTATTAACTAAACGTTCGAATCGTTTGTCCAACGACGCATTTCGTTAGTGTAGATGTGGAAGACGTTTGCCCACCCAATAATTTCGTATGCCCACCCTCCAGAATCGAAATAAAAATTAAAAACCGCGAAAATGAAGAGTTCCGAAGACGCGACCACGTATAAGTTCGATTATTTATTAACTAAACGTTAGAATAGTTTGTCCAACGACGCATTTCGTTAGTGTGGATGTGGAAGACGTTTGCCCATGCAATAATTTCGTATGCCCACCCTTCAGAATCGAAATAAAAAATAAAAACCGCGAAAATGAAGAGTTCCGAAGACGCGACCACGTATAAGTTCGATTATTTATTAACTAAACGTTCGAATCGTTTGTCCAACGACGCATTTCGTTAGTGTAGATGTGGAAGACGTTTGCCCACCCAATAATTTCGTATGCCCACCCTCCAGAATCGAAATAAAAATTAAAAACCGCGAAAATGAAGAGTTCCGAAGACGCGACCACGTATAGGTTCGATTTTTTCCGAAAATATTATCAAAATCGATCTTTCAACGATGCAGTCCGTTAGTGTAGATGTGGAAGACGTTTGCCCAGCCAATAATTTCGTATGCCCACCCTTCAGAACCGAAATAAAAAAATAAAAACCGCGAAAATGAAGAGTTCCGAAGACGCGACCACGTATAAGTTCGATTATTTATTAACTAAACGTTCGAATCGTTTGTCCAACGACGCATTTCGTTAGTGTGGATGTGGAAGACGTTTGCCCATCCAATAATTTCGTATGCCCACCCTTCAGAATCGAAAAAAAAAATAAAAACCGCGAAAATGAAGAGTTCCGAAGACGCGACCACGTATAAGTTCGATTATTTATTAACTAAACGTTCGAATCGTTTGTCCAACGACGCATTTCGTTAGTGTAGATGTGGAAGACGTTTGCCCACCCAATAATTTCGTATGCCCACCCTCCAGAATCGAAATAAAAATTAAAAACCGCGAAAATGTAAGAGTTCCGAAGACGCGACCACGTATAAGTTCGATTTTTTCCGAAAATATTATCAAAATCGATCTTTCAACGATGCAGTCCGTTAGTGTAGATGTGGAAGACGTTTGCCCAGCCAATAATTTCGTATGCCCACCCTTCAGAACCGTAATAAAAAAATAAAAACCGCGAAAATGAAGAGTTCCGAAGACGCGACCACGTATAAGTTCGATTATTTATTAACTAAACGTTCGAATCGTTTGTCCAACGACGCATTTCGTTAGTGTAGATGTGGAAGACGTTTGCCCACCCAATAATTTCGTATGCCCACCCTCCAGAATCGAATTAAAAAATAAAAACCGCGAAAATGAAGAGTCCCGGAGACGCGACCACGTATAAGTTCGATATTTTCCGAAAATATTATCAAAATCGATCTTTCAACGTTGCAGTCCTTTAGTCTAGATGTAGAAGACGTTTGCCCACCCAATTATTTCGTATGCCCACCCTTCAGAATCGAAATAAAAAATAAAAACCGCGAAAATGAAGGGTTCCGAAGACGCGACCACGTATAAGTTCGATTTTTTTCGAAAATATTATCAAAATCGATCTTTCAACGATGCAGTCCTTTAGTCTAGATGTAGAAGACGTTTGCCCACCCAATAATTTCGTATGCCCACCCTCCAGAATCGAATTAAAAATTAAAAACCGCGAAAATGAAGAGTTCCGAAGACGCGACCACGTATAAGTTCGATTATTTATTAACTAAACGTTCGAATCGTTTGTCCAACGACGCATTTCGTTAGTGTAGATGTGGAAGACGTTTGCCCACCCAATAATTTCGTATGCCCACCCTCCAGAATCGAAATAAAAATTAAAAACCGCGAAAATGAAGAGTTCCGAAGACGCGACCACGTATAAGTTCGATTATTTATTAACTAAACGTTAGAATAGTTTGTCCAACGACGCATTTCGTTAGTGTGGATGTGGAAGACGTTTGCCCATGCAATAATTTCGTATGCCCACCCTTCAGAATCGAAATAAAAAATAAAAACCGCGAAAATGAAGAGTTCCGAAGACGCGACCACGTATAAGTTCGATTATTTATTAACTAAACGTTCGAATCGTTTGTCCAACGACGCATTTCGTTAGTGTAGATGTGGAAGACGTTTGCCCACCCAATAATTTCGTATGCCCACCCTCCAGAATCGAAATAAAAATTAAAAACCGCGAAAATGAAGAGTTCCGAAGACGCGACCACGTATAGGTTCGATTTTTTCCGAAAATATTATCAAAATCGATCTTTCAACGATGCAGTCCGTTAGTGTAGATGTGGAAGACGTTTGCCCAGCCAATAATTTCGTATGCCCACCCTTCAGAACCGAAATAAAAAAATAAAAACCGCGAAAATGAAGAGTTCCGAAGACGCGACCACGTATAAGTTCGATTATTTATTAACTAAACGTTCGAATCGTTTGTCCAACGACGCATTTCGTTAGTGTGGATGTGGAAGACGTTTGCCCATCCAATAATTTCGTATGCCCACCCTTCAGAATCGAAAAAAAAAATAAAAACCGCGAAAATGAAGAGTTCCGAAGACGCGACCACGTATAAGTTCGATTATTTATTAACTAAACGTTCGAATCGTTTGTCCAACGACGCATTTCGTTAGTGTAGATGTGGAAGACGTTTGCCCACCCAATAATTTCGTATGCCCACCCTCCAGAATCGAAATAAAAATTAAAAACCGCGAAAATGTAAGAGTTCCGAAGACGCGACCACGTATAAGTTCGATTTTTTCCGAAAATATTATCAAAATCGATCTTTCAACGATGCAGTCCGTTAGTGTAGATGTGGAAGACGTTTGCCCAGCCAATAATTTCGTATGCCCACCCTTCAGAACCGTAATAAAAAAATAAAAACCGCGAAAATGAAGAGTTCCGAAGACGCGACCACGTATAAGTTCGATTATTTATTAACTAAACGTTCGAATCGTTTGTCCAACGACGCATTTCGTTAGTGTAGATGTGGAAGACGTTTGCCCACCCAATAATTTCGTATGCCCACCCTCCAGAATCGAATTAAAAAATAAAAACCGCGAAAATGAAGAGTCCCGGAGACGCGACCACGTATAAGTTCGATATTTTCCGAAAATATTATCAAAATCGATCTTTCAACGTTGCAGTCCTTTAGTCTAGATGTAGAAGACGTTTGCCCACCCAATTATTTCGTATGCCCACCCTTCAGAATCGAAATAAAAAATAAAAACCGCGAAAATGAAGGGTTCCGAAGACGCGACCACGTATAAGTTCGATTTTTTTCGAAAATATTATCAAAATCGATCTTTCAACGATGCAGTCCTTTAGTCTAGATGTAGAAGACGTTTGCCCACCCAATAATTTCGTATGCCCACCCTCCAGAATCGAATTAAAAATTAAAAACCGCGAAAATGAAGAGTTCCGAAGACGCGACCACGTATAAGTTCGATTATTTATTAACTAAACGTTCGAATCGTTTGTCCAACGACGCATTTCGTTAGTGTGGATGTGGAAGACGTTTGCCCAACCAATAATTTCGTATGCCCACCCTTCAGAATCGAAAAAAAAAATAAAAACCGCGAAAATGAAGAGTTCCGAAGACGCGACCACGTATAAGTTCGATTATTTATTAACTAAACGTTCGAATCGTTTGTCCAACGACGCATTTCGTTAGTGTAGATGTGGAAGACGTTTGCCCATCCAATCATTTCGTATGCCCACTCTTCAGAATCGAAATAAAAAATAAAAACCGCGAAAATGAAGAGTTCCGAAGACGCGACCACGTATAAGTTCGATTTTTTTCGAAAATATTATCAAAATCGATCTTTCGACGATGCAGTCCTTTAGTCTAGATGTAGAAGACGTTTGCCCATCCAATAATTTCGTATGCCCACCCTTCAGAATCGAAAAAAAAAAATAAAAACCGCGAAAATGAAGAGTTCCGAAGACGCGACCACGTATAAGTTCGATTATTTATTCACTAAACGTTAGAATAGTTTGTCCAACGACGCATTTCGTTAGTGTGGATGTGGAAGACGTTTGCCCATGCAATAATTTCGTATGCCCACCCTTCAGAATCGAAATAAAAAATAAAAACCGCGAAAATGAAGAGTTCCGAAGACGCGACCACGTATAAGTTCGATTTTTTTCGAAAATATTATGAAAATCGATCTTTCAACGATGCAGTCCTTTAGTCTAGATGTAGAAGACGTTTGCCCAGCCAATAATTTCGTATGCCCACCCTCCAGAATCGAATTAAAAATTAAAAACCGCGAAAGTGAAGAGTTCCGAAGACGCGACCACGTATATGTTCGATTATTTATTAACTAAACGTTCGAATCGTTTGTCCAACGACGCATTTCGTCAGTGTAGATGTGGAAGACGTTTGCCCATCCAATAATTTCGTTTGCTCACCTTTCAGAATCGAATAAAAAAATAAAAACCGCGAAAATGAATAGTTCCGAAGACGCGACCACGTATAAGTTCGATTTTTTCCGAAAATATTATCAAAATCGATCTTTCAACGATGCAGTCCGTTAGTGTAGATGTGGAAGACGTTTGCCCAGCCAATAATTTCGTATGCCCACCCTTCAGAACCGAAATAAAAAAATAAAAACCGCGAAAATGAAGAGTTCCGAAGACGCGACCACGTATAAGTTCGATTATTTATTAACTAAACGTTCGAATCGTTTGTCCAACGACGCATTTCGTTAGTGTAGATGTGGAAGACGTTTGCCCACCCAATAATTTCGTATGCCCACCCTCCAGAATCGAAATAAAAATTAAAAACCGCGAAAATGAAGAGTTCCGAAGACGCGACCACGTATAGGTTCGATTTTTTCCGAAAATATTATCAAAATCGATCTTTCAACGATGCAGTCCGTTAGTGTAGATGTGGAAGACGTTTGCCCAGCCAATAATTTCGTATGCCCACCCTTCAGAACCGAAATAAAAAAATAAAAACCGCGAAAATGAAGAGTTCCGAAGACGCGACCACGTATAAGTTCGATTATTTATTAACTAAACGTTCGAATCGTTTGTCCAACGACGCATTTCGTTAGTGTGGATGTGGAAGACGTTTGCCCATCCAATAATTTCGTATGCCCACCCTTCAGAATCGAAAAAAAAAATAAAAACCGCGAAAATGAAGAGTTCCGAAGACGCGACCACGTATAAGTTCGATTATTTATTAACTAAACGTTCGAATCGTTTGTCCAACGACGCATTTCGTTAGTGTAGATGTGGAAGACGTTTGCCCACCCAATAATTTCGTATGCCCACCCTCCAGAATCGAAATAAAAATTAAAAACCGCGAAAATGTAAGAGTTCCGAAGACGCGACCACGTATAAGTTCGATTTTTTCCGAAAATATTATCAAAATCGATCTTTCAACGATGCAGTCCGTTAGTGTAGATGTGGAAGACGTTTGCCCAGCCAATAATTTCGTATGCCCACCCTTCAGAACCGTAATAAAAAAATAAAAACCGCGAAAATGAAGAGTTCCGAAGACGCGACCACGTATAAGTTCGATTATTTATTAACTAAACGTTCGAATCGTTTGTCCAACGACGCATTTCGTTAGTGTAGATGTGGAAGACGTTTGCCCACCCAATAATTTCGTATGCCCACCCTCCAGAATCGAATTAAAAAATAAAAACCGCGAAAATGAAGAGTCCCGGAGACGCGACCACGTATAAGTTCGATATTTTCCGAAAATATTATCAAAATCGATCTTTCAACGTTGCAGTCCTTTAGTCTAGATGTAGAAGACGTTTGCCCACCCAATTATTTCGTATGCCCACCCTTCAGAATCGAAATAAAAAATAAAAACCGCGAAAATGAAGGGTTCCGAAGACGCGACCACGTATAAGTTCGATTTTTTTCGAAAATATTATGAAAATCGATCTTTCAACGATGCAGTCCTTTAGTCTAGATGTAGAAGACGTTTGCCCACCCAATAATTTCGTATGCCCACCCTCCAGAATCGAATTAAAAATTAAAAACCGCGAAAATGAAGAGTTCCGAAGACGCGACCACGTATAAGTTCGATTATTTATTAACTAAACGTTCGAATCGTTTGTCCAACGACGCATTTCGTTAGTGTGGATGTGGAAGACGTTTGCCCAACCAATAATTTCGTATGCCCACCCTTCAGAATCGAAAAAAAAAATAAAAACCGCGAAAATGAAGAGTTCCGAAGACGCGACCACGTATAAGTTCGATTATTTATTAACTAAACGTTCGAATCGTTTGTCCAACGACGCATTTCGTTAGTGTAGATGTGGAAGACGTTTGCCCATCCAATCATTTCGTATGCCCACTCTTCAGAATCGAAATAAAAAATAAAAACCGCGAAAATGAAGAGTTCCGAAGACGCGACCACGTATAAGTTCGATTTTTTTCGAAAATATTATCAAAATCGATCTTTCGACGATGCAGTCCTTTAGTCTAGATGTAGAAGACGTTTGCCCATCCAATAATTTCGTATGCCCACCCTTCAGAATCGAAAAAAAAAAATAAAAACCGCGAAAATGAAGAGTTCCGAAGACGCGACCACGTATAAGTTCGATTATTTATTCACTAAACGTTAGAATAGTTTGTCCAACGACGCATTTCGTTAGTGTGGATGTGGAAGACGTTTGCCCATGCAATAATTTCGTATGCCCACCCTTCAGAATCGAAATAAAAAATAAAAACCGCGAAAATGAAGAGTTCCGAAGACGCGACCACGTATAAGTTCGATTTTTTCCGAAAATATTATCAAAATCGATCTTTCAACGATGCAGTCCGTTAGTGTAGATGTAGAAGACGTTTGCCCAGCCAATAATTTCGTATGCCCACCCTTCAGAATCGAAATAAAAAATAAAAACCGCGAAAATGAAGAGTTCCGAAGACGCGACCACGTATAAGTTCGATTTTTTTCGAAAATATTATCAAAATCGATCTTTCAACGATGCAGTCCTTTAGTCTAGATGTAGAAGACGTTTGCCCATCCAATAATTTCGTATGCCCACCCTTCAGAATCGAAAAAAAAAAATAAAAACCGCGAAAATGAAGAGTACCGAAGACGCGACCACGTATAAGTTCGATTATTTATTAACTAAACGTTAGAATAGTTTGTCCAACGACGCATTTCGTTAGTGTGGATGTGGAAGACGTTTGCCCATGCAATAATTTCGTATGCCCACCCTTCAGAATCGAAATAAAAAATAAAAACCGCGAAAATGAAGAGTTCCGAAGACGCGACCACGTATAAGTTCGATTTTTTTCGAAAATATTATGAAAATCGATCTTTCAACGATGCAGTCCTTTAGTCTAGATGTAGAAGACGTTTGCCCAGCCAATAATTTCGTATGCCCACCCTCCAGAATCGAATTAAAAATTAAAAACCGCGAAAGTGAAGAGTTCCGAAGACGCGACCACGTATAAGTTCGATTATTTATTAACTAAACGTTCGAATCGTTTGTCCAACGACGCATTTCGTCAGTGTAGATGTGGAAGACGTTTGCCCATCCAATAATTTCGTTTGCTCACCTTTCAGAATCGAATAAAAAAATAAAAACCGCGAAAATGAATAGTTCCGAAGACGCGACCACGTATAAGTTCGATTTTTTCCGAAAATATTATCAAAATCGATCTTTCAACGATGCAGTCCGTTAGTGTAGATGTGGAAGACGTTTGCCCAGCCAATAATTTCGTATGCCCACCCTTCAGAACCGAAATAAAAAAATAAAAACCGCGAAAATGAAGAGTTCCGAAGACGCGACCACGTATAAGTTCGATTATTTATTAACTAAACGTTCGAATCGTTTGTCCAACGACGCATTTCGTTAGTGTAGATGTGGAAGACGTTTGCCCACCCAATAATTTCGTATGCCCACCCTCCAGAATCGAAATAAAAATTAAAAACCGCGAAAATGAAGAGTTCCGAAGACGCGACCACGTATAAGTTCGATTTTTTCCGAAAATATTATCAAAATCGATCTTTCAACGATGCAGTCCGTTAGTGTAGATGTGGAAGACGTTTGCCCAGCCAATAATTTCGTATGCCCACCCTTCAGAACCGTAATAAAAAAATAAAAACCGCGAAAATGAAGAGTTCCGAAGACGCGACCACGTATAAGTTCGATTATTTATTAACTAAACGTTCGAATCGTTTGTCCAACGACGCATTTCGTTAGTGTGGATGTGGACGACGTTTGCCCACCCAATAATTTCGTATGCCCACCCTCCAGAATCGAATTAAAAATTAAAAACCGCGAAAGTGAAGAGTTCCGAAGACGCGACCACGTATAAGTTCGATTATTTATTAACTAAACGTTCGAATCGTTTGTCCAACGACGCATTTCGTTAGTGTGGATGTGGAAGACGTTTGCCCATCCAATAATTTCGTATGCCCACCCTTCAGAATCGAAAAAAAAAATAAAAACCGCGAAAATGAAGAGTTCCGAAGACGCGACCACGTATAAGTTCGATTATTTATTAACTAAACGTTCGAATCGTTTGTCCAACGACGCATTTCGTCAGTGTAGATGTGGAAGACGTTTGCCCATCCAATAATTTCGTTTGCCCACCTTTCAGAATCGAATAAAAAAATAAAAACCGCGAAAATGAATAGTTCCGAAGACGCGACCACGTATAAGTTCGATTTTTTCCGAAAATATTATCAAAATCAATCTTTCAACGATGCAGTCCGTTAGTGTAGATGTAGAAGACGTTTGCCCAGCCAATAATTTCGTATGCCCACCCTTCAGAATCGAAATAAAAAATAAAAACCGCGAAAATGAAGAGTTCCGAAGACGCGACCACGTATAAGTTCGATTTTTTCCGAAAATATTATCAAAATCGATCTTTCAACGATGCAGTCCGTTAGTGTAGATGTGGAAGACGTTTGCCCAGCCAATAATTTCGTATGCCCACCCTTCAGAACCGTAATAAAAAAATAAAAACCGCGAAAATGAAGAGTTCCGAAGACGCGACCACGTATAAGTTCCATTATTTATTAACTAAATGTTCGAATCGTTTGTCCAACGACGCATTTCGTTAGTGTGGATGTAGAAGACGTTTGCCCACCCAATAATTTCGTCTGCCCACCCTCCAGAATCGAATTAAAAATTAAAAACCGCGAAAATGAAGAGTTCCGAAGACGCGACCACGTATAAGTTCGATTATTTATTAACTAAACGTTCGAATCGTTTGTCCAACGACGCATTTCGTTAGTGTGGATGTGGAAGACGTTTGCCCATCCAATAATTTCGTATGCCCACCCTTCAGAATCGAAAAAAAAAATAAAAACCGCGAAAATGAAGAGTTCCGAAGACGCGACCACGTATAAGTTCGATTATTTATTAACTAAACGTTCGAATCGTTTGTCCAACGACGCATTTCGTTAGTGTGGATGTGGACGACGTTTGCCCACCCAATAATTTCGTATGCCCACCCTCCAGAATCGAATTAAAAATTAAAAACCGCGAAAGTGAAGAGTTCCGAAGACGCGACCACGTATAAGTTCGATTATTTATTAACTAAACGTTCGAATCGTTTGTCCAACGACGCATTTCGTTAGTGTGGATGTGGAAGACGTTTGCCCATCCAATAATTTCGTATGCCCACCCTTCAGAATCGAAAAAAAAAATAAAAACCGCGAAAATGAAGAGTTCCGAAGACGCGACCACGTATAAGTTCGATTATTTATTAACTAAACGTTCGAATCGTTTGTCCAACGACGCATTTCGTCAGTGTAGATGTGGAAGACGTTTGCCCATCCAATAATTTCGTTTGCCCACCTTTCAGAATCGAATAAAAAAATAAAAACCGCGAAAATGAATAGTTCCGAAGACGCGACCACGTATAAGTTCGATTTTTTCCGAAAATATTATCAAAATCGATCTTTCAACGATGCAGTCCGTTAGTGTAGATGTAGAAGACGTTTGCCCAGCCAATAATTTCGTATGCCCACCCTTCAGAATCGAAATAAAAAATAAAAACCGCGAAAATGAAGAGTTCCGAAGACGCGACCACGTATAAGTTCGATTTTTTTCGAAAATATTATCAAAATCGATCTTTCAACGATGCAGTCCTTTAGTCTAGATGTAGAAGACGTTTGCCCATCCAATAATTTCGTATGCCCACCCTTCAGAATCGAAAAAAAAAAATAAAAACCGCGAAAATGAAGAGTACCGAAGACGCGACCACGTATAAGTTCGATTATTTATTAACTAAACGTTAGAATAGTTTGTCCAACGACGCATTTCGTTAGTGTGGATGTGGAAGACGTTTGCCCATGCAATAATTTCGTATGCCCACCCTTCAGAATCGAAATAAAAAATAAAAACCGCGAAAATGAAGAGTTCCGAAGACGCGACCACGTATAAGTTCGATTATTTATTAACTAAACGTTCGAATCGTTTGTCCAACGACGCATTTCGTTAGTGTAGATGTGGAAGACGTTTGCCCACCCAATAATTTCGTATGCCCACCCTCCAGAATCGAAATAAAAATTAAAAACCGCGAAAATGAAGAGTTCCGAAGACGCGACCACGTATAAGTTCGATTTTTTCCGAAAATATTATCAAAATCGATCTTTCAACGATGCAGTCCGTTAGTGTAGATGTGGAAGACGTTTGCCCAGCCAATAATTTCGTATGCCCACCCTTCAGAACCGAAATAAAAAAATAAAAACCGCGAAAATGAAGAGTTCCGAAGACGCGACCACGTATAAGTTCGATTATTTATTAACTAAACGTTCGAATCGTTTGTCCAACGACGCATTTCGTTAGTGTGGATGTGGAAGACGTTTGCCCATCCAATAATTTCGTATGCCCACCCTTCAGAATCGAAAAAAAAAATAAAAACCGCGAAAATGAAGAGTTCCGAAGACGCGACCACGTATAAGTTCGATTATTTATTAACTAAACGTTCGAATCGTTTGTCCAACGACGCATTTCGTTAGTGTAGATGTGGAAGACGTTTGCCCACCCAATAATTTCGTATGCCCACCCTCCAGAATCGAAATAAAAATTAAAAACCGCGAAAATGAAGAGTTCCGAAGACGCGACCACGTATAAGTTCGATTTTTTCCGAAAATATTATCAAAATCGATCTTTCAACGATGCAGTCCGTTAGTGTAGATGTGGAAGACGTTTGCCCAGCCAATAATTTCGTATGCCCACCCTTCAGAACCGTAATAAAAAAATAAAAACCGCGAAAATGAAGAGTTCCGAAGACGCGACCACGTATAAGTTCGATTATTTATTAACTAAACGTTCGAATCGTTTGTCCAACGACGCATTTCGTTAGTGTAGATGTGGAAGACGTTTGCCCACCCAATAATTTCGTATGCCCACCCTCCAGAATCGAATTAAAAAATAAAAACCGCGAAAATGAAGAGTCCCGGAGACGCGACCACGTATAAGTTCGATATTTTCCGAAAATATTATCAAAATCGATCTTTCAACGTTGCAGTCCTTTACTCTAGATGTAGAAGACGTTTGCCCACCCAATAATTTCGTATGCCCACCCTTCAGAATCGAAATAAAAAATAAAAACCGCGAAAATGAAGGGTTCCGAAGACGCGACCACGTATAAGTTCGATTTTTTTCGAAAATATTATGAAAATCGATCTTTCAACGATGCAGTCCTTTAGTCTAGATGTAGAAGACGTTTGCCCACCCAATAATTTCGTATGCCCACCCTCCAGAATCGAATTAAAAATTAAAAACCGCGAAAATGAAGAGTTCCGAAGACGCGACCACGTATAAGTTCGATTATTTATTAACTAAACGTTCGAATCGTTTGTCCAACGACGCATTTCGTTAGTGTAGATGTGGAAGACGTTTGCCCACCCAATAATTTCGTATGCCCACCCTCCAGAATCGAAATAAAAATTAAAAACCGCGAAAATGAAGAGTTCCGAATACGCGACCACGTATAAGTTCGATTTTTTCCGAAAATATTATCAAAATCGATCTTTCAACGATGCAGTCCGTTAGTGTAGATGTGGAAGACGTTTGCCCAGCCAATAATTTCGTATGCCCACCCTTCAGAACCGTAATAAAAAAATAAAAACCGCGAAAATGAAGAGTTCCGAAGACGCGACCACGTATAAGTTCGATTATTTATTAACTAAATGTTCGAATCGTTTGTCCAACGACGCATTTCGTTAGTGTGGATGTAGAAGACGTTTGCCCACCCAATAATTTCGTCTGCCCACCCTCCAGAATCGAATTAAAAATTAAAAACCGCGAAAATGAAGAGTTCCGAAGGCGCGACCACGTATAAGTTCGATTATTTATTAACTAAACGTTCGAATCGTTTGTCCAACGACGCATTTCGTTAGTGTGGATGTGGAAGACGTTTGCCCATCCAATAATTTCGTATGCCCACCCTTCAGAATCGAAAAAAAAAATAAAAACCGCGAAAATGAAGAGTTCCGAAGACGCGACCACGTATAAGTTCGATTTTTTCCGAAAATATTATCAAAATCGATCTTTCAACGATGCAGTCCTTTAGTCTAGATGTAGAAGACGTTTGCCCAGCCAATAATTTCGTATGCCCACCCTTCAGAATCGAAATAAAAAATAAAAACCGCGAAAATGAAGAGTTCCGAAGACGCGACCACGTATAAGTTCAATTATTTATTAACTAAACGTTCGAATCGTTTGTCCAACGACGCATTTCGTTAGTGTGGATGTGGAAGACGTTTGCCCAACCAATAATTTCGTATGCCCACCCTTCAGAATCGAAAAAAAAAATAAAAACCGCGAAAATGAAGAGTTCCGAAGACGCGACCACGTATAAGTTCGATTATTTATTAACTAAACGTTCGAATCGTTTGTCCAACGACGCATTTCGTTAGTGTAGATGTGGAAGACGTTTGCCCATCCAATCATTTCGTATGCCCACCCTTCAGAATCGAAATAAAAAATAAAAACCGCGAAAATGAAGAGTTCCGAAGACGCGACCACGTATAAGTTCGATTTTTTTCGAAAATATTATCAAAATCGATCTTTCAACGATGCAGTCCTTTAGTCTAGATGTAGAAGACGTTTGCCCATCCAATAATTTCGTATGCCCACCCTTCAGAATCGAAAAAAAAAATAAAAACCGCGAAAATGAAGAGTTCCGAAGACGCGACCACGTATAAGTTCGATTATTTATTAACTAAACGTTCGAATCGTTTGTCCAACGACGCATTTCGTCAGTGTAGATGTGGAAGACGTTTGCCCATCCAATAATTTCGTTTGCCCACCCTTCAGAATCGAATAAAAAAATAAAAACCGCGAAAATGAATAGTTCCGAAGACGCGACCACGTATAAGTTCGATTTTTTCCGAAAATATTATCAAAATCGATCTATCAACGATGCAGTCCGTTAGTGTAGATGTGGAAGACGTTTGCCCAGCCAATAATTTCGTATGCCCACCCTTCAGAACCGAAATAAAAAAATAAAAACCGCGAATATGAAGAGTTCCGAAGACGCGACCACGTATGAGTTCGATTATTTATTAACTAAACGTTCGAATCGTTTGTCCAACGACGCATTTCGTTAGTGTGGATGTGGAAGACGTTTGCCCACCCAATAATTTCGTATGCCCACCCTCCAGAATCGAATTAAAAATTAAAAACCGCGAAAGTGAAGAGTTCCGAAGACGCGACCACGTATAAGTTCGATTATTTATTAACTAAACGTTCGAATCGTTTGTCCAACGACGCATTTCGTTAGTGTGGATGTGGAAGACGTTTGCCCATCCAATAATTTCGTATGCCCACCCTTCAGAATCGAAAAAAAAAATAAAAACCGCGAAAATGAAGAGTTCCGAGGACGCGACCACGTATAAGTTCGATTATTTATTAACTAAACGTTCGAATCGTTTGTCCAACGACGTATTTCGTCAGTGTAGATGTGGAAGACGTTTGCCCATCCAATAATTTCGTTTGCCCACCTTTCAGAATCGAATAAAAAAATAAAAACCGCGAAAATGAATAGTTCCGAAGACGCGACCACGTATAAGTTCGATTTTTTCCGAAAATATTATCAAAATCGATCTTTCAACGATGCAGTCCGTTAGTGTAGATGTGGAAGACGTTTGCCCAGCCAATAATTTCGTATGCCCACCCTTCAGAATCGAAATAAAAAATAAAAACCGCGAAAATGAAGAGTTCCGAAGACGCGACCACGTATAAGTTCGATTTTTTTCGAAAATATTATCAAAATCGATCTTTCAACGATGCAGTCCTTTAGTCTAGATGTAGAAGACGTTTGCCCACCCAATAATTTCGTCTGCCCACCCTCCAGAATCGAATTAAAAATTAAAAACCGCGAAAATGAAGAGTTCCGAAGACGCGACCACGTATAAGTTCGATTATTTATTAACTAAACGTTCGAATCGTTTGTCCAACGACGCATTTCGTTAGTGTGGATGTGGAAGACGTTTGCCCATCCAATAATTTCGTATGCCCACCCTTCAGAATCGAAAAAAAAAATAAAAACCGCGAAAATGAAGAGTTCCGAAGACGCGACCACGTATAAGTTCGATTTTTTCCGAAAATATTATCAAAATCGATCTTTCAACGATGCAGTCCTTTAGTCTAGATGTAGAAGACGTTTGCCCAGCCAATAATTTCGTATGCCCACCCTTCAGAATCGAAATAAAAAATAAAAACCGCGAAAATGAAGAGTTCCGAAGACGCGGCCACGTATAAGTTCGATTATTTATTAACTAAACGTTCGAATCGTTTGTCCAACGACGCATTTCGTTAGTGTGGATGTGGAAGACGTTTGCCCACCCAATAATTTCGTATGCCCACCCTCCAGAATCGAATTAAAAATTAAAAACCGCGAAAGTGAAGAGTTCCGAAGACGCGACCACGTATAAGTTCGATTATTTATTAACTAAACGTTCGAATCGTTTGTCCAACGACGCATTTCGTCAGTGTAGATGTGGAAGACGTTTGCCCATCCAATAATTTCGTTTGCCCACCTTTCAGAATCGAATAAAAAAATAAAAACCGCGAAAATGAATAGTTCCGAAGACGCGACCACGTATAAGTTCGATTTTTTCCGAAAATATTATCAAAATCGATCTTTCAACGATGCAGTCCGTTAGTGTAGATGTGGAAGACGTTTGCCCAGCCAATAATTTCGTATGCCCACCCTTCAGAATCGAAATAAAAAATAAAAACCGCGAAAATGAAGAGTTCCGAAGACGCGACCACGTATAAGTTCGATTATTTATTAACTAAACGTTCGAATCGTTTGTCCAACGACGCATTTCGTTAGTGTGGATGTGGAAGACGTTTGCCCATCCAATAATTTCGTATGCCCACCATTCAGAATCGAAAAAAAAAATAAAAACCGCGAAAATGAAGAGTTCCGAAGACGCGACCACGTATAAGTTCGATTATTTATTAACTAAACGTTCGAATCGTTTGTCCAACGACGCATTTCGTTAGTGTAGATGTGGAAGACGTTTGCCCATCCAATAATTTCGTATGCCCACCCTTCAGAATCGAAATAAAAAATAAAAACCGCGAAAATGAAGAGTTCCGAAGACGCGACCACGTATAAGTTCGATTTTTTTCGAAAATATTATCAAAATCGATCTTTCAACGATGCAGTCCTTTAGTCTAGATGTAGAAGACGTTTGCCCACCCAATAATTTCGTCTGCCCACCCTCCAGAATCGAATTAAAAATTAAAAACCGCGAAAATGAAGAGTTCCGAAGACGCGACCACGTATAAGTTCGATTATTTATTAACTAAACGTTCGAATCGTTTGTCCAACGACGCATTTCGTTAGTGTGGATGTGGAAGACGTTTGCCCAGCCAATAATTTCGTATGCCCACCCTTCAGAACCGAAATAAAAAAATAAAAACCGCGAAAATGAAGAGTTCCGAAGACGCGACCACGTATAAGTTCGATTATTTATTAACTAAACGTTCGAATCGTTTGTCCAACGACGCATTTCGTTAGTGTAGATGTGGATGACGTTTGCCCACCCAATAATTTCGTATGCCCACCCTCCAGAATCGAAATAAAAATTAAAAACCGCGAAAATGAAGAGTCCCGGAGACGCGACCACGTATAAGTTCGATATTTTCCGAAAATATTATCAAAATCGATCTTTCAACGTTGCAGTCCTTTAGTCTAGATGTAGAAGACGTTTGCCCACCCAATAATTTCGTATGCCCACCCTCCAGAATCGAAATAAAAAATAAAAACCGCGAAAATGAAGGGTTCCGAAGACGCGACCACGTATAAGTTCGATTTTTTTCGAAAATATTATGAAAATCGATCTTTCAACGATGCAGTCCTTTAGTCTAGATGTAGAAGACGTTTGCCCACCCAATAATTTCGTATGCCCACCCTCCAGAATCGAATTAAAAATTAAAAACCGCGAAAATGAAGAGTTCCGAAGACGCGACCACGTATAAGTTCGATTATTTATTAACTAAACGTTCGAATCGTTTGTCCAACGACGCATTTCGTTAGTGTGGATGTGGAAGACGTTTGCCCATCCAATAATTTCGTATGCCCACCCTTCAGAACCGTAATAAAAAAATAAAAACCGCGAAAATGAAGAGTTCCGAAGACGCGACCACGTATAAGTTCGATTATTTATTAACTAAATGTTCGAATCGTTTGTCCAACGACGCATTTCGTTAGTGTGGATGTAGAAGACGTTTGCCCACCCAATAATTTCGTCTGCCCACCCTCCAGAATCGAATTAAAAATTAAAAACCGCGAAAATGAAGAATTCCGAAGACGCGACCACGTATAAGTTCGATTATTTATTAACTAAACGTTCGAATCGTTTGTCCAACGACGCATTTCGTTAGTGTGGATGTGGAAGACGTTTGCCCATCCAATAATTTCGTATGCCCACCCTTCAGAATCGAAAAAAAAAATAAAAACCGCGAAAATGAAGAGTTCCGAAGACGCGACCACGTATAAGTTCGATTTTTTCCGAAAATATTATCAAAATCGATCTTTCAACGATGCAGTCCTTTAGTCTAGATGTAGAAGACGTTTGCCCATCCAATAATTTCGTATGCCCACCCTTCAGAATCGAAAAAAAAAAAAAAAACCGCGAAAATGAAGAGTTCCGAAGACGCGACCACGTATAAGTTCGATTTTTTTCGAAAATATTATGAAAATCGATCTTTCAACGATGCAGTCCTTTAGTCTAGATGTAGAAGACGTTTGCCCACCCAATAATTTCGTATGCCCACCCTCCAGAATCGAATTAAAAATTAAAAACCGCGAAAATGAAGAGTTCCGAAGACGCGACCACGTATAAGTTCGATTATTTATTAACTAAACGTTCGAATCGTTTGTCCAACGACGCATTTCGTTAGTGTAGATGTGGAAGACGTTTGCCCATCCAATCATTTCGTATGCCCACCCTTCAGAATCGAAATAAAAAATAAAAACCGCGAAAATGAAGAGTTCCGAAGACGCGACCACGTATAAGTTCGATTTTTTTCGAAAATATTATCAAAATCGATCTTTCAACGATGCAGTCCTTTAGTCTAGATGTAGAAGACGTTTGCCCATCCAATAATTTCGTATGCCCACCCTTCAGAATCGAAAAAAAAAAAAAAACCGCGAAAATGAAGAGTTCCGAAGACGCGACCACGTATAAGTTCGATTTTTTTCGAAAATATTATGAAAATCGATCTTTCAACGATGCAGTCCTTTAGTCTAGATGTAGAAGACGTTTGCCCACCCAATAATTTCGTATGCCCACCCTCCAGAATCGAATTAAAAATTAAAAACCGCGAAAATGAAGAGTTCCGAAGACGCGACCACGTATAAGTTCGATTATTTATTAACTAAACGTTCGAATCGTTTGTCCAACGACGCATTTCGTTAGTGTGGATGTGGAAGACGTTTGCCCATCCAATAATTTCGTATGCCCACCCTTCAGAACCGTAATAAAAAAATAAAAACCGCGAAAATGAAGAGTTCCGAAGACGCGACCACGTATAAGTTCGATTATTTATTAACTAAATGTTCGAATCGTTTGTCCAACGACGCATTTCGTTAGTGTGGATGTAGAAGACGTTTGCCCACCCAATAATTTCGTCTGCCCACCCTCCAGAATCGAATTAAAAATTAAAAACCGCGAAAATGAAGAGTTCCGAAGACGCGACCACGTATAAGTTCGATTATTTATTAACTAAACGTTCGAATCGTTTGTCCAACGACGCATTTCGTTAGTGTGGATGTGGAAGACGTTTGCCCATCCAATAATTTCGTATGCCCACCCTTCAGAATCGAAAAAAAAAATAAAAACCGCGAAAATGAAGAGTTCCGAAGACGCGACCACGTATAAGTTCGATTTTTTCCGAAAATATTATCAAAATCGATCTTTCAACGATGCAGTCCTTTAGTCTAGATGTAGAAGACGTTTGCCCACCCAATAATTTCGTATGCCCACCCTCCAGAATCGAAATAAAAATTAAAAACCGCGAAAATGAAGAGTTCCGAAGACGCGACCACGTATAAGTTCGATTTTTTCCGAAAATATTATCAAAATCGATCTTTCAACGATGCAGTCCGTTAGTGTAGATGTGGAAGACGTTTGCCCAGCCAATAATTTCGTATGCCCACCCTTCAGAACCGTAATAAAAAATAAAAACCGCGAAAATGAAGAGTTCCGAAGACGCGACCACGTATAAGTTCGATTATTTATTAACTAAACGTTCGAATCGTTTGTCCAACGACGCATTTCGTCAGTGTAGATGTGGAAGACGTTTGCCCATCCAATAATTTCGTTTGCCCACCCTTCAGAATCGAATAAAAAAATAAAAACCGCGAAAATGAATAGTTCCGAAGACGCGACCACGTATAAGTTCGATTTTTTCCGAAAATATTATCAAAATCGATCTATCAACGATGCAGTCCGTTAGTGTAGATGTGGAAGACGTTTGCCCAGCCAATAATTTCGTATGCCCACCCTTCAGAACCGAAATAAAAAAATAAAAACCGCGAATATGAAGAGTTCCGAAGACGCGACCACGTATAAGTTCGATTATTTATTAACTAAACGTTCGAATCGTTTGTCCAACGACGCATTTCGTTAGTGTGGATGTGGAAGACGTTTGCCCACCCAATAATTTCGTATGCCCACCCTCCAGAATCGAATTAAAAATTAAAAACCGCGAAAGTGAAGAGTTCCGAAGACGCGACCACGTATAAGTTCGATTATTTATTAACTAAACGTTCGAATCGTTTGTCCAACGACGCATTTCGTTAGTGTGGATGTGGAAGACGTTTGCCCATCCAATAATTTCGTATGCCCACCCTTCAGAATCGAAAAAAAAAATAAAAACCGCGAAAATGAAGAGTTCCGAGGACGCGACCACGTATAAGTTCGATTATTTATTAACTAAACGTTCGAATCGTTTGTCCAACGACGCATTTCGTTAGTGTGGATGTAGAAGACGTTTGCCCACCCAATAATTTCGTCTGCCCACCCTCCAGAATCGAATTAAAAATTAAAAACCGCGAAAATGAAGAGTTCCGAAGACGCGACCACGTATAAGTTCGATTATTTATTAACTAAACGTTCGAATCGTTTGTCCAACGACGCATTTCGTTAGTGTGGATGTGGAAGACGTTTGCCCATCCAATAATTTCGTATGCCCACCCTTCAGAATCGAAAAAAAAAATAAAAACCGCGAAAATGAAGAGTTCCGAAGACGCGACCACGTATAAGTTCGATTTTTTCCGAAAATATTATCAAAATCGATCTTTCAACGATGCAGTCCTTTAGTCTAGATGTAGAAGACGTTTGCCCAGCCAATAATTTCGTATGCCCACCCTTCAGAATCGAAATAAAAAATAAAAACCGCGAAAATGAAGAGTTCCGAAGACGCGACCACGTATAAGTTCGATTATTTATTAACTAAACGTTCGAATCGTTTGTCCAACGACGCATTTCGTTAGTGTGGATGTGGAAGACGTTTGCCCATCCAATAATTTCGTATGCCCACCCTTCAGAATCGAAAAAAAAAATAAAAACCGCGAAAATGAAGAGTTCCGAAGACGCGACCACGTATAAGTTCGATTTTTTCCGAAAATATTATCAAAATCGATCTTTCAACGATGCAGTCCTTTAGTCTAGATGTAGAAGACGTTTGCCCAGCCAATAATTTCGTATGCCCACCCTTCAGAATCGAAATAAAAAATAAAAACCGCGAAAATGAAGAGTTCCGAAGACGCGGCCACGTATAAGTTCGATTATTTATTAACTAAACGTTCGAATCGTTTGTCCAACGACGCATTTCGTTAGTGTGGATGTGGAAGACGTTTGCCCACCCAATAATTTCGTATGCCCACCCTCCAGAATCGAATTAAAAATTAAAAACCGCGAAAGTGAAGAGTTCCGAAGACGCGACCACGTATAAGTTCGATTATTTATTAACTAAACGTTCGAATCGTTTGTCCAACGACGCATTTCGTCAGTGTAGATGTGGAAGACGTTTGCCCATCCAATAATTTCGTTTGCCCACCTTTCAGAATCGAATAAAAAAATAAAAACCGCGAAAATGAATAGTTCCGAAGACGCGACCACGTATAAGTTCGATTTTTTCCGAAAATATTATCAAAATCGATCTTTCAACGATGCAGTCCGTTAGTGTAGATGTGGAAGACGTTTGCCCAGCCAATAATTTCGTATGCCCACCCTTCAGAATCGAAATAAAAAATAAAAACCGCGAAAATGAAGAGTTCCGAAGACGCGACCACGTATAAGTTCGATTATTTATTAACTAAACGTTCGAATCGTTTGTCCAACGACGCATTTCGTTAGTGTGGATGTGGAAGACGTTTGCCCATCCAATAATTTCGTATGCCCACCATTCAGAATCGAAAAAAAAAATAAAAACCGCGAAAATGAAGAGTTCCGAAGACGCGACCACGTATAAGTTCGATTATTTATTAACTAAACGTTCGAATCGTTTGTCCAACGACGCATTTCGTTAGTGTAGATGTGGAAGACGTTTGCCCATCCAATAATTTCGTATGCCCACCCTTCAGAATCGAAATAAAAAATAAAAACCGCGAAAATGAAGAGTTCCGAAGACGCGACCACGTATAAGTTCGATTTTTTTCGAAAATATTATCAAAATCGATCTTTCAACGATGCAGTCCTTTAGTCTAGATGTAGAAGACGTTTGCCCACCCAATAATTTCGTCTGCCCACCCTCCAGAATCGAATTAAAAATTAAAAACCGCGAAAATGAAGAGTTCCGAAGACGCGACCACGTATAAGTTCGATTATTTATTAACTAAACGTTCGAATCGTTTGTCCAACGACGCATTTCGTTAGTGTGGATGTGGAAGACGTTTGCCCAGCCAATAATTTCGTATGCCCACCCTTCAGAACCGAAATAAAAAAATAAAAACCGCGAAAATGAAGAGTTCCGAAGACGCGACCACGTATAAGTTCGATTATTTATTAACTAAACGTTCGAATCGTTTGTCCAACGACGCATTTCGTTAGTGTAGATGTGGATGACGTTTGCCCACCCAATAATTTCGTATGCCCACCCTCCAGAATCGAAATAAAAATTAAAAACCGCGAAAATGAAGAGTCCCGGAGACGCGACCACGTATAAGTTCGATATTTTCCGAAAATATTATCAAAATCGATCTTTCAACGTTGCAGTCCTTTAGTCTAGATGTAGAAGACGTTTGCCCACCCAATAATTTCGTATGCCCACCCTCCAGAATCGAAATAAAAAATAAAAACCGCGAAAATGAAGGGTTCCGAAGACGCGACCACGTATAAGTTCGATTTTTTTCGAAAATATTATGAAAATCGATCTTTCAACGATGCAGTCCTTTAGTCTAGATGTAGAAGACGTTTGCCCACCCAATAATTTCGTATGCCCACCCTCCAGAATCGAATTAAAAATTAAAAACCGCGAAAATGAAGAGTTCCGAAGACGCGACCACGTATAAGTTCGATTATTTATTAACTAAACGTTCGAATCGTTTGTCCAACGACGCATTTCGTTAGTGTGGATGTGGAAGACGTTTGCCCATCCAATAATTTCGTATGCCCACCCTTCAGAACCGTAATAAAAAAATAAAAACCGCGAAAATGAAGAGTTCCGAAGACGCGACCACGTATAAGTTCGATTATTTATTAACTAAATGTTCGAATCGTTTGTCCAACGACGCATTTCGTTAGTGTGGATGTAGAAGACGTTTGCCCACCCAATAATTTCGTCTGCCCACCCTCCAGAATCGAATTAAAAATTAAAAACCGCGAAAATGAAGAATTCCGAAGACGCGACCACGTATAAGTTCGATTATTTATTAACTAAACGTTCGAATCGTTTGTCCAACGACGCATTTCGTTAGTGTGGATGTGGAAGACGTTTGCCCATCCAATAATTTCGTATGCCCACCCTTCAGAATCGAAAAAAAAAATAAAAACCGCGAAAATGAAGAGTTCCGAAGACGCGACCACGTATAAGTTCGATTTTTTCCGAAAATATTATCAAAATCGATCTTTCAACGATGCAGTCCTTTAGTCTAGATGTAGAAGACGTTTGCCCATCCAATAATTTCGTATGCCCACCCTTCAGAATCGAAAAAAAAAAAAAAAACCGCGAAAATGAAGAGTTCCGAAGACGCGACCACGTATAAGTTCGATTTTTTTCGAAAATATTATGAAAATCGATCTTTCAACGATGCAGTCCTTTAGTCTAGATGTAGAAGACGTTTGCCCACCCAATAATTTCGTATGCCCACCCTCCAGAATCGAATTAAAAATTAAAAACCGCGAAAATGAAGAGTTCCGAAGACGCGACCACGTATAAGTTCGATTATTTATTAACTAAACGTTCGAATCGTTTGTCCAACGACGCATTTCGTTAGTGTAGATGTGGAAGACGTTTGCCCATCCCAATCATTTCGTATGCCCACCCTTCAGAATCGAAATAAAAAATAAAAACCGCGAAAATGAAGAGTTCCGAAGACGCGACCACGTATAAGTTCGATTTTTTTCGAAAATATTATCAAAATCGATCTTTCAACGATGCAGTCCTTTAGTCTAGATGTAGAAGACGTTTGCCCATCCAATAATTTCGTATGCCCACCCTTCAGAATCGAAAAAAAAAAAAAAACCGCGAAAATGAAGAGTTCCGAAGACGCGACCACGTATAAGTTCGATTTTTTTCGAAAATATTATGAAAATCGATCTTTCAACGATGCAGTCCTTTAGTCTAGATGTAGAAGACGTTTGCCCACCCAATAATTTCGTATGCCCACCCTCCAGAATCGAATTAAAAATTAAAAACCGCGAAAATGAAGAGTTCCGAAGACGCGACCACGTATAAGTTCGATTATTTATTAACTAAACGTTCGAATCGTTTGTCCAACGACGCATTTCGTTAGTGTGGATGTGGAAGACGTTTGCCCATCCAATAATTTCGTATGCCCACCCTTCAGAACCGTAATAAAAAAATAAAAACCGCGAAAATGAAGAGTTCCGAAGACGCGACCACGTATAAGTTCGATTATTTATTAACTAAATGTTCGAATCGTTTGTCCAACGACGCATTTCGTTAGTGTGGATGTAGAAGACGTTTGCCCACCCAATAATTTCGTCTGCCCACCCTCCAGAATCGAATTAAAAATTAAAAACCGCGAAAATGAAGAGTTCCGAAGACGCGACCACGTATAAGTTCGATTATTTATTAACTAAACGTTCGAATCGTTTGTCCAACGACGCATTTCGTTAGTGTGGATGTGGAAGACGTTTGCCCATCCAATAATTTCGTATGCCCACCCTTCAGAATCGAAAAAAAAAATAAAAACCGCGAAAATGAAGAGTTCCGAAGACGCGACCACGTATAAGTTCGATTTTTTCCGAAAATATTATCAAAATCGATCTTTCAACGATGCAGTCCTTTAGTCTAGATGTAGAAGACGTTTGCCCACCCAATAATTTCGTATGCCCACCCTCCAGAATCGAAATAAAAATTAAAAACCGCGAAAATGAAGAGTTCCGAAGACGCGACCACGTATAAGTTCGATTTTTTCCGAAAATATTATCAAAATCGATCTTTCAACGATGCAGTCCGTTAGTGTAGATGTGGAAGACGTTTGCCCAGCCAATAATTTCGTATGCCCACCCTTCAGAACCGTAATAAAAAATAAAAACCGCGAAAATGAAGAGTTCCGAAGACGCGACCACGTATAAGTTCGATTATTTATTAACTAAACGTTCGAATCGTTTGTCCAACGACGCATTTCGTCAGTGTAGATGTGGAAGACGTTTGCCCATCCAATAATTTCGTTTGCCCACCCTTCAGAATCGAATAAAAAAATAAAAACCGCGAAAATGAATAGTTCCGAAGACGCGACCACGTATAAGTTCGATTTTTTCCGAAAATATTATCAAAATCGATCTATCAACGATGCAGTCCGTTAGTGTAGATGTGGAAGACGTTTGCCCAGCCAATAATTTCGTATGCCCACCCTTCAGAACCGAAATAAAAAAATAAAAACCGCGAATATGAAGAGTTCCGAAGACGCGACCACGTATAAGTTCGATTATTTATTAACTAAACGTTCGAATCGTTTGTCCAACGACGCATTTCGTTAGTGTGGATGTGGAAGACGTTTGCCCACCCAATAATTTCGTATGCCCACCCTCCAGAATCGAATTAAAAATTAAAAACCGCGAAAGTGAAGAGTTCCGAAGACGCGACCACGTATAAGTTCGATTATTTATTAACTAAACGTTCGAATCGTTTGTCCAACGACGCATTTCGTTAGTGTGGATGTGGAAGACGTTTGCCCATCCAATAATTTCGTATGCCCACCCTTCAGAATCGAAAAAAAAAATAAAAACCGCGAAAATGAAGAGTTCCGAGGACGCGACCACGTATAAGTTCGATTATTTATTAACTAAACGTTCGAATCGTTTGTCCAACGACGCATTTCGTTAGTGTGGATGTAGAAGACGTTTGCCCACCCAATAATTTCGTCTGCCCACCCTCCAGAATCGAATTAAAAATTAAAAACCGCGAAAATGAAGAGTTCCGAAGACGCGACCACGTATAAGTTCGATTATTTATTAACTAAACGTTCGAATCGTTTGTCCAACGACGCATTTCGTTAGTGTGGATGTGGAAGACGTTTGCCCATCCAATAATTTCGTATGCCCACCCTTCAGAATCGAAAAAAAAAATAAAAACCGCGAAAATGAAGAGTTCCGAAGACGCGACCACGTATAAGTTCGATTTTTTCCGAAAATATTATCAAAATCGATCTTTCAACGATGCAGTCCTTTAGTCTAGATGTAGAAGACGTTTGCCCAGCCAATAATTTCGTATGCCCACCCTTCAGAATCGAAATAAAAAATAAAAACCGCGAAAATGAAGAGTTCCGAAGACGCGACCACGTATAAGTTCGATTATTTATTAACTAAACGTTCGAATCGTTTGTCCAACGACGCATTTCGTTAGTGTGGATGTGGAAGACGTTTGCCCAACCAATAATTTCGTATGCCCACCCTTCAGAATCGAAAAAAAAAATAAAAACCGCGAAAATGAAGAGTTCCGAAGACGCGACCACGTATAAGTTCGATTTTTTTCGAAAATATTATCAAAATCGATCTTTCAACGATGCAGTCCTTTAGTCTAGATGTAGAAGACGTTTGCCCATCCAATAATTTCGTATGCCCACCCTTCAGAATCGAAAAAAAAAATAAAAACCGCGAAAATGAAGAGTTCCGAAGACGCGACCACGTATAAGTTCGATTATTTATTAACTAAACGTTCGAATCGTTTGTCCAACGACGCATTTCGTCAGTGTAGATGTGGAAGACGTTTGCCCATCCAATAATTTCGTTTGCCCACCCTTCAGAATCGAATAAAAAAATAAAAACCGCGAAAATGAATAGTTCCGAAGACGCGACCACGTATAAGTTCGATTTTTTCCGAAAATATTATCAAAATCGATCTATCAACGATGCAGTCCGTTAGTGTAGATGTGGAAGACGTTTGCCCAGCCAATAATTTCGTATGCCCACCCTTCAGAACCGAAATAAAAAAATAAAAACCGCGAATATGAAGAGTTCCGAAGACGCGACCACGTATAAGTTCGATTATTTATTAACTAAACGTTCGAATCGTTTGTCCAACGACGCATTTCGTTAGTGTGGATGTGGAAGACGTTTGCCCACCCAATAATTTCGTATGCCCACCCTCCAGAATCGAATTAAAAATTAAAAACCGCGAAAGTGAAGAGTTCCGAAGACGCGACCACGTATAAGTTCGATTATTTATTAACTAAACGTTCGAATCGTTTGTCCAACGACGCATTTCGTTAGTGTGGATGTGGAAGACGTTTGCCCATCCAATAATTTCGTATGCCCACCCTTCAGAATCGAAAAAAAAAATAAAAACCGCGAAAATGAAGAGTTCCGAGGACGCGACCACGTATAAGTTCGATTATTTATTAACTAAACGTTCGAATCGTTTGTCCAACGACGCATTTCGTCAGTGTAGATGTGGAAGACGTTTGCCCATCCAATAATTTCGTTTGCCCACCTTTCAGAATCGAATAAAAAAATAAAAACCGCGAAAATGAATAGTTCCGAAGACGCGACCACGTATAAGTTCGATTTTTTCCGAAAATATTATCAAAATCGATCTTTCAACGATGCAGTCCGTTAGTGTAGATGTGGAAGACGTTTGCCCAGCCAATAATTTCGTATGCCCACCCTTCAGAATCGAAATAAAAAATAAAAACCGCGAAAATGAAGAGTTCCGAAGACGCGACCACGTATAAGGTCGATTATTTATTAACTAAACGTTCGAATCGTTTGTCCAACGACGCATTTCGATAGTGTGGATGTGGAAGACGTTTGGCCAACCAATAATTTCGTATGCCCACCCTTCAGAATCGAAAAAAAAAATAAAAACCGCGAAAATGAAGAGTTCCGAAGACGCGACCACGTATAAGTTCGGTTATTTATTAACTAAATGTTCGAATCGTTTGTCCAACGACGCATTTCGTTAGTGTGGATGTGGAAGACGTTTGCCCATCCAATAATTTCGTATGCCCACCCTTCAGAATCGAAAAAAAAAGAAAAAACCGCGAAAATGAAGAGTTCCGAAGACGCGACCACGTATAAGTTCGATTATTTATTAACTAAACGTTCGAATCGTTTGTCCAACGACGCATTTCGTTAGTGTAGATGTGGAAGACGTTTGCCCATCCAATCATTTCGTATGCCCAACCTTCAGAATCGAAATAAAAAATAAAAACCGCGAAAATGAAGAGTTCCGAAGACGCGACCACGTATAAGTTCGATTTTTTTCGAAAATATTATCAAAATCGATCTTTCAACGATGCAGTCCTTTAGTCTAGATGTAGAAGACGTTTGCCCACCCAATAATTTCGTCTGCCCACCCTCCAGAATCGAATTAAAAATTAAAAACCGCGAAAATGAAGAGTTCCGAAGACGCGACCACGTATAAGTTCGATTATTTATTAACTAAACGTTCGAATCGTTTGTCCAACGACGCATTTCGTTAGTGTGGATGTGGAAGACGTTTGCCCATCCAATAATTTCGTATGCCCACCCTTCAGAATCGAAAAAAAAAATAAAAACCGCGAAAATGAAGAGTTCCGAAGACGCGACCACGTATAAGTTCGATTTTTTCCGAAAATATTATCAAAATCGATCTTTCAACGATGCAGTCCTTTAGTCTAGATGTAGAAGACGTTTGCCCAGCCAATAATTTCGTATGCCCACCCTTCAGAATCGAAATAAAAAATAAAAACCGCGAAAATGAAGAGTTCCGAAGACGCGGCCACGTATAAGTTCGATTATTTATTAACTAAACGTTCGAATCGTTTGTCCGACGACGCATTTCGTTAGTGTGGATGTGGAAGACGTTTGCCCACCCAATAATTTCGTATGCCCACCCTCCAGAATCGAATTAAAAATTAAAAACCGCGAAAGTGAAGAGTTCCGAAGACGCGACCACGTATAAGTTCGATTATTTATTAACTAAACGTTCGAATCGTTTGTCCAACGACGCATTTCGTTAGTGTGGATGTGGAAGACGTTTGCCCATCCAATAATTTCGTATGCCCACCCTTCAGAATCGAAAAAAAAAAATAAAAACCGCGAAAATGAAGAGTTCCGAAGACGCGACCACGTATAAGTTCGATTATTTATTAACTAAACGTTCGAATCGTTTGTCCAACGACGCATTTCGTTAGTGTGGATGTGGAAGACGTTTGCCCACCCAATAATTTCGTATGCCCACCCTCCAGAATCGAATTAAAAATTAAAAACCGCGAAAGTGAAGAGTTCCGAAGACGCGACCACGTATAAGTTCGATTATTTATTAACTAAACGTTCGAATCGTTTGTCCAACGACGCATTTCGTTAGTGTGGATGTAGAAGACGTTTGCCCATCCAATAATTTCGTATGCCCACCCTTCAGAATCGAAAAAAAAAATAAAAACCGCGAAAATGAAGAGTTCCGAGGACGCGACCACGTATAAGTTCGATTATTTATTAACTAAACGTTCGAATCGTTTGTCCAACGACGCATTTCGTCAGTGTAGATGTGGAAGACGTTTGCCCATCCAATAATTTCGTTTGCCCACCTTTCAGAATCGAATAAAAAAATAAAAACCGCGAAAATGAATAGTTCCGAAGACGCGACCACGTATAAGTTCGATTTTTTCCGAAAATATTATCAAAATCGATCTTTCAACGATGCAGTCCGTTAGTGTAGATGTGGAAGACGTTTGCCCAGCCAATAATTTCGTATGCCCACCCTTCAGAATCGAAATAAAAAATAAAAACCGCGAAAATGAAGAGTTCCGAAGACGCGACCACGTATAAGGTCGATTATTTATTAACTAAACGTTCGAATCGTTTGTCCAACGACGCATTTCGATAGTGTGGATGTGGAAGACGTTTGGCCAACCAATAATTTCGTATGCCCACCCTTCAGAATCGAAAAAAAAAATAAAAACCGCGAAAATGAAGAGTTCCGAAGACGCGACCACGTATAAGTTCGATTATTTATTAACTAAATGTTCGAATCGTTTGTCCAACGACGCATTTCGTTAGTGTGGATGTGGAAGACGTTTGCCCACCCAATAATTTCGTATGCCCACCCTCCAGAATCGAATTAAAAATTAAAAACCGCGAAAGTGAAGAGTTCCGAAGACGCGACCACGTATAAGTTCGATTATTTATTAACTAAACGTTCGAATCGTTTGTCCAACGACGCATTTCGTTAGTGTGGATGTGGAAGACGTTTGCCCATCCAATAATTTCGTATGCCCACCCTTCAGAATCGAAAAAAAAAAATAAAAACCGCGAAAATGAAGAGTTCCGAAGACGCGACCACGTATAAGTTCGATTATTTATTAACTAAACGTTCGAATCGTTTGTCCAACGACGCATTTCGTCAGTGTAGATGTGGAAGACGTTTGCCCATCCAATAATTTCGTTTGCCCACCTTTCAGAATCGAATAAAAAAATAAAAACCGCGAAAATGAATAGTTCCGAAGACGCGACCACGTATAAGTTCGATTTTTTCCGAAAATATTATCAAAATCGATCTTTCAACGATGCAGTCCGTTAGTGTAGATGTGGAAGACGTTTGCCCAGCCAATAATTTCGTATGCCCACCCTTCAGAATCGAAATAAAAAATAAAAACCGCGAAAATGAAGAGTTCCGAAGACGCGACCACGTATAAGTTCGATTATTTATTAACTAAACGTTCGAATCGTTTGTCCAACGACGCATTTCGTCAGTGTAGATGTGGAAGACGTTTGCCCATCCAATAATTTCGTTTGCCCACCTTTCAGAATCGAATAAAAAAATAAAAACCGCGAAAATGAATAGTTCCGAAGACGCGACCACGTATAAGTTCGATTTTTTCCGAAAATATTATCAAAATCGATCTTTCAACGATGCAGTCCGTTAGTGTAGATGTGGAAGACGTTTGCCCAGCCAATAATTTCGTATGCCCACCCTTCAGAACCGAAATAAAAAAATAAAAACCGCGAAAATGAAGAGTTCCGAAGACGCGACCACGTATAAGTTCGATTATTTATTAACTAAACGTTCGAATCGTTTGTCCAACGACGCATTTCGTTAGTGTAGATGTGGAAGACGTTTGCCCACCCAATAATTTCGTATGCCCACCCTCCAGAATCGAAATAAAAATTAAAAACCGCGAAAATGAAGAGTTCCGAAGACGAGACCACGTATAAGTTCGATTTTTTCCGAAAATATTATCAAAATCGATCTTTCAACGATGCAGTCCGTTAGTGTAGATGTGGAAGACGTTTGCCCAGCCAATAATTTCGTATGCCCACCCTTCAGAACCGTAATAAAAAAATAAAAACCGCGAAAATGAAGAGTTCCGAAGACGCGACCACATATAAGTTCGATTATTTATTAACTAAACGTTCGAATCGTTTGTCCAACGACGCATTTCGTTAGTGTAGATGTGGAAGACGTTTGCCCACCCAATAATTTCGTATGCCCACCCTCCAGAATCGAATTAAAAAATAAAAACCGCGAAAATGAAGAGTCCCGGAGACGCGACCACGTATAAGTTCGATATTTTCCGAAAATATTATCAAAATCGATCTTTCAACGTTGCAGTCCTTTAGTCTAGATGTAGAAGACGTTTGCCCACCCAATAATTTCGTATGCCCACCCTTCAGAATCGAAATAAAAAATAAAAACCGCGAAAATGAAGGGTTCCGAAGACGCGACCACGTATAAGTTCGATTTTTTTCGAAAATATTATGAAAATCGATCTTTCAACGATGCAGTCCTTTAGTCTAGATGTAGAAGACGTTTGCCCACCCAATAATTTCGTATGCCCACCCTCCAGAATCGAATTAAAAATTAAAAACCGCGAAAATGAAGAGTTCCGAAGACGCGACCACGTATAAGTTCGATTATTTATTAACTAAACGTTCGAATCGTTTGTCCAACGACGCATTTCGTTAGTGTGGATGTGGAAGACGTTTGCCCATCCAATAATTTCGTATGCCCACCCTTCAGAATCGAAAAAAAAAATAAAAACCGCGAAAATGAAGAGTTCCGAAGACGCGACCACGTATAAGTTCGATTATTTATTAACTAAACGTTCGAATCGTTTGTCCAACGACGCATTTCGTTAGTGTGGATGTGGAAGACGTTTGCCCATCCAATAATTTCGTATGCCCACCCTTCAGAATCGAAAAAAAAAATAAAAACCGCGAAAATGAAGAGTTCCGAAGACGCGACCACGTATAAGTTCGATTATTTATTAACTAAACGTTCGAATCGTAGTTCCAACGACGCATTTCGTTAGTGTAGATGTGGAAGACGTTTGCCCATCCAATAATTTCGTATGCCCACCCTTCAGAATCGAAATAAAAAATAAAAACCGCGAAAATGAAGAGTTCCGAAGACGCGACCACGTATAAGTTCGATTTTTTTCGAAAATATTATCAAAATTGATCTTTCAACGATGCAGTCCTTTAGTCTAGATGTAGAAGACGTTTGCCCACCCAATAATTTCGTCTGCCCACCCTCCAGAATCGAATTAAAAATTAAAAACCGCGAAAATGAAGAGTTCCGAAGACGCGACCACGTATAAGTTCGATTATTTATTAACTAAACGTTCGAATCGTTTGTCCAACGACGCATTTCGTTAGTGTGGATGTGGAAGACGTTTGCCCATCCAATAATTTCGTATGCCCACCCTTCAGAATCGAAAAAAAAAAATAAAAACCGCGAAAATGAAGAGTTCCGAAGACGCGACCACGTATAAGTTCGATTTTTTCCGAAAATATTATCAAAATCGATCTTTCAACGATGCAGTCCTTTAGTCTAGATGTAGAAGACGTTTGCCCAGCCAATAATTTCGTATGCCCACCCTTCAGAATCGAAATAAAAAATAAAAACCGCGAAAATGAAGAGTTCCGAAGACGCGACCACGTATAAGTTCGATTATTTATTAACTAAACGTTCGAATCGTTTGTCCAACGACGCATTTCGTTAGTGTGGATGTGGAAGACGTTTGCCCAACCAATAATTTCGTATGCCCACCCTTCAGAATCGAAAAAAAAAATAAAAACCGCGAAAATGAAGAGTTCCGAAGACGCGACCACGTATAAGTTCGATTATTTATTAACTAAACGTTCGAATCGTTTGTCCAACGACGCATTTCGTTAGTGTAGATGTGGAAGACGTTTGCCCATCCAATCATTTCGTATGCCCACCCTTCAGAATCGAAATAAAAAATAAAAACCGCGAAAATGAAGAGTTCCGAAGACGCGACCACGTATAAGTTCGATTTTTTTCGAAAATATTATCAAAATCGATCTTTCAACGATGCAGTCCTTTAGTCTAGATGTAGAAGACGTTTGCCCATCCAATAATTTCGTATGCCCACCCTTCAGAATCGAAAAAAAAAAATAAAAACCGCGAAAATGAAGAGTTCCGAAGACGCGACCACGTATATGTTCGATTATTTATTAACTAAACGTTAGAATAGTTTGTCCAACGACGCATTTCGTTAGTGTGGATGTGGAAGACGTTTGCCCATGCAATAATTTCGTATGTCCACCCTTCAGAATCGAAATAAAAAATAAAAACCGCGAAAATGAAGAGTTCCGAAGACGCGACCACGTATAAGTTCGATTTTTTTCGAAAATATTATGAAAATCGATCTTTCAACGATGCAGTCCTTTAGTCTAGATGTAGAAGACGTTTGCCCAGCCAATAATTTCGTATGCCCACCCTCCAGAATCGAATTAAAAATTAAAAACCGCGAAAGTGAAGAGTTCCGAAGACGCGACCACGTATAAGTTCGATTATTTATTAACTAAACGTTCGAATCGTTTGTCCAACGACGCATTTCGTTAGTGTGGATGTGGAAGACGTTTGCCCATCCAATAATTTCGTATGCCCACCCTTCAGAATCGAAAAAAAAAATAAAAACCGCGAAAATGAAGAGTTCCGAAGACGCGACCACGTATAAGTTCGATTATTTATTAACTAAACGTTCGAATCGTTTGTCCAACGACGCATTTCGTCAGTGTAGATGTGGAAGACGTTTGCCCATCCAATAATTTCGTATGCCCACCCTTCAGAATCGAAATAAAAAATAAAAACCGCGAAAATGAAGAGTTCCGAAGACGCGACCATGTATAAGTTCGATTTTTTTCGAAAATATTATCAAAATCGATCTTTCAACGATGCAGTCCGTTAGTGTAGATGTGGAAGACGTTTGCCCAGCCAATAATTTTGTCTGCCCACCCTCCAGAATCGAATTAAAAATTAAAAAACGCGAAAATGAAGAGTTCCGAAGACGCGACCACGTATAAGTTCGATTATTTATTAACTAAACGTTCGAATCGTTTGTCCAACGACGCATTTCGTTAGTGTGGATGTGGAAGACGTTTGCCCATCCAATAATTTCGTATGCCCACCCTCCAGAATCGAATTAAAAATTAAAAACCGCGAAAATGAAGAGTTCCGAAGACGCGACCACGTATAAGTTCGATTTTTTCCGAAAATATTATCAAAATCGATCTTTCAACGAGGCAGTCCGTTAGTGTAGATGTGGAAGACGTTTGCCCAGCCAATAATTTCGTCGGCCCACCCTTCAGAACCGTAATAAAAAAATAAAAACCGCGAAAATGAAGAGTTCCGAAGACGCGACCACGTATAAGTTCGATTATTTATTAACTAAACGTTCGAATCGTTTGTCCAACGACGCATTTCGTCAGTGTAGATGTGGAAGACGTTTGCCCATCCAATAATTTCGTTTGCCCACCCTTCAGAATCGAATAAAAAAATAAAAACCGCGAAAATGAATAGTTCCGAAGACGCGACCACGTATAAGTTCGATTTTTTCCGAAAATATTATCAAAATCGATCTTTCAACGATGCAGTCCGTTAGTGTAGATGTGGAAGACGTTTGCCCAGCCCATAATTTCGTATGCCCACCCTTCAGAACCGCAATAAAAAAATAAAAACCGCGAAAATGAAGAGTTCCGAAGACGCGACCACGTATAAGTTCGATTATTTATTAACTAAACGTTCGAATCGTTTGTCCAACGACGCATTTCGTTAGTGTGGATGTGGAAGACGTTTGCCCATCCAATAATTTCGTATGCCCACCCTTCAGAATCGAAAAAAAAAAATAAAAACCGCGAAAATGAAGAGTTCCGAAGACGCGACCACGTATAAGTTCGATTTTTTCCGAAAATATTATCAAAATCGATCTTTCAACGATGCAGTCCTTTAGTCTAGATGTAGAAGACGTTTGCCCAGCCAATAATTTCGTATGCCCACCCTTCAGAATCGAAATAAAAAATAAAAACCGCGAAAATGAAGAGTTCCGAAGACGCGGCCACGTATAAGTTCGATTATTTATTAACTAAACGTTCGACTCGTTTGTCCAACGACGCATTTCGTTAGTGTGGATGTGGAAGACGTTTGCCCAACCAATAATTTCGTATGCCCACCCTTCAGAATCGAAAAAAAAAATAAAAACCGCGAAAATGAAGAGTTCCGAAGACGCGACCACGTATAAGTTCGATTATTTATTAACTAAACGTTCGAATCGTTTGTCCAACGACGCATTTCGTTAGTGTAGATGTGGAAGACGTTTGCCCATCCAATCATTTCGTATGCCCACCCTTCAGAATCGAAATAAAAAATAAAAACCGCGAAAATGAAGAGTTCCGAAGACGCGACCACGTATAAGTTCGATTTTTTTCGAAAATATTATCAAAATCGATCTTTCAACGATGCAGTCCTTTAGTGTAGATGTGGAAGACGTTTGCCCATCCAATAATTTCGTATGCCCACCCTTCAGAACCGAAATAAAAAAATAAAAACCGCGAAAATGAAGAGTTCCGAAGACGCGACCACGTATAAGTTCGATTATTTATTAACTAAACGTTCGAATCGTTTGTCCAACGACGCATTTCGTTAGTGTAGATGTGGAAGACGTTTGCCCACCCAATAATTTCGTATGCCCACCCTCCAGAATCGAAATAAAAATTAAAAACCGCGAAAATGAAGAGTTCCGAAGACGCGACCACGTATAAGTTCGATTTTTTCCGAAAATATTATCAAAATCGATCTTTCAACGATGCAGTCCGTTAGTGTAGATGTGGAAGACGTTTGCCCAGCCAATAATTTCGTATGCCCACCCTTCAGAACCGAAATAAAAAAATAAAAACCGCGAAAATGAAGAGTTCCGAAGACGCGACCACGTATAAGTTCGATTATTTATTAACTAAACGTTCGAATCGTTTGTCCAACGACGCATTTCGTTAGTGTGGATGTGGAAGACGTTTGCCCATCCAATAATTTCGTATGCCCACCCTTCCGAATCGAATAAAAAAATAAAAACCGCGAAAATGAAGAGTTCCGAAGACGCGACCACGTATAAGTTCGATTATTTATGAACTAAACGTTCGAATCGTTTGTCCAACGACGCATTTCGTTAGTGTAGATGTGGAAGACGTTTGCCCATCCAATCATTTCGTATGCCCAACCTTCAGAATCGAAATAAAAAATAAAAACCGCGAAAATGCAGAGTTCCGAAGACGCGACCACGTATAAGTTCGATTATTTATTAACTAAACGTTCGAATCGTTTGTCCAACGACGCATTTCGTTAGTGTGGATGTGGAAGACGTTTGCCCATCCAATAATTTCGTATGCCCACCCTTCAGAATCGAAAAAAAAAATAAAAACCGCGAAAATGAAGAGTTCCGAAGACGCGACCACGTATAAGTTCGATTTTTTTCGAAAATATTATCAAAATCGATCTTTAAACGATGCAGTCCTTTAGTCTAGATGTAGAAGACGTTTGCCCAGCCAATAATTTCGTATGCCCACCCTTCAGAACCGAATTAAAAATTAAAAACCGCGAAAATGAAGAGTTCCGAAGACGCGACCACGTATAAGTTCGATTATTTATTAACTAAACGTTCGAATCGTTTGTCCAACGACGCATTTCGTTAGTGTGGATGTGGAAGACGTTTGCCCATCCAATAATTTCGTATGCCCACCCTTCAGAATCGAATAAAAAAATAAAAACCGCGAAAATGAAGAGTTCCGAAGACGCGACCACGTATAAGTTCGATTATTTATTAACTAAACGTTCGAATCGTTTGTCCAACGACGCATTTCGTTAGTGTGGATGTGGAAGACGTTTGCCCATGCAATAATTTCGTATGCCCACCCTTCAGAATCGAAATAAAAAATAAAAACCGCGAAAATGAAGAGTTCCGAAGACGCGACCACATATAAGTTCGATTTTTGTCGAAAATATTATGAAAATCGATCTTTCAACGATGCAGTACTTTAGTCTAGATGTAGAAGACGTTTGCCAACCCAATAATTTCGTATGCCCACCCTCCAGAATCGAATTAAAAATTAAAAACCGCGAAAGTGAAGAGTTCCGAAGACGCGACCACGTATAAGTTCGATTATTTATTAACTAAACGTTCGAATCGTTTGTCCAACGACGCATTTCGTTAGTGTGGATGTGGAAGACGTTTGCCCATCCAATAATTTCGTATGCCCACCCTTCAGAATCGAAAAAAAAAATAAAAACCGCGAAAATGAAGAGTTCCGAAGACGCGACCACGTATAAGTTCGATTATTTATTAACTAAACGTTCGAATCGTTTGTCCAACGACGCATTTCGTCAGTGTAGATGTGGAAGACGTTTGCCCATCCAATAATTTCGTATGCCCACCCTTCAGAATCGAAATAAAAAATAAAAACCGCGAAAATGAAGAGTTCCGAAGACGCGACCATGTATAAGTTCGATTATTTATTAACTAAACGTTCGAATCGTTTGTCCAACGACGCATTTCGTTAGTGTGGATGTGGAAGACGTTTGCCCATCCAATAATTTCGTATGCCCACCCTTCAGAATCGAATAAAAAAATAAAAACCGCGAAAATGAATAGTTCCGAAGACGCGACCACGTATGAGTTCGATTTTTTCCGAAAATATTATCAAAATCGATCTTTCAACGATGCAGTCCGTTAGTGTAGATGTGGAAGACGTTTGCCCAGCCAATAATTTCGTATGCCCACCCTTCAGAACCGAAATAAAAAAATAAAAACCGCGAAAATGAAGAGTTCCGAAGACGCGACCACGTATAAGTTCGAATATTTATTAACTAAACGTTCGAATCGTTTGTCCAACGACGCATTTCGTTAGTGTGGATGTGGAAGACGTTTGCCCATCCAATAATTTCGTATGCCCACCCTTCAGAATCGAATAAAAAAATAAAAACCGCGAAAATGAAGAGTTCCGAAGACGCGACCACGTATAAGTTCGATTATTTATTAACTAAACGTTCGAATCGTTTGTCCAACGACGCATTTCGTTAGTGTAGATGTGGAAGACGTTTGCCCATCCAATCATTTCGTATGCCCAACCTTCAGAATCGAAATAAAAAATAAAAACCGCGAAAATGAAGAGTTCCGAAGACGCGACCACGTATAAGTTCGATTATTTATTAACTAAACGTTCGAATCGTTTGTCCAACGACGCATTTCGTTAGTGTGGATGTGGAAGACGTTTGCCCATCCAATAATTTCGTATGCCCACCCTTCAGAATCGAAAAAAAAAATAAAAACCGCGAAAATGAAGAGTTCCGAAGACGCGACCACGTATAAGTTCGATTTTTTTCGAAAATATTATCAAAATCGATCTTTCAACGATGCAGTCCTTTAGTCTAGATGTAGAAGACGTTTGCCCATCCAATAATTTCGTATGCCCACCCTTCAGAATCGAAAAAAAAATAAAAACCGCGAAAATGAAGAGTTCCGAAGACGCGACCACGTATAAGTTCGATTATTTATTAACTAAACGTTCGAATCGTTTGTCCAACGACGCATTTCGTTAGTGTGGATGTGGAAGACGTTTGCCCATGCAATAATTTCGTATGCCCACCCTTCAGAATCGAAATAAAAAATAAAAACCACGAAAATGAAGAGTTCCGAAGACGCGACCACGTATAAGTTCGATTTTTTTCGAAAATATTATCAAAATCGATCTTTCAACGATGCAGTCCTTTAGTCTAGATGTAGAAGACGTTTGCCCACCCAATAATTTCGTATGCCCACCCTCCAGAATCGAATTAAAAATTAAAAACCGCGAAAGTGAAGAGTTCCGAAGACGCGACCACGTATAAGTTCGATTATTTATTAACTAAACGTTCGAATCGTTTGTCCAACGACGCATTTCGTCAGTGTAGATGTGGAAGACGTTTGCCCATCCAATAATTTCGTTTGCCCACCCTTCAGAATCGAATAAAAAAATAAAAACCGCGAAAATGAATAGTTCCGAAGACGCGACCACGTATAAGTTCCATTATTTATTAACTAAACGTTCGAATCGTTTGTCCAACGACGCATTTCGTTAGTGTGGATGTGGAAGACGTTTGCCCATCCAATAATTTCGTATGCCCACCCTTCAGAATCGAATAAAAAAATAAAAACCGCGAAAATGAATAGTTCCGAAGACGCGACCACGTATGAGTTCGATTTTTTCCGAAAATATTATCAAAATCGATCTTTCAACGATGCAGTCCGTTAGTGTAGATGTGGAAGACGTTTGCCCAGCCAATAATTTCGTATGCCCACCCTTCAGAACCGAAATAAAAAAATAAAAACCGCGAAAATGAAGAGTTCCGAAGACGCGACCACGTATAAGTTCGAATATTTATTAACTAAACGTTCGAATCGTTTGTCCAACGACGCATTTCGTTAGTGTGGATGTGGAAGACGTTTGCCCATCCAATAATTTCGTATGCCCACCCTTCAGAATCGAATAAAAAAATAAAAACCGCGAAAATGAAGAGTTCCGAAGACGCGACCACGTATAAGTTCGATTATTTATTAACTAAACGTTCGAATCGTTTGTCCAACGACGCATTTCGTTAGTGTAGATGTGGAAGACGTTTGCCCATCCAATCATTTCGTATGCCCAACCTTCAGAATCGAAATAAAAAATAAAAACCGCGAAAATGAAGAGTTCCGAAGACGCGACCACGTATAAGTTCGATTATTTATTAACTAAACGTTCGAATCGTTTGTCCAACGACGCATTTCGTTAGTGTGGATGTGGAAGACGTTTGCCCATCCAATAATTTCGTATGCCCACCCTTCAGAATCGAAAAAAAAAATAAAAACCGCGAAAATGAAGAGTTCCGAAGACGCGACCACGTATAAGTTCGATTTTTTTCGAAAATATTATCAAAATCGATCTTTCAACGATGCAGTCCTTTAGTCTAGATGTAGAAGACGTTTGCCCATCCAATAATTTCGTATGCCCACCCTTCAGAATCGAAAAAAAAATAAAAACCGCGAAAATGAAGAGTTCCGAAGACGCGACCACGTATAAGTTCGATTATTTATTAACTAAACGTTCGAATCGTTTGTCCAACGACGCATTTCGTTAGTGTGGATGTGGAAGACGTTTGCCCATGCAATAATTTCGTATGCCCACCCTTCAGAATCGAAATAAAAAATAAAAACCACGAAAATGAAGAGTTCCGAAGACGCGACCACGTATAAGTTCGATTTTTTTCGAAAATATTATCAAAATCGATCTTTCAACGATGCAGTCCTTTAGTCTAGATGTAGAAGACGTTTGCCCACCCAATAATTTCGTATGCCCACCCTCCAGAATCGAATTAAAAATTAAAAACCGCGAAAGTGAAGAGTTCCGAAGACGCGACCACGTATAAGTTCGATTATTTATTAACTAAACGTTCGAATCGTTTGTCCAACGACGCATTTCGTCAGTGTAGATGTGGAAGACGTTTGCCCATCCAATAATTTCGTTTGCCCACCCTTCAGAATCGAATAAAAAAATAAAAACCGCGAAAATGAATAGTTCCGAAGACGCGACCACGTATAAGTTCGATTTTTTCCGAAAATATTATCAAAATCGATCTTTCAACGATGCAGTCCGTTAGTGTAGATGTGGAAGACGTTTGCCCAGCCAATAATTTCGTATGCCCACCCTTCAGAACCGCAATAAAAAAATAAAAACCGCGAAAATGAAGAGTTCCGAAGACGCGACCACGTATAAGTTCGATTTTTTTCGAAAATATTATCAAAATCGATCTTTCAACGATGCAGTCCTTTAGTCTAGATGTAGAAGACGTTTGCCCACCCAATAATTTCGTCTGCCCACCCTCCAGAATCGAATTAAAAATTAAAAACCGCGAAAATGAAGAGTTCCGAAGACGCGACCACGTATAAGTTCGATTATTTATTAACTAAACGTTCGAATCGTTTGTCCAACGACGCATTTCGTTAGTGTGGATGTGGAAGACGTTTGCCCATCCAATAATTTCGTATGCCCACCCTTCAGAATCGAAAAAAAAAGAAAAAACCGCGAAAATGAAGAGTTCCGAAGACGCGACCACGTATAAGTTCGATTATTTATTAACTAAACGTTCGAATCGTTTGTCCAACGACGCATTTCGTTAGTGTAGATGTGGAAGACGTTTGCCCATCCAATCATTTCGTATGCCCAACCTTCAGAATCGAAATAAAAAATAAAAACCGCGAAAATGAAGAGTTCCGAAGACGCGACCACGTATAAGTTCGATTTTTTTCGAAAATATTATCAAAATCGATCTTTCAACGATGCAGTCCTTTAGTCTAGATGTAGAAGACGTTTACCCACCCAATAATTTCGTCTGCCCACCCTCCAGAATCGAATTAAAAATTAAAAACCGCGAAAATGAAGAGTTCCGAAGACGCGACCACGTATAAGTTCGATTATTTATTAACTAAACGTTCGAATCGTTTGTCCAACGACGCATTTCGTTAGTGTGGATGTGGAAGACGTTTGCCCATCCAATAATTTCGTATGCCCACCCTTCAGAATCGAAAAAAAAAGAAAAAACCGCGAAAATGAAGAGTTCCGAAGACGCGACCACGTATAAGTTCGACTATTTATTAACTAAACGTTAGAATAGTTTGTCCAACGACGCATTTCGTTAGTGTGGATGTGGAAGACGTTTGCCCATGCAATAATTTCGTATGCCCACCCTTCAGAATCGAAATAAAAAATAAAAACCGCGAAAATGAAGAGTTCCGAAGACGCGACCACGTATAAGTTCGATTTTTTTCGAAAATATTATGAAAATCGATCTTTCAACGATGCGGTCCTTTAGTCTAGATGTAGAAGACGTTTGCCCACCCAATAATTTCGTATGCCCACCCTCCAGAATCGAATTAAAAATTAAAAACCGCGAAAGTGAAGAGTTCCGAAGACGCGACCACGTATAAGTTCGATTATTTATTAACTAAACGTTCGAATCGTTTGTCCAACGACGCATTTCGTCAGTGTAGATGTGGAAGACGTTTGCCCATCCAATAATTTCGTTTGCCCACCCTTCAGAATCGAATAAAAAAATAAAAACCGCGAAAATGAATAGTTCCGAAGACGCGACCACGTATAAGTTCGATTTTTTCCGAAAATATTATCAAAATCGATCTTTCAACGATGCAGTCCGTTAGTGTAGATGTGGAAGACGTTTGCCCAGCCAATAATTTCGTATGCCCACCCTTCAGAACCGCAATAAAAAAATAAAAACCGCGAAAATGAAGAGTTCCGAAGACGCGACCACGTATAAGTTCGATTATTTATTAACTAAACGTTCGAATCGTTTGTCCAACGACGCATTTCGTTAGTGTAGATGTGGAAGACGTTTGCCCATCCAATCATTTCGTATGCCCAACCTTCAGAATCGAAATAAAAAATAAAAACCGCGAAAATGAAGAGTTCCGAAGACGCGACCACGTATAAGTTCGATTTTTTTCGAAAATATTATCAAAATCGATCTTTCAACGATGCAGTCCTTTAGTCTAGATGTAGAAGACGTTTACCCACCCAATAATTTCGTCTGCCCACCCTCCAGAATCGAATTAAAAATTAAAAACCGCGAAAATGAAGAGTTCCGAAGACGCGACCACGTATAAGTTCGATTTTTTTCGAAAATATTATCAAAATCGATCTTTCAACGATGCAGTCCTTTAGTCTAGAAGTAGAAGACGTTTGCCCACCCAATAATTTCGTCTGCCCACCCTCCAGAATCGAATTAAAAATTAAAAACCGCGAAAATGAAGAGTTCCGAAGACGCGACCACGTATAAGTTCGATTATTTATTAACTAAACGTTCGAATCGTTTGTCCAACGACGCATTTCGTTAGTGTGGATGTGGAAGACGTTTGCCCATCCAATAATTTCGTATGCCCACCCTTCAGAATCGAAAAAAAAAATAAAAACCGCGAAAATGAAGAGTTCCGAAGACGCGACCACGTATAAGTTCGATTTTTTCCGAAAATATTATCAAAATCGATCTTTCAACGATGCAGTCCTTTAGTCTAGATGTAGAAGACGTTTGCCCAGCCAATAATTTCGTATGCCCACCCTCCAGAATCGAATTAAAAATTAAAAACCGCGAAAGTGAAGAGTTCCGAAGACGCGACCACGTATAAGTTCGATTATTTATTAACTAAACGTTCGAATCGTTTGTCCAACGACGCATTTCGTCAGTGTAGATGTGGAAGACGTTTGCCCATCCAATAATTTCGTTTGCCCACCCTTCAGAATCGAATAAAAAAATAAAAACCGCGAAAATGAATAGTTCCGAAGACGCGACCACGTATAAGTTCGATTTTTTCCGAAAATATTATCAAAATCGATCTTTCAACGATGCAGTCCGTTAGTGTAGATGTGGAAGACGTTTGCCCAGCCAATAATTTCGTATGCCCACCCTTCAGAACCGCAATAAAAAAATAAAAACCGCGAAAATGAAGAGTTCCGAAGACGCGACCACGTATAAGTTCGATTATTTATTAACTAAACGTTCGAATCGTTTGTGCAACGACGCATTTCGTTAGTGTGGATGTGGAAGACGTTTGCCCATCCAATAATTTCGTATGCCCACCCTTCAGAATCGAAAAAAAAAATAAAAACCGCGAAAATGAAGAGTTCCGAAGACGCGACCACGTATAAGTTCGATTATTTATTAACTAAACGTTCGAATCGTTTGTCCAACGACGCATTTCGTTAGTGTAGATGTGGAAGACGTTTGCCCATCCAATAATTTCGTATGCCCACCCTTCAGAATCGAAAAAAAAAATAAAAACCGCGAAAATGAAGAGTTCCGAAGACGCGACCACGTATAAGTTCGATTTTTTCCGAAAATATTATCAAAATCGATCTTTCAACGATGCTGTCCTTTAGTCTAGATGTAGAAGACGTTTGCCCAGCCAATAATTTCGTATGCCCACCCTTCAGAATCGAAATAAAAAATAAAAACCGCGAAAATGAAGAGTTCCGAAGACGCGACCACGTATAAGTTCGATTATTTATTAACTAAACGTTCGAATCGTTTGTCCAACGACGCATTTCGTTAGTGTGGATGTGGAAGACGTTTGCCCAACCAATAATTTCGTATGCCCACCCTTCAGAATCGAAAAAAAAAATTAAAACCGCGAAAATGAAGAGTTCCGAAGACGCGACCACGTATAAGTTCGATTATTTATTAACTAAATGTTCGAATCGTTTGTCCAACGACGCATTTCGTTAGTGTGGATGTGGAAGACGTTTGCCCATCCAATAATTTCGTATGCCCACCCTTCAGAATCGAAAAAAAAAAGAAAAAACCGCGAAAATGAAGAGTTCCGAAGACGCGACCACGTATAAGTTCGATTATTTATTAACTAAACGTTCGAATCGTTTGTCCAACGACGCATTTCGTTAGTGTGGATGTGGAAGACGTTTGCCCATCCAATCATTTCGTATGCCCAACCTTCAGAATCGAAATAAAAAATAAAAACCGCGAAAATGAAGAGTTCCGAAGACGCGACCACGTATAAGTTCGATTTTTTTCGAAAATATTATCAAAATCGATCTTTCAACGATGCAGTCCTTTAGTCTAGAAGTAGAAGACGTTTGCCCACCCAATAATTTCGTCTGCCCACCCTCCAGAATCGAATTAAAAATTAAAAACCGCGAAAATGAAGAGTTCCGAAGACGCGACCACGTATAAGTTCGATTATTTATTAACTAAACGTTCGAATCGTTTGTCCAACGACGCATTTCGTTAGTGTGGATGTGGAAGACGTTTGCCCATCCAATAATTTCGTATGCCCACCCTTCAGAATCGAAAAAAAAAAAAAAAACCGCGAAAATGAAGAGTTCCGAAGACGCGACCACGTATAAGTTCGATTTTTTCCGAAAATATTATCAAAATCGATCTTTCAACGATGCAGTCCTTTTGTGTAGATGTAGAAGACGTTTGCCCAGCCAATAATTTCGTATGCCCACCCTCCAGAATCGAATTAAAAATTAAAAACCGCGAAAGTGAAGAGTTCCGAAGACGCGACCACGTATAAGTTCGATTATTTATTAACTAAACGTTCGAATCGTTTGTCCAACGACGCATTTCGTTAGTGTGGATGTGGAAGACGTTTGCCCATCCAATAATTTCGTATGCCCACCCTTCAGAATCGAAAAAAAAAATAAAAACCGCGAAAATGAAGAGTTCCGAAGACGCGACCACGTATAAGTTCGATTTTTTCCGAAAATATTATCAAAATCGATCTTTCAACGATGCAGTACTTTAGTCTAGATGTAGAAGACGTTTGCCCAGCCAATAATTTCGTATGCCCACCCTCCAGAATCGAATTAAAAATTAAAAACCGCGAAAGTGAAGAGTTCCGAAGACGCGACCACGTATAAGTTCGATTATTTATTAACTAAACGTTCGAATCGTTTGTCCAACGACGCATTTCGTTAGTGTGGATGTGGAAGACGTTTGCCCATCCAATAATTTCGTATGCCCACCCTTCAGAATCGAAAAAAAAAATAAAAACCGCGAAAATGAAGAGTTCCGAAGACGCGACCACGTATAAGTTCGATTATTTATTAACTAAACGTTCGAATCGTTTGTCCAACGACGCATTTCGTCAGTGTAGATGTGGAAGACGTTTGCCCATCCAATAATTTCGTTTGCCCACCCTTCAGAATCGAATAAAAAAATAAAAACCGCGAAAATGAATAGTTCCGAAGACGCGACCACGTATAAGTTCGATTTTTTCCGAAAATATTATCAAAATCGATCTTTCAACGATGCAGTCCGTTAGTGTAGATGTGGAAGACGTTTGCCCAGCCAATAATTTCGTATGCCCACCCTTCAGAACCGCAATAAAAAAATAAAAACCGCGAAAATGAAGAGTTCCGAAGACGCGACCACGTATAAGTTCGATTATTTATTAACTAAACGTTCGAATCGTTTGTCCAACGACGCATTTCGTTAGTGTGGATGTGGAAGACGTTTGCCCATCCAATAATTTCGTATGCCCACCCTTCAGAATCGAAAAAAAAAAATAAAAACCGCGAAAATGAAGAGTTCCGAAGACGCGACCACGTATAAGTTCGATTATTTATTAACTAAACGTTCGAATCGTTTGTCCAACGACGCATTTCGTTAGTGTGGATGTGGAAGACGTTTGCCCATCCAATAATTTCGTATGCCCACCCTTCAGAATCGAAAAAAAAAATAAAAACCGCGAAAATGAAGAGTTCCGAAGACGCGACCACGTATAAGTTCGATTATTTATTAACTAAACGTTCGAATCGTTTGTCCAACGACGCATTTCGTCAGTGTAGATGTGGAAGACGTTTGCCCATCCAATAATTTCGTTTGCCCACCCTTCAGAATCGAATAAAAAAATAAAAACCGCGAAAATGAATAGTTCCGAAGACGCGACCACGTATAAGTTCGATTTTTTCCGAAAATATTATCAAAATCGATCTTTCAACGATGCAGTCCGTTAGTGTAGATGTGGAAGACGTTTGCCCAGCCAATAATTTCGTATGCCCACCCTTCAGAACCGCAATAAAAAAATAAAAACCGCGAAAATGAAGAGTTCCGAAGACGCGACCACGTATAAGTTCGATTATTTATTAACAAAACGTTCGAATCGTTTGTCCAACGACGCATTTCGTTAGTGTGGATGTGGAAGACGTTTGCCCATCCAATAATTTCGTATGCCCACCCTTCAGAATCGAAAAAAAAAATAAAAACCGCGAAAATGAAGAGTTCCGAGACGCGACCACGTATAAGTTCGATTATTTATTAACTAAACGTTCGAATCGTTTGTCCAACGACGCATTTCGTCAGTGTAGATGTGGAAGACGTTTGCCCATCCAATAATTTCGTTTGCCCACCCTTCAGAATCGAATAAAAAAATAAAAACCGCGAAAATGAATAGTTCCGAAGACGCGACCACGTATAAGTTCGATTTTTTCCGAAAATATTATCAAAATCGATCTTTCAACGATGCAGTCCGTTAGTGTAGATGTGGAAGACGTTTGCCCAGCCAATAATTTCGTATGCCCACCCTTCAGAACCGCAATAAAAAAATAAAAACCGCGAAAATGAAGAGTTCCGAAGACGCGACCACGTATAAGTTCGATTATTTATTAACTAAACGTTCGAATCGTTTGTCCAACGACGCATTTCGTTAGTGTAGATGTGGAAGACGTTTGCCCATCCAATAATTTCGTATGCCCACCCTTCAGAATCGAAAAAAAAAATAAAAACCGCGAAAATGAAGAGTTCCGAAGACGCGACCACGTATAAGTTCGATTTTTTCCGAAAATATTATCAAAATCGATCTTTCAACGATGCAGTCCTTTAGTCTAGATGTAGAAGACGTTTGCCCAGCCAATAATTTCGTATGCCCACCCTTCAGAATCGAAATAAAAAATAAAAACCGCGAAAATGAAGAGTTCCGAAGACGCGACCACGTATAAGTTCGATTATTTATTAACTAAACGTTCGAATCGTTTGTCCAACGACGCATTTCGTTAGTGTGGATGTGGAAGACGTTTGCCCAACCAATAATTTCGTATGCCCACCCTTCAGAATCGAAAAAAAAAATTAAAACCGCGAAAATGAAGAGTTCCGAAGACGCGACCACGTATAAGTTCGATTATTTATTAACTAAATGTTCGAATCGTTTGTCCAACGACGCATTTCGTTAGTGTGGATGTGGAAGACGTTTGCCCATCCAATAATTTCGTATGCCCACCCTTCAGAATCGAAAAAAAAAAGAAAAAAACCGCGAAAATGAAGAGTTCCGAAGACGCGACCACGTATAAGTTCGATTATTTATTAACTAAACGTTCGAATCGTTTGTCCAACGACGCATTTCGTTAGTGTAGATGTGGAAGACGTTTGCCCATCCAATCATTTCGTATGCCCAACCTTCAGAATCGAAATAAAAAATAAAAACCGCGAAAATGAAGAGTTCCGAAGACGCGACCACGTATAAGTTCGATTTTTTTCGAAAATATTATCAAAATCGATCTTTCAACGATGCAGTCCTTTAGTCTAGAAGTAGAAGACGTTTGCCCACCCAATAATTTCGTCTGCCCACCCTCCAGAATCGAATTAAAAATTAAAAACCGCGAAAATGAAGAGTTCCGAAGACGCGACCACGTATAAGTTCGATTTTTTTCGAAAATATTATCAAAATCGATCTTTCAACGATGCAGTCCTTTAGTCTAGAAGTAGAAGACGTTTGCCCACCCAATAATTTCGTCTGCCCACCCTCCAGAATCGAATTAAAAATTAAAAACCGCGAAAATGAAGAGTTCCGAAGACGCGACCACGTATAAGTTCGATTATTTATTAACTAAACGTTCGAATCGTTTGTCCAACGACGCATTTCGTTAGTGTGGATGTGGAAGACGTTTGCCCATCCAATAATTTCGTATGCCCACCCTTCAGAATCGAAAAAAAAAATAAAAACCGCGAAAATGAAGAGTTCCGAAGACGCGACCACGTATAAGTTCGATTTTTTCCGAAAATATTATCAAAATCGATCTTTCAACGATGCAGTCCTTTAGTCTAGATGTAGAAGACGTTTGCCCAGCCAATAATTTCGTATGCCCACCCTCCAGAATCGAATTAAAAATTAAAAACCGCGAAAGTGAAGAGTTCCGAAGACGCGACCACGTATAAGTTCGATTATTTATTAACTAAACGTTCGAATCGTTTGTCCAACGACGCATTTCGTCAGTGTAGATGTGGAAGACGTTTGCCCATCCAATAATTTCGTTTGCCCACCCTTCAGAATCGAATAAAAAAATAAAAACCGCGAAAATGAATAGTTCCGAAGACGCGACCACGTATAAGTTCGATTTTTTCCGAAAATATTATCAAAATCGATCTTTCAACGATGCAGTCCGTTAGTGTAGATGTGGAAGACGTTTGCCCAGCCAATAATTTCGTATGCCCACCCTTCAGAACCGCAATAAAAAAATAAAAACCGCGAAAATGAAGAGTTCCGAAGACGCGACCACGTATAAGTTCGATTATTTATTAACTAAACGTTCGAATCGTTTGTGCAACGACGCATTTCGTTAGTGTGGATGTGGAAGACGTTTGCCCATCCAATAATTTCGTATGCCCACCCTTCAGAATCGAAAAAAAAAATAAAAACCGCGAAAATGAAGAGTTCCGAAGACGCGACCACGTATAAGTTCGATTATTTATTAACTAAACGTTCGAATCGTTTGTCCAACGACGCATTTCGTTAGTGTAGATGTGGAAGACGTTTGCCCATCCAATAATTTCGTATGCCCACCCTTCAGAATCGAAAAAAAAAATAAAAACCGCGAAAATGAAGAGTTCCGAAGACGCGACCACGTATAAGTTCGATTTTTTCCGAAAATATTATCAAAATCGATCTTTCAACGATGCTGTCCTTTAGTCTAGATGTAGAAGACGTTTGCCCAGCCAATAATTTCGTATGCCCACCCTTCAGAATCGAAATAAAAAATAAAAACCGCGAAAATGAAGAGTTCCGAAGACGCGACCACGTATAAGTTCGATTATTTATTAACTAAACGTTCGAATCGTTTGTCCAACGACGCATTTCGTTAGTGTGGATGTGGAAGACGTTTGCCCAACCAATAATTTCGTATGCCCACCCTTCAGAATCGAAAAAAAAAATTAAAACCGCGAAAATGAAGAGTTCCGAAGACGCGACCACGTATAAGTTCGATTATTTATTAACTAAATGTTCGAATCGTTTGTCCAACGACGCATTTCGTTAGTGTGGATGTGGAAGACGTTTGCCCATCCAATAATTTCGTATGCCCACCCTTCAGAATCGAAAAAAAAAAGAAAAAACCGCGAAAATGAAGAGTTCCGAAGACGCGACCACGTATAAGTTCGATTATTTATTAACTAAACGTTCGAATCGTTTGTCCAACGACGCATTTCGTTAGTGTAGATGTGGAAGACGTTTGCCCATCCAATCATTTCGTATGCCCAACCTTCAGAATCGAAATAAAAAATAAAAACCGCGAAAATGAAGAGTTCCGAAGACGCGACCACGTATAAGTTCGATTTTTTTCGAAAATATTATCAAAATCGATCTTTCAACGATGCAGTCCTTTAGTCTAGAAGTAGAAGACGTTTGCCCACCCAATAATTTCGTCTGCCCACCCTCCAGAATCGAATTAAAAATTAAAAACCGCGAAAATGAAGAGTTCCGAAGACGCGACCACGTATAAGTTCGATTATTTATTAACTAAACGTTCGAATCGTTTGTCCAACGACGCATTTCGTTAGTGTGGATGTGGAAGACGTTTGCCCATCCAATAATTTCGTATGCCCACCCTTCAGAATCGAAAAAAAAAAAAAAAACCGCGAAAATGAAGAGTTCCGAAGACGCGACCACGTATAAGTTCGATTTTTTCCGAAAATATTATCAAAATCGATCTTTCAACGATGCAGTCCTTTTGTGTAGATGTAGAAGACGTTTGCCCAGCCAATAATTTCGTATGCCCACCCTCCAGAATCGAATTAAAAATTAAAAACCGCGAAAGTGAAGAGTTCCGAAGACGCGACCACGTATAAGTTCGATTATTTATTAACTAAACGTTCGAATCGTTTGTCCAACGACGCATTTCGTTAGTGTGGATGTGGAAGACGTTTGCCCATCCAATAATTTCGTATGCCCACCCTTCAGAATCGAAAAAAAAAATAAAAACCGCGAAAATGAAGAGTTCCGAAGACGCGACCACGTATAAGTTCGATTTTTTCCGAAAATATTATCAAAATCGATCTTTCAACGATGCAGTACTTTAGTCTAGATGTAGAAGACGTTTGCCCAGCCAATAATTTCGTATGCCCACCCTCCAGAATCGAATTAAAAATTAAAAACCGCGAAAGTGAAGAGTTCCGAAGACGCGACCACGTATAAGTTCGATTATTTATTAACTAAACGTTCGAATCGTTTGTCCAACGACGCATTTCGTTAGTGTGGATGTGGAAGACGTTTGCCCATCCAATAATTTCGTATGCCCACCCTTCAGAATCGAAAAAAAAAATAAAAACCGCGAAAATGAAGAGTTCCGAAGACGCGACCACGTATAAGTTCGATTATTTATTAACTAAACGTTCGAATCGTTTGTCCAACGACGCATTTCGTCAGTGTAGATGTGGAAGACGTTTGCCCATCCAATAATTTCGTTTGCCCACCCTTCAGAATCGAATAAAAAAATAAAAACCGCGAAAATGAATAGTTCCGAAGACGCGACCACGTATAAGTTCGATTTTTTCCGAAAATATTATCAAAATCGATCTTTCAACGATGCAGTCCGTTAGTGTAGATGTGGAAGACGTTTGCCCAGCCAATAATTTCGTATGCCCACCCTTCAGAACCGCAATAAAAAAATAAAAACCGCGAAAATGAAGAGTTCCGAAGACGCGACCACGTATAAGTTCGATTATTTATTAACTAAACGTTCGAATCGTTTGTCCAACGACGCATTTCGTTAGTGTGGATGTGGAAGACGTTTGCCCATCCAATAATTTCGTATGCCCACCCTTCAGAATCGAAAAAAAAAAATAAAAACCGCGAAAATGAAGAGATCCGAAGACGCGACCACGTATAAGTTCGATTATTTATTAACTAAACGTTCGAATCGTTTGTCCAACGACGCATTTCGTTAGTGTGGATGTGGAAGACGTTTGCCCATCCAATAATTTCGTATGCCCACCCTTCAGAATCGAAAAAAAAAATAAAAACCGCGAAAATGAAGAGTTCCGAAGACGCGACCACGTATAAGTTCGATTATTTATTAACTAAACGTTCGAATCGTTTGTCCAACGACGCATTTCGTCAGTGTAGATGTGGAAGACGTTTGCCCATCCAATAATTTCGTTTGCCCACCCTTCAGAATCGAATAAAAAAATAAAAACCGCGAAAATGAATAGTTCCGAAGACGCGACCACGTATAAGTTCGATTTTTTCCGAAAATATTATCAAAATCGATCTTTCAACGATGCAGTCCGTTAGTGTAGATGTGGAAGACGTTTGCCCAGCCAATAATTTCGTATGCCCACCCTTCAGAACCGCAATAAAAAAATAAAAACCGCGAAAATGAAGAGTTCCGAAGACGCGACCACGTATAAGTTCGATTATTTATTAACAAAACGTTCGAATCGTTTGTCCAACGACGCATTTCGTTAGTGTGGATGTGGAAGACGTTTGCCCATCCAATAATTTCGTATGCCCACCCTTCAGAATCGAAAAAAAAAATAAAAACCGCGAAAATGAAGAGTTCCGAGACGCGACCACGTATAAGTTCGATTATTTATTAACTAAACGTTCGAATCGTTTGTCCAACGACGCATTTCGTCAGTGTAGATGTGGAAGACGTTTGCCCATCCAATAATTTCGTTTGCCCACCCTTCAGAATCGAATAAAAAAATAAAAACCGCGAAAATGAATAGTTCCGAAGACGCGACCACGTATAAGTTCGATTTTTTCCGAAAATATTATCAAAATCGATCTTTCAACGATGCAGTCCGTTAGTGTAGATGTGGAAGACGTTTGCCCAGCCAATAATTTCGTATGCCCACCCTTCAGAACCGCAATAAAAAAATAAAAACCGCGAAAATGAAGAGTTCCGAAGACGCGACCACGTATAAGTTCGATTATTTATTAACTAAACGTTCGAATCGTTTGTCCAACGACGCATTTCGTTAGTGTAGATGTGGAAGACGTTTGCCCATCCAATAATTTCGTATGCCCACCCTTCAGAATCGAAAAAAAAAATAAAAACCGCGAAAATGAAGAGTTCCGAAGACGCGACCACGTATAAGTTCGATTTTTTCCGAAAATATTATCAAAATCGATCTTTCAACGATGCAGTCCTTTAGTCTAGATGTAGAAGACGTTTGCCCAGCCAATAATTTCGTATGCCCACCCTTCAGAATCGAAATAAAAAATAAAAACCGCGAAAATGAAGAGTTCCGAAGACGCGACCACGTATAAGTTCGATTATTTATTAACTAAACGTTCGAATCGTTTGTCCAACGACGCATTTCGTTAGTGTGGATGTGGAAGACGTTTGCCCAACCAATAATTTCGTATGCCCACCCTTCAGAATCGAAAAAAAAAATTAAAACCGCGAAAATGAAGAGTTCCGAAGACGCGACCACGTATAAGTTCGATTATTTATTAACTAAATGTTCGAATCGTTTGTCCAACGACGCATTTCGTTAGTGTGGATGTGGAAGACGTTTGCCCATCCAATAATTTCGTATGCCCACCCTTCAGAATCGAAAAAAAAAAGAAAAAAACCGCGAAAATGAAGAGTTCCGAAGACGCGACCACGTATAAGTTCGATTATTTATTAACTAAACGTTCGAATCGTTTGTCCAACGACGCATTTCGTTAGTGTAGATGTGGAAGACGTTTGCCCATCCAATCATTTCGTATGCCCAACCTTCAGAATCGAAATAAAAAATAAAAACCGCGAAAATGAAGAGTTCCGAAGACGCGACCACGTATAAGTTCGATTTTTTTCGAAAATATTATCAAAATCGATCTTTCAACGATGCAGTCCTTTAGTCTAGAAGTAGAAGACGTTTGCCCACCCAATAATTTCGTCTGCCCACCCTCCAGAATCGAATTAAAAATTAAAAACCGCGAAAATGAAGAGTTCCGAAGACGCGACCACGTATAAGTTCGATTATTTATTAACTAAACGTTCGAATCGTTTGTCCAACGACGCATTTCGTTAGTGTGGATGTGGAAGACGTTTGCCCATCCAATAATTTCGTATGCCCACCTTTCAGAATCGAAAAAAAAAATAAAAACCGCGAAAATGAAGAGTTCCGAAGACGCGACCACGTATAAGTTCGATTATTTATTAACTAAACGTTCGAATCGTTTGTCCAACGACGCATTTCGTCAGTGTAGATGTGGAAGACGTTTGCCCATCCAATAATTTCGTTTGCCCACCCTTCAGAATCGAATAAAAAAATAAAAACCGCGAAAATGAATAGTTCCGAAGACGCGACCATGTATAAGTTCGATTTTTTCCGAAAATATTATCAAAATCGATCTTTCAACGATGCAGTCCTTTAGTCTAGATGTAGAAGACGTTTGCCCAGCCAATAATTTCGTATGCCCACCCTCCAGAATCGAATTAAAAATTAAAAACCGCGAAAGTGAAGAGTTCCGAAGACGCGACCACGTATAAGTTCGATTATTTATTAACTAAACGTTCGAATCGTTTGTCCAACGACGCATTTCGTTAGTGTGGATGTGGAAGACGTTTGCCCATCCAATAATTTCGTATGCCCACCCTTCAGAACCGCAATAAAAAAATAAAAACCGCGAAAATGAAGAGTTCCGAAGACGCGACCACGTATAAGTTCGATTATTTATTAACTAAACGTTCGAATCGTTTGTCCAACGACGCATTTCGTTAGTGTAGATGTGGAAGACGTTTGCCCACCCAATAATTTCGTATGCCCACCCTCCAGAATCGAAATAAAAATTAAAAACCGCGAAAATGAAGAGTTCCGAAGACGCGACCACGTATAAGTTCGATTTTTTCCGAAAATATTATCAAAATCGATCTTTCAACGATGCAGTCCGTTAGTGTAGATGTGGAAGACGTTTGCCCAGCCAATAATTTCGTATGCCCACCCTTCAGAACCGTAATAAAAAAATAAAAACCGCGAAAATGAAGAGTTCCGAAGACGCGACCACGTATAAGTTCGATTATTTATTAACTAAACGTTCGAATCGTTTGTCCAACGACGCATTTCGTTAGTGTGGATGTGGAAGACGTTTGCCCATCCAATAATTTCGTATGCCCACCCTTCAGAATCGAAAAAAAAAATAAAAACCGCGAAAATGAAGAGTTCCGAAGACGCGACCACGTATAAGTTCGATTATTTATTAACTAAACGTTCGAATCGTTTGTCCAACGACGCATTTCGTCAGTGTAGATGTGGAAGACGTTTGCCCATCCAATAATTTCGTTTGCCCACCCTTCAGAATCGAATAAAAAAATAAAAACCGCGAAAATGAATAGTTCCGAAGACGCGACCATGTATAAGTTCGATTTTTTCCGAAAATATTATCAAAATCGATCTTTCAACGATGCAGTCCTTTAGTCTAGATGTAGAAGACGTTTGCCCAGCCAATAATTTCGTATGCCCACCCTCCAGAATCGAATTAAAAATTAAAAACCGCGAAAGTGAAGAGTTCCGAAGACGCGACCACGTATAAGTTCGATTATTTATTAACTAAACGTTCGAATCGTTTGTCCAACGACGCATTTCGTTAGTGTGGATGTGGAAGACGTTTGCCCATCCAATAATTTCGTATGCCCACCCTTCAGAACCGCAATAAAAAAATAAAAACCGCGAAAATGAAGAGTTCCGAAGACGCGACCACGTATAAGTTCGATTATTTATTAACTAAACGTTCGAATCGTTTGTCCAACGACGCATTTCGTTAGTGTAGATGTGGAAGACGTTTGCCCACCCAATAATTTCGTATGCCCACCCTCCAGAATCGAAATAAATATTAAAAACCGCGAAAATGAAGAGTTCCGAAGACGCGACCACGTATAAGTTCGATTTTTTCCGAAAATATTATCAAAATCGATCTTTCAACGATGCAGTCCGTTAGTGTAGATGTGGAAGACGTTTGCCCAGCCAATAATTTCGTATGCCCACCCTTCAGAACCGTAATAAAAAAATAAAAACCGCGAAAATGAAGAGTTCCGAAGACGCGACCACGTATAAGTTCGATTATTTATTAACTAAACGTTCGAATCGTTTGTCCAACGACGCATTTCGTTAGTGTGGATGTGGAAGACGTTTGCCCATCCAATAATTTCGTATGCCCACCCTTCAGAATCGAAAAAAAAAATAAAAACCGCGAAAATGAAGAGTTCCGAAGACGCGACCACGTATAAGTTCGATTATTTATTAACTAAACGTTCGAATCGTTTGTCCAACGACGCATTTCGTCAGTGTAGATGTGGAAGACGTTTGCCCATCCAATAATTTCGTTTGCCCACCCTTCAGAATCGAATAAAAAAATAAAAACCGCGAAAATGAATAGTTCCGAAGACGCGACCACGTATAAGTTCGATTTTTTCCGAAAATATTATCAAAATCGATCTTTCAACGATGCAGTCCGTTAGTGTAGATGTGGAAGACGTTTGCCCAGCCAATAATTTCGTATGCCCACCCTTCAGAACCGCAATAAAAAAATAAAAACCGCGAAAATGAAGAGTTCCGAAGACGCGACCACGTATAAGTTCGATTATTTATTAACTAAACGTTCGAATCGTTTGTCCAACGACGCATTTTGTTAGTGTGGATGTGGAAGACGTTTGCCCATCCAATAATTTCGTATGCCCACCCTTCAGAATCGAAAAAAAAAATAAAAACCGCGAAAATGAAGATTTCCGAAGACGCGACCACGTATAAGTTCGATTATTTATTAACTAAACGTTCGAATCGTTTGTCCAACGACGCATTTCGTTAGTGTAGATGTGGAAGACGTTTGCCCATCCAATAATTTCGTATGCCCACCCTTCAGAATCGAAATAAAAAATAAAAACCGCGAAAATGAAGAGTTCCGAAGACGCGACCACGTATAAGTTCGATTTTTTTCGAAAATATTATCAAAATCGATCTTTCAACGATGCAGTCCTTTAGTCAAGATGTAGAAGACGTTTGCCCACCCAATAATTTCGTCTGCCCACCCTCCAGAATCGAATTAAAAATTAAAAACCGCGAAAATGAAGAGTTCCGAAGACGCGACCACGTATAAGTTCGATTATTTATTAACTAAACGTTCGAATCGTTTGTCCAACGACGCATTTCGTTAGTGTGGATGTGGAAGACGTTTGCCCATCCAATAATTTCGTATGCCCACCCTTCAGAATCGAAAAAAAAAATAAAAACCGCGAAAATGAAGAGTTCCGAAGACGCGACCACGTATAAGTTCGATTTTTTCCGAAAATATTATCAAAATCGATCTTTCAACGATGCAGTCCTTTAGTCTAGATGTAGAAGACGTTTGCCCAGCCAATAATTTCGTATGCCCACCCTTCAGAATCGAAATAAAAAATAAAAACCGCGAAAATGAAGAGTTCCGAAGACGCGACCACGTATAAGTTCGATTATTTATTAACTAAACGTTCGAATCGTTTGTCCAACGACGCATTTCGTTAGTGTGGATGTGGAAGACGTTTGCCCAACCAATAATTTCGTATGCCCACCCTTCAGAATCGAAAAAAAAAATTAAAACCGCGAAAATGAAGAGTTCCGAAGACGCGACCACGTATAAGTTCGATTATTTATTAACTAAACGTTCGAATCGTTTGTCCAACGACGCATTTCGTTAGTGTGGATGTGGAAGACGTTTGCCCATCCAATAATTTCGTATGCCCACCCTTCAGAATCGAAAAAAAAAAATAAAAACCGCGAAAATGAAGAGTTCCGAAGACGCGACCACGTATAAGTTCGATTATTTATTAACTAAACGTTCGAATCGTTTGTCCAACGACGCATTTCGTCAGTGTAGATGTGGAAGACGTTTGCCCATGCAATAATTTCGTTTGCCCACCCTTCAGAATCGAATAAAAAAATAAAAACCGCGAAAATGAAGAGTTCCGAAGACGCGACCACGTATAAGTTCGATTTTTTCCGAAAATATTATCAAAATCGATCTTTCAACGATGCAGTCCTTTAGTCTAGATGTAGAAGACGTTTGCCCAGCCAATAATTTCGTATGCCCACCCTTCAGAATCGAAATAAAAAATAAAAACCGCGAAAATGAAGAGTTCCGAAGACGCGACCACGTATGAGTTCGATTATTTATTAACTAAACGTTCGAATCGTTTGTCCAACGACGCATTTCGTTAGTGTGGATGTGGAAGACGTTTGCCCAACCAATAATTTCGTATGCCCACCCTTCAGAATCGAAAAAAAAAATTAAAACCGCGAAAATGAAGAGTTCCGAAGACGCGACCACGTATAAGTTTGATTATTTATTAACTAAATGTTCGAATCGTTTGTCCAACGACGCATTTCGTTAGTGTGGATGTGGAAGACGTTTGCCCATCCAATAATTTCGTATGCCCACCCTTCAGAATCGAAAAAAAAAAGAAAAAACCGCGAAAATGAAGAGTTCCGAAGACGCGACCACGTATAAGTTCGATTATTTATTAACTAAACGTTCGAATCGTTTGTCCAACGACGCATTTCGTTAGTGTAGATGTGGAAGACGTTTGCCCATCCAATCATTTCGTATGCCCAACCTTCAGAATCGAAATAAAAAATAAAAACCGCGAAAATGAAGAGTTCCGAAGACGCGACCACGTATAAGTTCGATTTTTTTCGAAAATATTATCAAAATCGATCTTTCAACGATGCAGTCCTTTAGTCTAGAAGTAGAAGACGTTTGCCCACCCAATAATTTCGTCTGCCCACCCTCCAGAATCGAATTAAAAATTAAAAACCGCGAAAATGAAGAGTTCCGAAGACGCGACCACGTATAAGTTCGATTATTTATTAACTAAACGTTCGAATCGTTTGTCCAACGACGCATTTCGTTAGTGTGGATGTGGAAGACGTTTGCCCATCCAATAATTTCGTATGCCCACCCTTCAGAATCGAAAAAAAAAATAAAAACCGCGAAAATGAAGAGTTCCGAAGACGCGACCACGTATAAGTTCGATTTTTTCCGAAAATATTATCAAAATCGATCTTTCAACGATGCAGTCCTTTAGTCTAGATGTAGAAGACGTTTGCCCAGCCAATAATTTCGTATGCCCACCCTCCAGAATCGAATTAAAAATTAAAAACCGCGAAAGTGAAGAGTTCCGAAGACGCGACCACGTATAAGTTCGATTATTTATTAACTAAACGTTCGAATCGTTTGTCCAACGACGCATTTCGTTAGTGTGGATGTGGAAGACGTTTGCCCATGCAATAATTTCGTATGCCCACCCTTCAGAACCGCAATAAAAAAATAAAAACCGCGAAAATGAAGAGTTCCGAAGACGCGACCACGTATAAGTTCGATTATTTATTAACTAAACGTTCGAATCGTTTGTCCAACGACGCATTTCGTTAGTGTAGATGTGGAAGACGTTTGCCCACTCAATAATTTCGTATGCCCACCCTCCAGAATCGAATTAAAAAATAAAAACCGCGAAAATGAAGAGTCCCGGAGACGCGACCACGTATAAGTTCGATTATTTATTAACTAAACGTTCGAATCGTTTGTCCAACGACGCATTTCGTCAGTGTAGATGTGGAAGACGTTTGCCCATCCAATAATTTCGTTTGCCCACCCTTCAGAATCGAATAAAAAAATAAAAACCGCGAAAATGAATAGTTCCGAAGACGCGACCACGTATAAGTTCGATTTTTTCCGAAAATATTATCAAAATCGATCTTTCAACGATGCAGTCCGTTAGTGTAGATGTGGAAGACGTTTGCCCAGCCAATAATTTCGTATGCTCACCCTTCAGAACCGCAATAAAAAAATAAAAACCGCGAAAATGAAGAGTTCCGAAGACGCGACCACGTATAAGTTCGATTATTTATTAACTAAACGTTCGAATCGTTTGTCCAACGACGCATTTCGTTAGTGTGGATGTGGAAGACGTTTGCCCATCCAATAATTTCGTATGCCCACCCTTCAGAATCGAAAAAAAAAATAAAAACCGCGAAAATGAAGAGTTCCGAAGACGCGACCACGTATAAGTTCGATTATTTATTAACTAAACGTTCGAATCGTTTGTCCAACGACGCATTTCGTCAGTGTAGATGTGGAAGACGTTTGCCCATCCAATAATTTCGTTTGCCCACCCTTCAGAATCGAATAAAAAAATAAAAACCGCGAAAATGAATAGTTCCGAAGACGCGACCACGTATAAGTTCGATTTTTTCCGAAAATATTATCAAAATCGATCTTTCAACGATGCAGTCCGTTAGTGTAGATGTGGAAGACGTTTGCCCAGCCAATAATTTCTTATGCCCACCCTTCAGAACCGCAATAAAAAAATAAAAACCGCGAAAATGAAGAGTTCCGAAGACGCGACCACGTATAAGTTCGATTATTTATTAACTAAACGTTCGAATCGTTTGTCCAACGACGCATTTTGTTAGTGTGGATGTGGAAGACGTTTGCCCATCCAATAATTTCGTATGCCCACCCTTCAGAATCGAAAAAAAAAATAAAAACCGCGAAAATGAAGATTTCCGAAGACGCGACCACGTATAAGTTCGATTATTTATTAACTAAACGTTCGAATCGTTTGTCCAACGACGCATTTCGTTAGTGTAGATGTGGAAGACGTTTGCCCATCCAATAATTTCGTATGCCCACCCTTCAGAATCGAAATAAAAAATAAAAACCGCGAAAATGAAGAGTTCCGAAGACGCGACCACGTATAAGTTCGATTTTTTTCGAAAATATTATCAAAATCGATCTTTCAACGATGCAGTCCTTTAGTCTAGATGTAGAAGACGTTTGCCCACCCAATAATTTCGTCTGCCCACTCTCCAGAATCGAATTAAAAATTAAAAACCGCGAAAATGAAGAGTTCCGAAGACGCGACCACGTATAAGTTCGATTATTTATTAACTAAACGTTCGAATCGTTTGTCCAACGACGCATTTCGTTAGTGTGGATGTGGAAGACGTTTGCCCATCCAATAATTTCGTATGCCCACCCTTCAGAATCGAAAAAAAAAATAAAAACCGCGAAAATGAAGAGTTCCGAAGACGCGACCACGTATAAGTTCGATTATTTATTAACTAAACGTTCGAATCGTTTGTCCAACGACGCATTTCGTCAGTGTAGATGTGGAAGACGTTTGCCCATCCAATAATTTCGTTTGCCCACCCTTCAGAATCGAATAAAAAAATAAAAACCGCGAAAATGAATAGTTCCGAAGACGCGACCACGTATAAGTTCGATTTTTTCCGAAAATATTATCAAAATCGATCTTTCAACGATGCAGTCCGTTAGTGTAGATGTGGAAGACGTTTGCCCAGCCAATAATTTCGTATGCCCACCCTTCAGAACCGCAATAAAAAAATAAAAACCGCGAAAATGAAGAGTTCCGAAGACGCGACCACGTATAAGTTCGATTATTTATTAACTAAACGTTCGAATCGTTTGTCCAACGACGCATTTCGTTAGTGTGGATGTGGAAGACGTTTGCCCATCCAATAATTTCGTATGCCCACCCTTCAGAATCGAAAAAAAAAAATAAAAACCGCGAAAATGAAGAGTTCCGAAGACGCGACCACGTATAAGTTCGATTATTTATTAACTAAACGTTCGAATCGTTTGTCCAACGACGCATTTCGTTAGTGTGGATGTGGAAGACGTTTGCCCATCCAATAATTTCGTATGCCCACCCTTCAGAATCGAAAAAAAAAATAAAAACCGCGAAAATGAAGAGTTCCGAAGACGCGACCACGTATAAGTTCGATTATTTATTAACTAAACGTTCGAATCGTTTGTCCAACGACGCATTTCGTCAGTGTAGATGTGGAAGACGTTTGCCCATCCAATAATTTCGTTTGCCCACCCTTCAGAATCGAATAAAAAAATAAAAACCGCGAAAATGAATAGTTCCGAAGACGCGACCACGTATAAGTTCGATTTTTTCCGAAAATATTATCAAAATCGATCTTTCAACGATGCAGTCCGTTAGTGTAGATGTGGAAGACGTTTGCCCAGCCAATAATTTCGTATGCCCACCCTTCAGAACCGCAATAAAAAAATAAAAACCGCGAAAATGAAGAGTTCCGAAGACGCGACCACGTATAAGTTCGATTATTTATTAACTAAACGTTCGAATCGTTTGTCCAACGACGCATTTCGTTAGTGTGGATGTGGAAGACGTTTGCCCATCCAATAATTTCGTATGCCCACCCTTCAGAATCGAAAAAAAAAAATAAAAACCGCGAAAATGAAGAGTTCCGAAGACGCGACCACGTATAAGTTCGATTATTTATTAACTAAACGTTCGAATCGTTTGTCCAACGACGCATTTCGTCAGTGTAGATGTGGAAGACGTTTGCCCATGCAATAATTTCGTTTGCCCACCCTTCAGAATCGAATAAAAAAATAAAAACCGCGAAAATGAAGAGTTCCGAAGACGCGACCACGTATAAGTTCGATTTTTTCCGAAAATATTATCAAAATCGATCTTTCAACGATGCAGTCCTTTAGTCTAGATGTAGAAGACGTTTGCCCAGCCAATAATTTCGTATGCCCACCCTTCAGAATCGAAATAAAAAATAAAAACCGCGAAAATGAAGAGTTCCGAAGACGCGACCACGTATGAGTTCGATTATTTATTAACTAAACGTTCGAATCGTTTGTCCAACGACGCATTTCGTTAGTGTGGATGTGGAAGACGTTTGCCCAACCAATAATTTCGTATGCCCACCCTTCAGAATCGAAAAAAAAAATAAAAACCGCGAAAATGAATAGTTCCGAAGACGCGACCACGTATAAGTTCGATTTTTTCCGAAAATATTATCAAAATCGATCTTTCAACGATGCAGTCCTTTAGTCTAGATGTAGAAGACGTTTGCCCAGCCAATAATTTCGTATGCCCACCCTCCAGAATCGAATTAAAAATTAAAAACCGCGAAAGTGAAGAGTTCCGAAGACGCGACCACGTATAAGTTCGATTATTTATTAACTAAACGTTCGAATCGTTTGTCCAACGACGCATTTCGTTAGTGTGGATGTGGAAGACGTTTGCCCATCCAATAATTTCGTATGCCCACCCTTCAGAACCGCAATAAAAAAATAAAAACCGCGAAAATGAAGAGTTCCGAAGACGCGACCACGTATAAGTTCGATTATTTATTAACTAAACGTTCGAATCGTTTGTCCAACGACGCATTTCGTTAGTGTAGATGTGGAAGACGTTTGCCCACCCAATAATTTCGTATGCCCACCCTCCAGAATCGAATTAAAAAATAAAAACCGCGAAAATGAAGAGTCCCGGAGACGCGACCACGTATAAGTTCGATTATTTATTAACTAAACGTTCGAATCGTTTGTCCAACGACGCATTTCGTCAGTGTAGATGTGGAAGACGTTTGCCCATCCAATAATTTCGTTTGCCCACCCTTCAGAATCGAATAAAAAAATAAAAACCGCGAAAATGAATAGTTCCGAAGACGCGACCACGTATAAGTTCGATTTTTTCCGAAAATATTATCAAAATCGATCTTTCAACGATGCAGTCCGTTAGTGTAGATGTGGAAGACGTTTGCCCAGCCAATAATTTCGTATGCTCACCCTTCAGAACCGCAATAAAAAAATAAAAACCGCGAAAATGAAGAGTTCCGAAGACGCGACCACGTATAAGTTCGATTATTTATTAACTAAACGTTCGAATCGTTTGTCCAACGACGCATTTCGTTAGTGTGGATGTGGAAGACGTTTGCCCATCCAATAATTTCGTATGCCCACCCTTCAGAACCGAAAAAAAAAATAAAAACCGCGAAAATGAAGAGTTCCGAAGACGCGACCACGTATAAGTTCGATTATTTATTAACTAAACGTTCGAATCGTTTGTCCAACGACGCATTTCGTCAGTGTAGATGTGGAAGACGTTTGCCCATCCAATAATTTCGTTTGCCCACCCTTCAGAATCGAATAAAAAAATAAAAACCGCGAAAATGAATAGTTCCGAAGACGCGACCACGTATAAGTTCGATTTTTTCCGAAAATATTATCAAAATCGATCTTTCAACGATGCAGTCCGTTAGTGTAGATGTGGAAGACGTTTGCCCAGCCAATAATTTCTTATGCCCACCCTTCAGAACCGCAATAAAAAAATAAAAACCGCGAAAATGAAGAGTTCCGAAGACGCGACCACGTATAAGTTCGATTATTTATTAACTAAACGTTCGAATCGTTTGTCCAACGACGCATTTCGTTAGTGTGGATGTGGAAGACGTTTGCCCATCCAATAATTTCGTATGCCCACCCTTCAGAATCGAAAAAAAAAATAAAAACCGCGAAAATGAAAAGTTCCGAAGACGCGACCACGTATAAGTTCGATTATTTATTAACTAAACGTTCGAATCGTTTGTCCAATGACGCATTTCGTTAGTGTAGATGTGGAAGACGTTTGCCCATCCAATAATTTCGTATGCCCACCCTTCAGAATCGAAAAAAAAATAAAAACCGCGAAAATGAAGAGTTCCGAAGACGCGACCACGTATAAGTTCGATTTTTTCCGAAAATATTATCAAAATCGATCTTTCAACGATGCAGTCCTTTAGTCTAGATGTAGAAGACGTTTGCCCAGCCAATAATTTCGTATGCCCACCCTTCAGAATCGAAATAAAAAATAAAAACCGCGAAAATGAAGAGTTCCGAAGACGCGACCACGTATAAGTTCGATTATTTATTAACTAAACGTTCGAATCGTTTGTCCAACGACGCATTTCGTTAGTGTGGATGTGGAAGACGTTTGCCCAACCAATAATTTCGTATGCCCACCCTTCAGAATCGAAAAAAAAAATTAAAACCGCGAAAATGAAGAGTTCCGAAGACGCGACCACGTATAAGTTCGATTATTTATTAACTAAATGTTCGAATCGTTTGTCCAACGACGCATTTCGTTAGTGTGGATGTGGAAGACGTTTGCCCATCCAATAATTTCGTATGCCCACCCTTCAGAATCGAAAAAAAAAAGAAAAAAACCGCGAAAATGAAGAGTTCCGAAGACGCGACCACGTATAAGTTCGATTATTTATTAACTAAACGTTCGAATCGTTTGTCCAACGACGCATTTCGTTAGTGTAGATGTGGAAGACGTTTGCCCATCCAATCATTTCGTATGCCCAACCTTCAGAATCGAAATAAAAAATAAAAACCGCGAAAATGAAGAGTTCCGAAGACGCGACCACGTATAAGTTCGATTTTTTTCGAAAATATTATCAAAATCGATCTTTCAACGATGCAGTCCTTTAGTCTAGAAGTAGAAGACGTTTGCCCACCCAATAATTTCGTCTGCCCACCCTCCAGAATCGAATTAAAAATTAAAAACCGCGAAAATGAAGAGTTCCGAAGACGCGACCACGTATAAGTTCGATTATTTATTAACTAAACGTTCGAATCGTTTGTCCAACGACGCATTTCGTTAGTGTGGATGTGGAAGACGTTTGCCCATCCAATAATTTCGTATGCCCACCTTTCAGAATCGAAAAAAAAAATAAAAACCGCGAAAATGAAGAGTTCCGATGACGCGACCACGTATAAGTTCGATTTTTTCCGAAAATATTATCAAAATCGATCTTTCAACGATGCAGTCCTTTAGTCTAGATGTAGAAGACGTTTGCCCAGCCAATAATTTCGTATGCCCACCCTCCAGAATCGAATTAAAAATTAAAAACCGCGAAAGTGAAGAGTTCCGAAGACGCGACCACGTATAAGTTCGATTATTTATTAACTAAACGTTCGAATCGTTTGTCCAACGACGCATTTCGTTAGTGTGGATGTGGAAGACGTTTGCCCATCCAATAATTTCGTATGCCCACCCTTCAGAACCGCAATAAAAAAATAAAAACCGCGAAAATGAAGAGTTCCGAAGACGCGACCACGTATAAGTTCGATTATTTATTAACTAAACGTTCGAATCGTTTGTCCAACGACGCATTTCGTTAGTGTAGATGTGGAAGACGTTTGCCCACCCAATAATTTCGTATGCCCACCCTCCAGAATCGAAATAAAAATTAAAAACCGCGAAAATGAAGAGTTCCGAAGACGCGACCACGTATAAGTTCGATTTTTTCCGAAAATATTATCAAAATCGATCTTTCAACGATGCAGTCCGTTAGTGTAGATGTGGAAGACGTTTGCCCAGCCAATAATTTCGTATGCCCACCCTTCAGAACCGTAATAAAAAAATAAAAACCGCGAAAATGAAGAGTTCCGAAGACGCGACCACGTATAAGTTCGATTATTTATTAACTAAACGTTCGAATCGTTTGTCCAACGACGCATTTCGTTAGTGTGGATGTGGAAGACGTTTGCCCATCCAATAATTTCGTATGCCCACCCTTCAGAATCGAAAAAAAAAATAAAAACCGCGAAAATGAAGAGTTCCGAAGACGCGACCACGTATAAGTTCGATTATTTATTAACTAAACGTTCGAATCGTTTGTCCAACGACGCATTTCGTCAGTGTAGATGTGGAAGACGTTTGCCCATCCAATAATTTCGTTTGCCCACCCTTCAGAATCGAATAAAAAAATAAAAACCGCGAAAATGAATAGTTCCGAAGACGCGACCATGTATAAGTTCGATTTTTTCCGAAAATATTATCAAAATCGATCTTTCAACGATGCAGTCCTTTAGTCTAGATGTAGAAGACGTTTGCCCAGCCAATAATTTCGTATGCCCACCCTCCAGAATCGAATTAAAAATTAAAAACCGCGAAAGTGAAGAGTTCCGAAGACGCGACCACGTATAAGTTCGATTATTTATTAACTAAACGTTCGAATCGTTTGTCCAACGACGCATTTCGTTAGTGTGGATGTGGAAGACGTTTGCCCATCCAATAATTTCGTATGCCCACCCTTCAGAACCGCAATAAAAAAATAAAAACCGCGAAAATGAAGAGTTCCGAAGACGCGACCACGTATAAGTTCGATTATTTATTAACTAAACGTTCGAATCGTTTGTCCAACGACGCATTTCGTTAGTGTAGATGTGGAAGACGTTTGCCCACCCAATAATTTCGTATGCCCACCCTCCAGAATCGAAATAAAAATTAAAAACCGCGAAAATGAAGAGTTCCGAAGACGCGACCACGTATAAGTTCGATTTTTTCCGAAAATATTATCAAAATCGATCTTTCAACGATGCAGTCCGTTAGTGTAGATGTGGAAGACGTTTGCCCAGCCAATAATTTCGTATGCCCACCCTTCAGAACCGTAATAAAAAAATAAAAACCGCGAAAATGAAGAGTTCCGAAGACGCGACCACGTATAAGTTCGATTATTTATTAACTAAACGTTCGAATCGTTTGTCCAACGACGCATTTTGTTAGTGTGGATGTGGAAGACGTTTGCCCATCCAATAATTTCGTATGCCCACCCTTCAGAATCCAAAAAAAAAATAAAAACCGCGAAAATGAAGATTTCCGAAGACGCGACCACGTATAAGTTCGATTATTTATTAACTAAACGTTCGAATCGTTTGTCCAACGACGCATTTCGTTACTGTAGATGTGGAAGACGTTTGCCCATCCAATAATTTCGTATGCCCACCCTTCAGAATCGAAATAAAAAATAAAAACCGCGAAAATGAAGAGTTCCGAAGACGCGACCACGTATAAGTTCGATTTTTTTCGAAAATATTATCAAAATCGATCTTTCAACGATGCAGTCCTTTAGTCAAGATGTAGAAGACGTTTGCCCACCCAATAATTTCGTCTGCCCACCCTCCAGAATCGAATTAAAAATTAAAAACCGCGAAAATGAAGAGTTCCGAAGACGCGACCACGTATAAGTTCGATTATTTATTAACTAAACGTTCGAATCGTTTGTCCAACGACGCATTTCGTTAGTGTGGATGTGGAAGACGTTTGCCCATCCAATAATTTCGTATGCCCACCCTTCAGAATCGAAAAAAAAAATAAAAACCGCGAAAATGAAGAGTTCCGAAGACGCGACCACGTATAAGTTCGATTATTTATTAACTAAACGTTCGAATCGTTTGTCCAACGACGCATTTCGTCAGTGTAGATGTGGAAGACGTTTGCCCATCCAATAATTTCGTTTGCCCACCCTTCAGAATCGAATAAAAAAATAAAAACCGCGAAAATGAATAGTTCCGAAGACGCGACCACGTATAAGTTCGATTTTTTCCGAAAATATTATCAAAATCGATCTTTCAACGATGCAGTCCGTTAGTGTAGATGTGGAAGACGTTTGCCCAGCCAATAATTTCGTATGCCCACCCTTCAGAACCGCAATAAAAAAATAAAAACCGCGAAAATGAAGAGTTCCGAAGACGCGACCACGTATAAGTTCGATTATTTATTAACTAAACGTTCGAATCGTTTGTCCAACGACGCATTTCGTTAGTGTGGATGTGGAAGACGTTTGCCCATCCAATAATTTCGTATGCCCACCCTTCAGAATCGAAAAAAAAAAATAAAAACCGCGAAAATGAAGAGTTCCGAAGACGCGACCACGTATAAGTTCGATTATTTATTAACTAAACGTTCGAATCGTTTGTCCAACGACGCATTTCGTTAGTGTGGATGTGGAAGACGTTTGCCCATCCAATAATTTCGTATGCCCACCCTTCAGAATCGAAAAAAAAAATAAAAACCGCGAAAATGAAGAGTTCCAAAGACGCGACCACGTATAAGTTCGATTATTTATTAACTAAACGTTCGAATCGTTTGTCCAACGACGCATTTCGTCAGTGTAGATGTGGAAGACGTTTGCCCATCCAATAATTTCGTTTGCCCACCCTTCAGAATCGAATAAAAAAATAAAAACCGCGAAAATGAATAGTTCCGAAGACGCGACCACGTATAAGTTCGATTTTTTCCGAAAATATTATCAAAATCGATCTTTCAACGATGCAGTCCGTTAGTGTAGATGTGGAAGACGTTTGCCCAGCCAATAATTTCGTATGCCCACCCTTCAGAACCGCAATAAAAAAATAAAAACCGCGAAAATGAAGAGTTCCGAAGACGCGACCACGTATAAGTTCGATTATTTATTAACTAAACGTTCGAATCGTTTGTCCAACGACGCATTTCGTTAGTGTGGATGTGGAAGACGTTTGCCCATCCAATAATTTCGTATGCCCACCCTTCAGAATCGAAAAAAAAAATAAAAACCGCGAAAATGAAGAGTTCCGAAGACGCGACCACGTATAAGTTCGATTATTTATTAACTAAACGTTCGAATCGTTTGTCCAACGACGCATTTCGTTAGTGTAGATGTGGAAGACGTTTGCCCATCCAATAATTTCGTATGCCCACCCTTCAGAATCGAAAAAAAAAATAAAAACCGCGAAAATGAAGAGTTCCGAAGACGCGACCACGTATAAGTTCGATTTTTTCCGAAAATATTATCAAAATCGATCTTTCAACGATGCAGTCCTTTAGTCTAGATGTAGAAGACGTTTGCCCAGCCAATAATTTCGTATGCCCACCCTTCAGAATCGAAATAAAAAATAAAAACCGCGAAAATGAAGAGTTCCGAAGACGCGACCACGTATGAGTTCGATTATTTATTAACTAAACGTTCGAATCGTTTGTCCAACGACGCATTTCGTTAGTGTGGATGTGGAAGACGTTTGCCCAACCAATAATTTCGTATGCCCACCCTTCAGAATCGAAAAAAAAAATTAAAACCGCGAAAATGAAGAGTTCCGAAGACGCGACCACGTATAAGTTTGATTATTTATTAACTAAATGTTCGAATCGTTTGTCCAACGACGCATTTCGTTAGTGTGGATGTGGAAGACGTTTGCCCATCCAATAATTTCGTATGCCCACCCTTCAGAATCGAAAAAAAAAAGAAAAAACCGCGAAAATGAAGAGTTCCGAAGACGCGACCACGTATAAGTTCGATTATTTATTAACTAAACGTTCGAATCGTTTGTCCAACGACGCATTTCGTTAGTGTAGATGTGGAAGACGTTTGCCCATCCAATCATTTCGTATGCCCAACCTTCAGAATCGAAATAAAAAATAAAAACCGCGAAAATGAAGAGTTCCGAAGACGCGACCACGTATAAGTTCGATTTTTTTCGAAAATATTATCAAAATCGATCTTTCAACGATGCAGTCCTTTAGTCTAGAAGTAGAAGACGTTTGCCCACCCAATAATTTCGTCTGCCCACCCTCCAGAATCGAATTAAAAATTAAAAACCGCGAAAATGAAGAGTTCCGAAGACGCGACCACGTATAAGTTCGATTATTTATTAACTAAACGTTCGAATCGTTTGTCCAACGACGCATTTCGTTAGTGTGGATGTGGAAGACGTTTGCCCATCCAATAATTTCGTATGCCCACCCTTCAGAATCGAAAAAAAAAATAAAAACCGCGAAAATGAAGAGTTCCGAAGACGCGACCACGTATAAGTTCGATTTTTTCCGAAAATATTATCAAAATCGATCTTTCAACGATGCAGTCCTTTAGTCTAGATGTAGAAGACGTTTGCCCAGCCAATAATTTCGTATGCCCACCCTCCAGAATCGAAAAAAAAAAGAAAAAACCGCGAAAATGAAGAGTTCCGAAGACGCGACCACGTATAAGTTCGATTATTTATTAACTAAACGTTCGAATCGTTTGTCCAACGACGCATTTCGTTAGTGTAGATGTGGAAGACGTTTGCCCATCCAATCATTTCGTATGCCCAACCTTCAGAATCGAAATAAAAAATAAAAACCGCGAAAATGAAGAGTTCCGAAGACGCGACCACGTATAAGTTCGATTTTTTTCGAAAATATTATCAAAATCGATCTTTCAACGATGCAGTCCTTTAGTCTAGAAGTAGAAGACGTTTGCCCACCCAATAATTTCGTCTGCCCACCCTCCAGAATCGAATTAAAAATTAAAAACCGCGAAAATGAAGAGTTCCGAAGACGCGACCACGTATAAGTTCGATTATTTATTAACTAAACGTTCGAATCGTTTGTCCAACGACGCATTTCGTTAGTGTGGATGTGGAAGACGTTTGCCCATCCAATAATTTCGTATGCCCACCCTTCAGAATCGAAAAAAAAAATAAAAACCACGAAAATGAAGAGTTCCGAAGACGCGACCACGTATAAGTTCGATTTTTTCCGAAAATATTATCAAAATCGATCTTTCAACGATGCAGTCCTTTAGTCTAGATGTAGAAGACGTTTGCCCAGCCAATAATTTCGTATGCCCACCCTCCAGAATCGAATTAAAAATTAAAAACCGCGAAAGTGAAGAGTTCCGAAGACGCGACCACGTATAAGTTCGATTATTTATTAACTAAACGTTCGAATCGTTTGTCCAACGACGCATTTCGTTAGTGTGGATGTGGAAGACGTTTGCCCATCCAATAATTTCGTATGCCCACCCTTCAGAACCGCAATAAAAAAATAAAAACCGCGAAAATGAAGAGTTCCGAAGACGCGACCACGTATAAGTTCGATTATTTATTAACTAAACGTTCGAATCGTTTGTCCAACGACGCATTTCGTTAGTGTAGATGTGGAAGACGTTTGCCCACCCAATAATTTCGTATGCCCACCCTCCAGAATCGAATTAAAAAATAAAAACCGCGAAAATGAAGAGTCCCGGAGACGCGACCACGTATAAGTTCGATTATTTATTAACTAAACGTTCGAATCGTTTGTCCAACGACGCATTTCGTCAGTGTAGATGTGGAAGACGTTTGCCCATCCAATAATTTCGTTTGCCCACCCTTCAGAATCGAATAAAAAAATAAAAACCGCGAAAATGAATAGTTCCGAAGACGCGACCACGTATAAGTTCGATTTTTTCCGAAAATATTATCAAAATCGATCTTTCAACGATGCAGTCCGTTAGTGTAGATGTGGAAGACGTTTGCCCAGCCAATAATTTCGTATGCTCACCCTTCAGAACCGCAATAAAAAAATAAAAACCGCGAAAATGAAGAGTTCCGAAGACGCGACCACGTATAAGTTCGATTATTTATTAACTAAACGTTCGAATCGTTTGTCCAACGACGCATTTCGTTAGTGTGGATGTGGAAGACGTTTGCCCATCCAATAATTTCGTATGCCCACCCTTCAGAATCGAAAAAAAAAATAAAAACCGCGAAAATGAAGAGTTCCGAAGACGCGACCACGTATAAGTTCGATTATTTATTAACTAAACGTTCGAATCGTTTGTCCAACGACGCATTTCGTCAGTGTAGATGTGGAAGACGTTTGCCCATCCAATAATTTCGTTTGCCCACCCTTCAGAATCGAATAAAAAAATAAAAACCGCGAAAATGAATAGTTCCGAAGACGCGACCACGTATAAGTTCGATTTTTTCCGAAAATATTATCAAAATCGATCTTTCAACGATGCAGTCCGTTAGTGTAGATGTGGAAGACGTTTGCCCAGCCAATAATTTCTTATGCCCACCCTTCAGAACCGCAATAAAAAAATAAAAACCGCGAAAATGAAGAGTTCCGAAGACGCGACCACGTATAAGTTCGATTATTTATTAACTAAACGTTCGAATCGTTTGTCCAACGACGCATTTTGTTAGTGTGGATGTGGAAGACGTTTGCCCATCCAATAATTTCGTATGCCCACCCTTCAGAATCGAAAAAAAAAATAAAAACCGCGAAAATGAAGATTTCCGAAGACGCGACCACGTATAAGTTCGATTATTTATTAACTAAACGTTCGAATCGTTTGTCCAACGACGCATTTCGTTAGTGTAGATGTGGAAGACGTTTGCCCATCCAATAATTTCGTATGCCCACCCTTCAGAATCGAAATAAAAAATAAAAACCGCGAAAATGAAGAGTTCCGAAGACGCGACCACGTATAAGTTCGATTTTTTTCGAAAATATTATCAAAATCGATCTTTCAACGATGCAGTCCTTTAGTCTAGATGTAGAAGACGTTTGCCCACCCAATAATTTCGTCTGCCCACCCTCCAGAATCGAATTAAAAATTAAAAACCGCGAAAATGAAGAGTTCCGAAGACGCGACCACGTATAAGTTCGATTATTTATTAACTAAACGTTCGAATCGTTTGTCCAACGACGCATTTCGTTAGTGTGGATGTGGAAGACGTTTGCCCATCCAATAATTTCGTATGCCCACCCTTCAGAATCGAAAAAAAAAAATAAAAACCGCGAAAATGAAGAGTTCCGAAGACGCGACCACGTATAAGTTCGATTATTTATTAACTAAATGTTCGAATCGTTTGTCCAACGACGCATTTCGTCAGTGTAGATGTGGAAGACGTTTGCCCATCCAATAATTTCGTTTGCCCACCCTTCAGAATCGAATAAAAAAATAAAAACCGCGAAAATGAATAGTTCCGAAGACGCGACCACGTATAAGTTCGATTTTTTCCGAAAATATTATCAAAATCGATCTTTCAACGATGCAGTCCGTTAGTGTAGATGTGGAAGACGTTTGCCCAGCCAATAATTTCGTATGCCCACCCTTCAGAACCGCAATAAAAAAATAAAAACCGCGAAAATGAAGAGTTCCGAAGACGCGACCACGTATAAGTTCGATTATTTATTAACTAAACGTTCGAATCGTTTGTCCAACGACGCATTTTGTTAGTGTGGATGTGGAAGACGTTTGCCCATCCAATAATTTCGTATGCCCACCCTTCAGAATCGAAAAAAAAAATAAAAACCGCGAAAATGAAGATTTCCGAAGACGCGACCACGTATAAGTTCGATTATTTATTAACTAAACGTTCGAATCGTTTGTCCAACGACGCATTTCGTTAGTGTAGATGTGGAAGACGTTTGCCCATCTAATAATTTCGTATGCCCACCCTTCAGAATCGAAATAAAAAATAAAAACCGCGAAAATGAAGAGTTCCGAAGACGCGACCACGTATAAGTTCGATTTTTTTCGAAAATATTATCAAAATCGATCTTTCAACGATGCAGTCCTTTAGTCTAGATGTAGAAGACGTTTGCCCACCCAATAATTTCGTCTGCCCACCCTCCAGAATCGAATTAAAAATTAAAAACCGCGAAAATGAAGAGTTCCGAAGACGCGACCACGTATAAGTTCGATTATTTATTAACTAAACGTTCGAATCGTTTGTCCAACGACGCATTTCGTTAGTGTGGATGTGGAAGACGTTTGCCCATCCAATAATTTCGTATGCCCACCCTTCAGAATCGAAAAAAAAAATAAAAACCGCGAAAATGAAGAGTTCCGAAGACGCGACCACGTATAAGTTCGATTATTTATTAACTAAACGTTCGAATCGTTTGTCCAACGACGCATTTCGTCAGTGTAGATGTGGAAGACGTTTGCCCATCCAATAATTTCGTTTGCCCACCCTTCAGAATCGAATAAAAAAATAAAAACCGCGAAAATGAATAGTTCCGAAGACGCGACCACGTATAAGTTCGATTTTTTCCGAAAATATTATCAAAATCGATCTTTCAACGATGCAGTCCGTTAGTGTAGATGTGGAAGACGTTTGCCCAGCCAATAATTTCGTATGCCCACCCTTCAGAACCGCAATAAAAAAATAAAAACCGCGAAAATGAAGAGTTCCGAAGACGCGACCACGTATAAGTTCGATTATTTATTAACTAAACGTTCGAATCGTTTGTCCAACGACGCATTTCGTTAGTGTGGATGTGGAAGACGTTTGCCCATCCAATAATTTCGTATGCCCACCCTCCAGAATCGAATTAAAAATTAAAAACCGCGAAAATGAAGAGTTCCGAAGACGCGACCACGTATAAGTTCGATTTTTTCCGAAAATATTATCAAAATCGATCTTTCAACGAGGCAGTCCGTTAGTGTAGATGTGGAAGACGTTTGCCCAGCCAATAATTTCGTATGCCCACCCTTCAGAACCGTAATAAAAAAATAAAAACCGCGAAAATGAAGAGTTCCGAAGACGCGACCACGTATAAGTTCGATTATTTATTAACTAAACGTTCGAATCGTTTGTCCAACGACGCATTTCGTTAGTGTGGATGTGGAAGACGTTTGCCCATCCAATAGTTTCGTATGCCCACCCTTCAGAATTGAATAAAAAAATAAAAACCGCGAAAATGAAGAGTTCCGAAGACGCGACCACGTATAAGTTCGATTATTTATTAACTAAACGTTCGAATCGTTTGTCCAACGACGCATTTCGTTAGTGTGGATGTGGAAGACGTTTGCCCAGCCAATAATTTCGTAAGCCCACCCTTCAGAACCGCAATAAAAAAATAAAAACCGCGAAAATGAAGAGTTCCGAAGACGCGACCACGTATAAGTTCGATTATTTATTAACTAAACGTTCGAATCGTTTGTCCAACGACGCATTTTGTTAGTGTGGATGTGGAAGACGTTTGCCCATCCAATAATTTCGTATGCCCACCCTTCAGAATCGAAAAAAAAAATAAAAACCGCGAAAATGAAGATTTCCGAAGACGCGACCACGTATAAGTTCGATTATTTATTAACTAAACGTTCGAATCGTTTGTCCAACGACGCATTTCGTTAGTGTAGATGTGGAAGACGTTTGCCCATCTAATAATTTCGTATGCCCACCCTTCAGAATCGAAATAAAAAATAAAAACCGCGAAAATGAAGAGTTCCGAAGACGCGACCACGTATAAGTTCGATTTTTTTCGAAAATATTATCAAAATCGATCTTTCAACGATGCAGTCCTTTAGTCTAGATGTAGAAGACGTTTGCCCACCCAATAATTTCGTCTGCCCACCCTCCAGAATCGAATTAAAAATTAAAAACCGCGAAAATGAAGAGTTCCGAAGACGCGACCACGTATAAGTTCGATTATTTATTAACTAAACGTTCGAATCGTTTGTCCAACGACGCATTTCGTTAGTGTGGATGTGGAAGACGTTTGCCCATCCAATAATTTCGTATGCCCACCCTTCAGAATCGAAAAAAAAAATAAAAACCGCGAAAATGAAGAGTTCCGAAGACGCGACCACGTATAAGTTCGATTATTTATTAACTAAACGTTCGAATCGTTTGTCCAACGACGCATTTCCTCAGTGTAGATGTGGAAGACGTTTGCCCATCCAATAATTTCGTTTGCCCACCCTTCAGAATCGAATAAAAAAATAAAAACCGCGAAAATGAATAGTTCCGAAGACGCGACCACGTATAAGTTCGATTTTTTCCGAAAATATTATCAAAATCGATCTTTCAACGATGCAGTCCGTTAGTGTAGATGTGGAAGACGTTTGCCCAGCCAATAATTTCGTATGCCCACCCTTCAGAACCGCAATAAAAAAATAAAAACCGCGAAAATGAAGAGTTCCGAAGACGCGACCACGTATAAGTTCGATTATTTATTAACTAAACGTTCGAATCGTTTGTCCAACGACGCATTTCGTTAGTGTGGATGTGGAAGACGTTTGCCCATCCAATAATTTCGTATGCCCACCCTTCAGAATCGAAAAAAAAAAATAAAAACCGCGAAAATGAAGAGTTCCGAAGACGCGACCACGTATAAGTTCGATTATTTATTAACTAAACGTTCGAATCGTTTGTCCAACGACGCATTTCGTTAGTGTAGATGTGGAAGACGTTTGCCCATCCAATAATTTCGTATGCCCACCCTTCAGAATCGAAATAAAAAATAAAAACCGCGAAAATGAAGAGTTCCGAAGACGCGACCATGTATAAGTTCGATTTTTTTCGAAAATATTATCAAAATCGATCTTTCAACGATGCAGTCCGTTAGTGTAGATGTGGAAGACGTTTGCCCACCCAATAATTTCGTCTGCCCACCCTCCAGAATCGAATTAAAAATTAAAAACCGCGAAAATGAAGAGTTCCGAAGACGCGACCACGTATAAGTTCGATTATTTATTAACTAAACGTTCGAATCGTTTGTCCAACGACGCATTTCGTTAGTGTGGATGTGGAAGACGTTTGCCCATCCAATAATTTCGTATGCCCACCCTTCAGAATCGAAAAAAAAAATAAAAACCGCGAAAATGAAGAGTTCCGAAGACGCGACCACGTATAAGTTCGATTATTTATTAACTAAACGTTCGAATCGTTTGTCCAACGACGCATTTCGTCAGTGTAGATGTGGAAGACGTTTGCCCATCCAATAATTTCGTTTGCCCACCCTTCAGAATCGAATAAAAAAATAAAAACCGCGAAAATGAATAGTTCCGAAGACGCGACCACGTATAAGTTCGATTTTTTCCGAAAAAATTATCAAAATCGATCTTTCAACGATGCAGTCCGTTAGTGTAGATGTGGAAGACGTTTGCCCAGCCAATAATTTCGTATGCCCACCCTTCAGAACCGCAATAAAAAAATAAAAACCGCGAAAATGAAGAGTTCCGAAGACGCGACCACGTATAAGTTCGATTATTTATTAACTAAACGTTCGAATCGTTTGTCCAACGACGCATTTCGTTAGTGTGGATGTGGAAGACGTTTGCCCATCCAATAATTTCGTATGCCCACCCTTCAGAATCGAAAAAAAAAAATAAAAACCGCGAAAATGAAGAGTTCCGAAGACGCGACCACGTATAAGTTCGATTATTTATTAACTAAACGTTCGAATCGTTTGTACAACGACGCATTTCGTTAGTGTAGATGTGGAAGACGTTTGCCCATCCAATAATTTCGTATGCCCACCCTTCAGAATCGAAATAAAAAATAAAAACCGCGAAAATGAAGAGTTCCGAAGACGCGACCATGTATAAGTTCGATTTTTTTCGAAAATATTATCAAAATCGATCTTTCAACGATGCAGTCCGTTAGTGTAGATGTGGAAGACGTTTGCCCAGCCAATAATTTCGTCTGCCCACCCTCCAGAATCGAATTAAAAATTAAAAAACGCGAAAATGGAGAGTTCCGAAGACGCGACCACGTATAAGTTCGATTATTTATTAACTAAACGTTCGAATCGTTTGTCCAACGACGCATTTCGTTAGTGTGGATGTGGAAGACGTTTGCCCATCCAATAATTTCGTATGCCCACCCTCCAGAATCGAATTAAAAATTAAAAACCGCGAAAATGAAGAGTTCCGAAGACGCGACCACGTATAAGTTCGATTTTTTCCGAAAATATTATCAAAATCGATCTTTCAACGAGGCAGTCCGTTAGTGTAGATGTGGAAGACGTTTGCCCAGCCAATAATTTCGTATGCCCACCCTTCAGAACCGTAATAAAAAAATAAAAACCGCGAAAATGAAGAGTTCCGAAGACGCGACCACGTATAAGTTCGATTATTTATTAACTAAACGTTCGAATCGTTTGTCCAACGACGCATTTCGTCAGTGTAGATGTGGAAGACGTTTGGCCAGACAATAATTTCGTTTGCCCACCCTTCAGAATCGAATAAAAAAATAAAAACCGCGAAAATGAATAGTTCCGAAGACGCGACCACGTATAAGTTCGATTTTTTCCGAAAATATTATCAAAATCGATCTTTCAACGATGCAGTCCGTTAGTGTAGATGTGGAAGACGTTTGCCCAGCCAATAATTTCGTATGCCCACCCTTCAGAACCGAAATAAAAAAATAAAAACCGCGAAAATGAAGAGTTCCGAAGACGCGACCACGTATAAGTTCGATTATTTATTAACTAAACGTTCGAATCGTTTGTCCAACGACGCATTTCGTTAGTGTGGATGTGGAAGACGTTTGCCCATCCAATAATTTCGTATGCCCACCCTTCAGAATCGAATAAAAAAATAAAAACCGCGAAAATGAAGAGTTCCGAAGACGCGACCACGTATAAGTTCGATTTTTTCCGAAAATATTATCAAAATCGATCTTTCAACGAGGCAGTCCGTTAGTGTAGATGTGGAAGACGTTTGCCCAGCCAATAATTTCGTATGCCCACCCTTCAGAACCGTAATAAAAAAATAAAAACCGCGAAAATGAAGAGTTCCGAAGACGCGACCACGTATAAGTCCGATTATTTATTAACTAAACGTTCGAATCGTTTGTCCAACGACGCATTTCGTCAGTGTAGATGTGGAAGACGTTTGGCCAGACAATAATTTCGTTTGCCCACCCTTCAGAATCGAATAAAAAAATAAAAACCGCGAAAATGAATAGTTCCGAAGACGCGACCACGTATAAGTTCGATTTTTTCCGAAAATATTATCAAAATCGATCTTTCAACGATGCAGTCCGTTAGTGTAGATGTGGAAGACGTTTGCCCAGCCAATAATTTCGTATGCCCACCCTTCAGAACCGAAATAAAAAATAAAAACCGCGAAAATGAAGAGTTCCGAAGACGCGACCACGTATAAGTTCGATTATTTATTAACTAAACGTTCGAATCGTTTGTCCAACGACGCATTTCGTTAGTGTGGATGTGGAAGACGTTTGCCCATCCAATAATTTCGTATGCCCACCCTTCAGAATCGAATAAAAAAATAAAAACCGCGAAAATGAAGAGTTCCGAAGACGCGACCACGTATAAGTTCGATTATTTATTAACTAAACGTTCGAATCGTTTGTCCAACGACGCATTTCGTTAGTGTAGATGTGGAAGACGTTTGCCCATCCAATCATTTCGTATGCCCAACCTTCAGAATCGAAATAAAAAATAAAAACCGCGAAAATGAAGAGTTCCGAAGACGCGACCACGTATAAGTTCGATTATTTATTAACTAAACGTTCGAATCGTTTGTCCAACGACGCATTTCGTTAGTGTGGATGTGGAAGACGTTTGCCCATCCAATAATTTCGAATGCCCACCCTTCAGAATCGAAATAAAAAATAAAAACCGCGAAAATGAAGAGTTCCGAAGACGCGACCACGTATAAGTTCGATTTTTTTCGAAAATATTATCAAAATCGATCTTTCAACGATGCAGTCCTTTTGTCTAGATGTAGAAGACGTTTGCCCACCCAATAATTTCGTCTGCCTACCCTCCAGAATCGAATTAAAAATTAAAAACCGCGAAAATGAAGAGTTCCGAAGACGCGACCACGTATAAGTTTGATTATTTATTAACTAAACGTTAGAATAGTTTGTCCAACGACGCATTTCGTTAGTGTGGATGTGGAAGACGTTTGCCCATGCAATAATTTCGTATGCCCACCCTTCAGAATCGAAATAAAAAATAAAAACCACGAAAATGAAGAGTTCCGAAGACGCGACCACGTATAAGTTCGATTTTTTTCGAAAATATTATCAAAATCGATCTTTCAACGATGCAGTCCTTTTGTCTAGATGTAGAAGACGTTTGCCCACCCAATAATTTCGTCTGCCTACCCTCCAGAATCGAATTAAAAATTAAAAACCGCGAAAATGAAGAGTTCCGAAGACGCGACCACGTATAAGTTCGATTATTTATTAACTAAACGTTCGAATCGTTTGTCCAACGACGCATTTCGTTAGTGTGGATGTGGAAGACGTTTGCCCATCCAATAGTTTCGTATGCCCACCCTTCAGAATCGAATAAAAAAATAAAAACCGCGAAAATGAAGAGTTCCGAAGACGCGACCACGTATAAGTTCGATTATTTATTAACTAAACGTTAGAATCGTTTGTCCAACGACGCATTTCGTCAGTGTAGATGTGGAAGACGTTTGCCCAGACAATAATTTCGTTTGCCCACCCTTCAGAATCGAATAAAAAAATAAAAACCGCGAAAATGAAGAGTTCCGAAGACGCGACCACGTATAAGTTCGATTATTTATTAACTAAACGTTCGAATCGTTTGTCCAACGACGCATTTCGTTAGTGTGGATGTGGAAGACGTTTGCCCATCCAATAATTTCGTATGCCCACCCTTCAGAATCGAAAAAAAAAAAATAAAAACCGCGAAAATGAAGAGTTCCGAAGACGCGACCACGTATATGTTCGATTATTTATTAACTAAACGTTCGAATCGTTTGTCCAACGACGCATTTCGTTAGTGTAGATGTGGAAGACGTTTGCCCATCCAATAATTTCGTATGCCCACCCTTCAGAATCGAAGTAAAAAATAAAAACCGCGAAAATGAAGAGTTCCGAAGACGCGACCATGTATAAGTTCGATTTTTTTCGAAAATATTATCAAAATCGATCTTTCAACGATGCAGTCCGTTAGTGTAGATGTGGAAGACGTTTGCCCAGCCAATAATTTCGTCTGCCCACCCTCCAGAATCGAATTAAAAATTAAAAAACGCGAAAATGAAGAGTTCCGAAGACGCGACCACGTATAAGTTCGATTATTTATTAACTAAACGTTCGAATCGTTTGTCCAACGACGCATTTCGTTAGTGTGGATGTGGAAGACGTTTGCCCATCCAATAATTTCGTATGCCCACCCTCCAGAATCGAATTAAAAATTAAAAACCGCGAAAATGAAGAGTTCCGAAGACGCGACCACGTATAAGTTCGATTTTTTCCGAAAATATTATCAAAATCGATCTTTCAACGAGGCAGTCCGTTAGTGTAGATGTGGAAGACGTTTGCCCAGCCAATAATTTCGTATGCCCACCCTTCAGAACCGCAATAAAAAAATAAAAACCGCGAACATGAAGAGTTCCGAAGACGCGACCACGTATAAGTTCGATTATTTATTAACTAAACGTTCCAATCGTTTGTCCAACGACGCATTTCGTTAGTGTGGATGTGGAAGACGTTTGCCCATCCAATAGTTTCGTATGCCCACCCTTCAGAATCGAATAAAAAAATAAAAACCGCGAAAATGAAGAGTTCCGAAGACGCGACCACGTATAAGTTCGATTATTTATTAACTAAACGTTCGAATCGTTTGTCCAACGACGCATTTCGTTAGTGTAGATGTGGAAGACGTTTGCCCATCCAATCATTTCGTATGCCCAACCTTCAGAATCGAAATAAAAAATAAAAACCGCGAAAATGAAGAGTTCCGAAGACGCGACCACGTATAAGTTCGATTATTTATTAACTAAACGTTCGAATCGTTTGTCCAACGACGCATTTCGTTAGTGTGGATGTGGAAGACGTTTGCCCATCCAATAATTTCGTATGCCCACCCTTCAGAATCGAAAAAAAAAATAAAAACCGCGAAAATGAAGAGTTCCGAAGACGCGACCACGTATATGTTCGATTATTTATTAACTAAACGTTCGAATCGTTTGTCCAACGACGCATTTCGTTAGTGTAGATGTGGAAGACGTTTGCCCATCCAATAATTTCGTATGCCCACCCTTCAGAATCGAAGTAAAAAATAAAAACCGCGAAAATGAAGAGTTCCGAAGACGCGACCATGTATAAGTTCGATTTTTTTCGAAAATATTATCAAAATCGATCTTTCAACGATGCAGTCCGTTAGTGTAGATGTGGAAGACGTTTGCCCAGCCAATAATTTCGTCTGCCCACCCTCCAGAATCGAATTAAAAATTAAAAAACGCGAAAATGAAGAGTTCCGAAGACGCGACCACGTATAAGTTCGATTATTTATTAACTAAACGTTCGAATCGTTTGTCCAACGACGCATTTCGTTAGTGTGGATGTGGAAGACGTTTGCCCATCCAATAATTTCGTATGCCCACCCTCCAGAATCGAATTAAAAATTAAAAACCGCGAAAATGAAGAGTTCCGAAGACGCGACCACGTATAAGTTCGATTTTTTCCGAAAATATTATCAAAATCGATCTTTCAACGATGCAGTCCGTTAGTGTAGATGTGGAAGACGTTTGCCCACCCAATAATTTCGTATGCCCACCCTCCAGAATCGAATTAAAAATTAAAAACCGCGAAAGTGAAGAGTTCCGAAGACGCGACCACGTATAAGTTCGATTATTTATTAACTAAACGTTCGAATCGTTTGTCCAACGACGCATTTCGTTAGTGTGGATGTGGAAGACGTTTGCCCAGCCAATAATTTCGTATGCCCACCCTTCAGAATCGAAATAAAAAATAAAAACCGCGAAAATGAAGAGTTCCGAAGACGCGACCACGTATAAGTTCGATTATTTATTAACTAAACGTTCGAATCGTTTGTCCAACGACGCATTTCGTTAGTGTGGATGTGGAAGACGTTTGCCCATCCAATAATTTCGTATGCCCACCCTTCAGAATCGAAAAAAAAAATAAAAACCGCGAAAATGAAGAGTTCCGAAGACGCGACCACGTATAAGTTCGATTATTTATTAACTAAACGTTCGAATCGTTTGTCCAACGACGCATTTCGTCAGTGTAGATGTGGAAGACGTTTGCCCATCCAATAATTTCGTTTGCCCACCCTTCAGAATCGAATAAAAAAATAAAAACCGCGAAAATGAATAGTTCCGAAGACGCGACCACGTATAAGTTCGATTTTTTCCGAAAATATTATCAGAATCGATCTTTCAACGATGCAGTCCGTTAGTGTAGATGTGGAAGACGTTTGCCCAGCCAATAATTTCGTATGCCCACCCTTCAGAACCGCAATAAAAAAATAAAAACCGCGAAAATGAAGAGTTCCGAAGACGCGACCACGTATAAGTTCGATTATTTATTAACTAAACGTTCGAATCGTTTGTCCAACGACGCATTTCGTTAGTGTGGATGTGGAAGACGTTTGCCCAGCCAATAATTTCGTATGCCCACCCTTCAGAACCGCAATAAAAAAATAAAAACCGCGAAAATGAAGAGTTCCGAAGACGCGACCACGTATAAGTTCGATTATTTATTAACTAAACGTTCGAATCGTTTGTCCAACGACGCATTTTGTTAGTGTGGATGTGGAAGACGTTTGCCCATCCAATAATTTCGTATGCCCACCCTTCAGAATCGAAAAAAAAAATAAAAACCGCGAAAATGAAGATTTCCGAAGACGCGACCACGTATAAGTTCGATTATTTATTAACTAAACGTTCGAATCGTTTGTCCAACGACGCATTTCGTTAGTGTAGATGTGGAAGACGTTTGCCCATCTAATAATTTCGTATGCCCACCCTTCAGAATCGAAATAAAAAATAAAAACCGCGAAAATGAAGAGTTCCGAAGACGCGACCACGTATAAGTTCGATTTTTTTCGAAAATATTATCAAAATCGATCTTTCAACGATGCAGTCCTTTAGTCTAGATGTAGAAGACGTTTGCCCACCCAATAATTTCGTCTGCCCACCCTCCAGAATCGAATTAAAAATTAAAAACCGCGAAAATGAAGAGTTCCGAAGACGCGACCACGTATAAGTTCGATTATTTATTAACTAAACGTTGGAATCGTTTGTCCAACGACGCATTTCGTTAGTGTGGATGTGGAAGACGTTTGCCCATCCAATAATTTCGTATGCCCACCCTTCAGAATCGAAAAAAAAAATAAAAACCGCGAAAATGAAGAGTTCCGAAGACGCGACCACGTATAAGTTCGATTATTTATTAACTAAACGTTCGAATCGTTTGTCCAACGACGCATTTCCTCAGTGTAGATGTGGAAGACGTTTGCCCATCCAATAATTTCGTTTGCCCACCCTTCAGAATCGAATAAAAAAATAAAAACCGCGAAAATGAATAGTTCCGAAGACGCGACCACGTATAAGTTCGATTTTTTCCGAAAATATTATCAAAATCGATCTTTCAACGATGCAGTCCGTTAGTGTAGATGTGGAAGACGTTTGCCCAGCCAATAATTTCGTATGCCCACCCTTCAGAACCGCAATAAAAAAATAAAAACCGCGAAAATGAAGAGTTCCGAAGACGCGACCACGTATAAGTTCGATTATTTATTAACTAAACGTTCGAATCGTTTGTCCAACGACGCATTTCGTTAGTGTGGATGTGGAAGACGTTTGCCCATCCAATAGTTTCGTATGCCCACCCTTCAGAATCGAATAAAAAAATAAAAACCGCGAAAATGAAGAGTTCCGAAGACGCGACCACGTATAAGTTCGATTATTTATTAACTAAACGTTCGAATCGTTTGTCCAACGACGCATTTCGTCAGTGTAGATGTGGAAGACGTTTGCCCAGACAATAATTTCGTTTGCCCACCCTTCAGAATCGAATAAAAAAATAAAAACCGCGAAAATGAATAGTTCCGAAGACGCGACCACGTATAAGTTCGATTTTTTCCGAAAATATTATCAAAATCGATCTTTCAACGATGCAGTCCGTTAGTGTAGATGTGGAAGACGTTTGCCCAGCCAATAATTTCGTATGCCCACCCTTCAGAACCGAAATAAAAAAATAAAAACCGCGAAAATGAAGAGTTCCGAAGACGCGACCACGTATAAGTTCGATTATTTATTAACTAAACGTTCGAATCGTTTGTCCAACGACGCATTTCGTTAGTGTGGATGTGGAAGACGTTTGCCCATCCAATAATTTCGTATGCCCACCCTTCAGAATCGAATAAAAAAATAAAAACCGCGAAAATGAAGAGTTCCGAAGACGCGACCACGTATAAGTTCGATTATTTATTAACTAAACGTTCGAATCGTTTGTCCAACGAAGCATTTCGTTAGTGTAGATGTGGAAGACGTTTGCCCATCCAATCATTTCGTATGCCCAACCTTCAGAATCGAAATAAAAAATAAAAACCGCGAAAATGAAGAGTTCCGAAGACGCGACCACGTATAAGTTCGATTATTTATTAACTAAACGTTCGAATAGTTTGTCCAACGACGCATTTCGTTAGTGTGGATGTGGAAGACGTTTGCCCATGCAATAATTTCGTATGCCCACCCTTCAGAATCGAAATAAAAAATAAAAACCACGAAAATGAAGAGTTCCGAAGACGCGACCACGTATAAGTTCGATTTTTTTCGAAAATATTATCAAAATCGATCTTTCAACGATGCAGTCCTTTTGTCTAGATGTAGAAGACGTTTGCCCACCCAATAATTTCGTCTGCCTACCCTCCAGAATCGAATTAAAAATTAAAAACCGCGAAAATGAAGAGTTCCGAAGACGCGACCACGTATAAGTTCGATTATTTATTAACTAAACGTTAGAATAGTTTGTCCAACGACGCATTTCGTTAGTGTGGATGTGGAAGACGTTTGCCCATGCAATAATTTCGTATGCCCACCCTTCAGAATCGAAATAAAAAATAAAAACCACGAAAATGAAGAGTTCCGAAGACGCGACCACGTATAAGTTCGATTTTTTTCGAAAATATTATCAAAATCGATCTTTCAACGATGCAGTCCTTTAGTCTAGATGTAGAAGACGTTTGCCCACCCAATAATTTCGTCTGCCCACCCTCCAGAATCGAATTAAAAATTAAAAACCGCGAAAATGAAGAGTTCCGAAGACGCGACCACGTATAAGTTCGATTATTTATTAACTAAACGTTCGAATCGTTTGTCCAACGACGCATTTCGTTAGTGTGGATGTGGAAGACGTTTGCCCATCCAATAATTTCGTATGCCCACCCTTCAGAATCGAAAAAAAAAATAAAAACCGCGAAAATGAAGAGTTCCGAAGACGCGACCACGTATAAGTTCGATTATTTATTAACTAAACGTTCGAATCGTTTGTCCAACGACGCATTTCGTCAGTGTAGATGTGGAAGACGTTTGCCCATCCAATAATTTCGTTTGCCCACCCTTCAGAATCGAATAAAAAAATAAAAACCGCGAAAATGAATAGTTCCGAAGACGCGACCACGTATAAGTTCGATTTTTTCCGAAAATATTATCAAAATCGATCTTTCAACGATGCAGTCCGTTAGTGTAGATGTGGAAGACGTGTGCCCAGCCAATAATTTCGTATGCCCACCCTTCAGAACCGCAATAAAAAAATAAAAACCGCGAAAATGAAGAGTTCCGAAGACGCGACCACGTATAAGTTCGATTATTTATTAACTAAACGTTCGAATCGTTTGTCCAACGACGCATTTCGTTAGTGTGGATGTGGAAGACGTTTGCCCATCCAATAATTTCGTATGCCCACCCTTCAGAATCGAAAAAAAAAAATTAAAACCGCGAAAATGAAGAGTTCCGAAGACGCGACCACGTATAAGTTCGATTATTTATTAACTAAACGTTCGAATCGTTTGTCCAACGACGCATTTCGTTAGTGTAGATGTGGAAGACGTTTGCCCATCCAATAATTTCGTATGCCCACCCTTCAGAATCGAAATAAAAAATAAAAACCGCGAAAATGAAGAGTTCCGAAGACGCGACCATGTATAAGTTCGATTTTTTTCGAAAATATTATCAAAATCGATCTTTCAACGATGCAGTCCGTTAGTGTAGATGTGGAAGACGTTTGCCCAGCCAATAATTTCGTCTGCCCACCCTCCAGAATCGAATTAAAAATTAAAAAACGCGAAAATGAAGAGTTCCGAAGACGCGACCACGTATAAGTTCGATTATTTATTAACTAAACGTTCGAATCGTTTGTCCAACGACGCATTTCGTTAGTGTGGATGTGGAAGACGTTTGCCCATCCAATAATTTCGTATGCCCACCCTCCAGAATCGAATTAAAAATTAAAAACCGCGAAAATGAAGAGTTCCGAAGACGCGACCACGTATAAGTTCGATTTTTTCCGAAAATATTATCAAAATCGATCTTTCAACGAGGCAGTCCGTTAGTGTAGATGTGGAAGACGTTTGCCCAGCCAATAATTTCGTATGCCCACCCTTCAGAACCGTAATAAAAAAATAAAAACCGCGAAAATGAAGAGTTCCGAAGACGCGACCACGTATAAGTTCGATTATTTATTAACTAAACCTTCGAATCGTTTGTCCAACGACGCATTTCGTTAGTGTGGATGTGGAAGACGTTTGCCCATCCAATAGTTTCGTATGCCCACCCTTCAGAATCGAATAAAAAAATAAAAACCGCGAAAATGAAGAGTTCCGAAGACGCGACCACGTATAAGTTCGATTATTTATTAACTAAACGTTCGAATCGTTTGTCCAACGACGCATTTCGTTAGTGTGGATGTGGAAGACGTTTGCCCATCCAATAATTTCGTATGCCCACCCTTCAGAATCGAAAAAAAAAAAATAAAAACCGCGAAAATGAAGAGTTCCGAAGACGCGACCACGTATATGTTCGATTATTTATTAACTAAACGTTCGAATCGTTTGTCCAACGACGCATTTCGTTAGTGTAGATGTGGAAGACGTTTGCCCATCCAATAATTTCGTATGCCCACCCTTCAGAATCGAAGTAAAAAATAAAAACCGCGAAAATGAAGAGTTCCGAAGACGCGACCATGTATAAGTTCGATTTTTTTCGAAAATATTATCAAAATCGATCTTTCAACGATGCAGTCCGTTAGTGTAGATGTGGAAGACGTTTGCCCAGCCAATAATTTCGTCTGCCCACCCTCCAGAATCGAATTAAAAATTAAAAAACGCGAAAATGAAGAGTTCCGAAGACGCGACCACGTATAAGTTCGATTATTTATTAACTAAACGTTCGAATCGTTTGTCCAACGACGCATTTCGTTAGTGTGGATGTGGAAGACGTTTGCCCATCCAATAATTTCGTATGCCCACCCTCCAGAATCGAAATAAAAAATAAAAACCGCGAAAATGAAGAGTTCCGAAGACGCGACCACGTATAAGTTCGATTTTTTCCGAAAATATTATCAAAATCGATCTTTCAACGAGGCAGTCCGTTAGTGTAGATGTGGAAGACGTTTGCCCAGCCAATAATTTCGTATGCCCACCCTTCAGAACCGTAATAAAAAAATAAAAACCGCGAACATGAAGAGTTCCGAAGACGCGACCACGTATAAGTTCGATTATTTATTAACTAAACGTTCGAATCGTTTGTCCAACGACGCATTTCGTTAGTGTGGATGTGGAAGACGTTTGCCCATCCAATAGTTTCGTATGCCCACCCTTCAGAATCGAATAAAAAAATAAAAACCGCGAAAATGAAGAGTTCCGAAGACGCGACCACGTATAAGTTCGATTATTTATTAACTAAACGTTCGAATCGTTTGTCCAACGACGCATTTCGTTAGTGTAGATGTGGAAGACGTTTGCCCATCCAATCATTTCGTATGCCCAACCTTCAGAATCGAAATAAAAAATAAAAACCGCGAAAATGAAGAGTTCCGAAGACGCGACCACGTATAAGTTCGATTATTTATTAACTAAACGTTCGAATCGTTTGTCCAACGACGCATTTCGTTAGTGTGGATGTGGAAGACGTTTGCCCAGCCAATAATTTCGTATGCCCACCCTTCAGAATCGAAATAAAAAATAAAAACCGCGAAAATGAAGAGTTCCGAAGACGCGACCACGTATAAGTTCGATTATTTATTAACTAAACGTTCGAATCGTTTGTCCAACGACGCATTTCGTTAGTGTGGATGTGGAAGACGTTTGCCCATCCAATAATTTCGTATGCCCACCCTTCAGAATCGAAAAAAAAAATAAAAACCGCGAAAATGAAGAGTTCCGAAGACGCGACCACGTATAAGTTCGATTATTTATTAACTAAACGTTCGAATCGTTTGTCCAACGACGCATTTCGTTACTGTAGATGTGGAAGACGTTTGCCCATCCAATAATTTCGTATGCCCACCCTTCAGAATCGAAATAAAAAATAAAAACCTCGAAAATGAAGAGTTCCGAAGACGCGACCACGTATAAGTTCGATTATTTATTAACTAAACGTTCGAATCGTTTGTCCAACGACGCATTTCGTTAGTGTGGATGTGGAAGACGTTTGCGCATCCAATAATTTCGTATGCCCACCCTTCAGAATCGAAAAAAAAAAATAAAAACCGCGAAAATGAAGAGTTCCGAAGACGCGACCACGTATAAGTTCGATTATTTATTAACTAAACGTTCGAATCGTTTGTCCAACGACGCATTTCGTTAGTTTAGATGTGGAAGACGTTTGCGCACGCAATAATTTCGTATGCCCACCCTTCAGAATCGAAATAAAAAATAAAAACCGTGAAAATGAAGAGTTCCGAAGACGCGACCACGTAAAAGTTCGATTATTTATTAACTAAACATTCGAATCGTTTGTCCAACGACGCATTTCGTTAGTTTAGATGTGGAAGACGTTTGCCCACCCAATAATTTCGTATGCCCACCCTTCAGTATCGAAATAAAAAATAAAAACCGCGAAAATGAAGAGTTCCGAAGACGCGACCACGTATAAGTTCGATTATTTATTAACTAAACGTTCGAATCGTTTGTCCAACGACGCATTTCGTTAGTGTGGATGTGGAAGACGTTTGCCCATCCAATAATTTCGTATGCCCACCCTTCAGAATCGAAAAAAAAAATAAAAACCGCGAAAATGAAGAGTTCCGAAGACGCGACCACGTATAAGTTCGATTATTTATTAACTAAACGTTCGAATCGTTTGTCCAACGACGCATTTCGTTAGTGTGGATGTGGAAGACGTTTGCCCATCCAATAATTTCGTATGCCCACCCTCCAGAATCGAAATAAAAAATAAAAACCGCGAAAATGAAGAGTTCCGAAGACGCGACCACGTATAAGTTCGATTTTTTCCGAAAATATTATCAAAATCGATCTTTCAACGAGGCAGTCCGTTAGTGTAGATGTGGAAGACGTTTGCCCAGCCAATAATTTCGTATGCCCACCCTTCAGAACCGTAATAAAAAAATAAAAACCGCGAACATGAAGAGTTCCGAAGACGCGACCACGTATAAGTTCGATTATTTATTAACTAAACGTTCGAATCGTTTGTCCAACGACGCATTTCGTTAGTGTGGATGTGGAAGACGTTTGCCCATCCAATAGTTTCGTATGCCCACCCTTCAGAATCGAATAAAAAAATAAAAACCGCGAAAATGAAGAGTTCCGAAGACGCGACCACGTATAAGTTCGATTATTTATTAACTAAACGTTCGAATCGTTTGTCCAACGACGCATTTCGTTAGTGTAGATGTGGAAGACGTTTGCCCATCCAATCATTTCGTATGCCCAACCTTCAGAATCGAAATAAAAAATAAAAACCGCGAAAATGAAGAGTTCCGAAGACGCGACCACGTATAAGTTCGATTATTTATTAACTAAACGTTCGAATCGTTTGTCCAACGACGCATTTCGTTAGTGTGGATGTGGAAGACGTTTGCCCAGCCAATAATTTCGTATGCCCACCCTTCAGAATCGAAATAAAAAATAAAAACCGCGAAAATGAAGAGTTCCGAAGACGCGACCACGTATAAGTTCGATTATTTATTAACTAAACGTTCGAATCGTTTGTCCAACGACGCATTTCGTTAGTGTGGATGTGGAAGACGTTTGCCCATCCAATAATTTCGTATGCCCACCCTTCAGAATCGAAAAAAAAAATAAAAACCGCGAAAATGAAGAGTTCCGAAGACGCGACCACGTATAAGTTCGATTATTTATTAACTAAACGTTCGAATCGTTTGTCCAACGACGCATTTCGTTACTGTAGATGTGGAAGACGTTTGCCCATCCAATAATTTCGTATGCCCACCCTTCAGAATCGAAATAAAAAATAAAAACCTCGAAAATGAAGAGTTCCGAAGACGCGACCACGTATAAGTTCGATTATTTATTAACTAAACGTTCGAATCGTTTGTCCAACGACGCATTTCGTTAGTGTGGATGTGGAAGACGTTTGCGCATCCAATAATTTCGTATGCCCACCCTTCAGAATCGAAAAAAAAAAATAAAAACCGCGAAAATGAAGAGTTCCGAAGACGCGACCACGTATAAGTTCGATTATTTATTAACTAAACGTTCGAATCGTTTGTCCAACGACGCATTTCGTTAGTTTAGATGTGGAAGACGTTTGCGCACGCAATAATTTCGTATGCCCACCCTTCAGAATCGAAATAAAAAATAAAAACCGTGAAAATGAAGAGTTCCGAAGACGCGACCACGTAAAAGTTCGATTATTTATTAACTAAACATTCGAATCGTTTGTCCAACGACGCATTTCGTTAGTTTAGATGTGGAAGACGTTTGCCCACCCAATAATTTCGTATGCCCACCCTTCAGTATCGAAATAAAAAATAAAAACCGCGAAAATGAAGAGTTCCGAAGACGCGACCACGTATAAGTTCGATTATTTATTAACTAAACGTTCGAATCGTTTGTCCAACGACGCAGTCCGTTAGTGTAGATGTGGAAGACGTTTGCCCAGCCAATAATTTCGTATGCCCACCCTTCAGAACCGAAATAAAAAAATAAAAACCGCGAAAATGAAGAGTTCCGAAGACGCGACCACGTATAAGTTCGATTATTTATTAACTAAACGTTCGAATCGTTTGTCCAACGACGCATTTCGTTAGTGTGGATGTGGAAGACGTTTGCCCATGCAATAATTTCGTATGCCCACCCTTCAGAATCGAAATAAAAAATAAAACCCACGAAAGTGAAGAGTTCCGAAGACGCGACTACGTATAAGTTCGATTATTTATTAACTAAACGTTCGAATCGTTTGTCCAACGACGCATTTCGTTAGTGTAGATATGGAAGACGTTTGCCCACCCAATAATTTCGTATGCCCACCCTTCAGAATCGAAATAAAAAATAAAAACCACGAAAATGAAGAGTTCCGAAGACGCGACCACGTATAAGTTCGATTATTTATTAACTAAACGTTCGAATCGTTTGTCCAACGACGCATTTCGTTAGTGTGGATGTGGAAGACGTTTGCCCATCCAATAATTTCGTATGCCCACCCTTCAGAATCGAAAAAAAAAATAAAAACCGCGAAAATGAAGAGTTCCGAAGACGCGACCACGTATAAGTTCGATTATTTATTAACTAAACGTTCGAATCGTTTGTCCAACGACGCATTTCGTCAGTGTAGATGTGGAAGACGTTTGCCCATCCAATAATTTCGTTTGCCCACCTTTCAGAATCGAATAAAAAAATAAAAACCGCGAAAATGAATAGTTCCGAAGACGCGACCACGTATAAGTTCGATTTTTTCCGAAAATATTATCAAAATCGATCTTTCAACGATGCAGTCCGTTAGTGTAGATGTGGAAGACGTTTGCCCACCCAATAATTTCGTATGCCCACCCTCCAGAATCGAATTAAAAATTAAAAACCGCGAAAGTGAAGAGTTCCGAAGACGCGACCACGTATAAGTTCGATTATTTATTAACTAAACGTTCGAATCGTTTGTCCAACGACGCATTTCGTTAGTGTGGATGTGGAAGACGTTTGCCCAGCCAATAATTTCGTATGCCCACCCTTCAGAATCGAAATAAAAAATAAAAACCGCGAAAATGAAGAGTTCCGAAGACGCGACCACGTATAAGTTCGATTATTTATTAACTAAACGTTCGAATCGTTTGTCCAACGACGCATTTCGTTAGTGTGGATGTGGAAGACGTTTGCCCATCCAATAATTTCGTATGCCCACCCTTCAGAATCGAAAAAAAAAATAAAAACCGCGAAAATGAAGAGTTCCGAAGACGCGACCACGTATAAGTTCGATTATTTATTAACTAAACGTTCGAATCGTTTGTCCAACGACGCATTTCGTTAGTGTGGATGTGGAAGACGTTTGCCCAACCAATAATTTCGTATGCCCACCCTTCAGAATCGAAAAAAAAAAATAAAAACCGCGAAAATGAAGAGTTCCGAAGACGCGACCACGTATAAGTTCGATTATTTATTAACTAAACGTTAGAATAGTTTGTCCAACGACGCATTTCGTTAGTGTGGATGTGGAAGACGTTTGCCCATGCAATAATTTCGTATGCCCACCCTTCAGAATCGAAATAAAAAATAAAAACCGCGAAAATGAAGAGTTCCGAAGACGCGACCACGTATAAGTTCGATTTTTTTCGAAAATATTATGAAAATCGATCTTTCAACGATGCAGTCCTTTAGTCTAGATGTAGAAGACGTTTGCCCAGCCAGTAATTTCGTATGCCCACCCATCAGAATCGAAATAAAAAATAAAAACCGCGAAAATGAAGAGTTCCGAAGACGCGACCACGTATAAGTTCGATTATTTATTAACTAAACGTTCGAATCGTTTGTCCAACGACGCATTTCGTTAGTGTGGATGTGGAAGACGTTTGCCCATCCAATAATTTCGTATGCCCACCCTTCAGAATCGAAAAAAAAAAATAAAAACCGCGAAAATGAAGAGTTCCGAAGACGCGACCACGTATAAGTTCGATTTTTTCCGAAAATATTATCAAAATCGATCTTTCAACGATGCAGTCCTTTAGTCTAGATGTAGAAGACGTTTGCCCAGCCAATAATTTCGTATGCCCACCCTTCAGAATCGAAAAAAAAAATAAAAACCGCGAAAATGATGAGTTCCGAAGACGCGACCACGTATAAGTTCGATTATTTATTAACTAAACGTTCGAATCGTTTGTCCAACGACGCATTTCGTCAGTGTAGATGTGGAAGACGTTTGCCCATCCAATAATTTCGGTTGCCCACCCTTCAGAATCGAATAAAAAAATAAAAACTGCGAAAATGAATAGTTCCGAAGACGCGACCACGTATAAGTTCGATTTTTTCCGAAAATATTATCAAAATCGATCTTTCAACGATGCAGTCCGTTAGTGTAGATGTGGAAGACGTTTGCCCAGCCAATAATTTCGTATGCCCACCCTTCAGAACCGAAATAAAAAAATAAAAACCGCGAAAATGAAGAGTTCCGAAGACGCGACCACGTATAAGTTCGATTATTTATTAACTAAACGTTCGAATCGTTTGTCCAACGACGCATTTCGTTAGTGTGGATGTGGAAGACGTTTGCCCATCCAATAATTTCGTATGCCCACCCTTCAGAATCGAAAAAAAAAATAAAAACCGCGAAAATGAAGAGTTCCGAAGACGCGACCACGTATAAGTTCGATTTTTTCCGAAAATATTATCAAAATCGATCTTTCAACGATGCAGTCCGTTAGTGTAGATGTGGAAGACGTTTGCCCAGCCAATAATTTCGTATGCCCACCCTTCAGAACCGAAATAAAAAAATAAAAACCGCGAAAATGAAGAGTTCCGAAGACGCGACCACGTATAAGTTCGATTATTTATTAACTAAACGTTCGAATCGTTTGTCCAACGACGCATTTCGTTAGTGTGGATGTGGAAGACGTTTGCCCATCCAATAATTTCGTATGCCCACCCTTCAGAATCGAAAAAAAAAATAAAAACCGCGAAAATGAAGAGTTCCGAAGACGCGACCACGTATAAGTTCGATTATTTATTAACTAAACGTTCGAATCGTTTGTCCAACGACGCATTTCGTTACTGTAGATGTGGAAGACGTTTGCCCATCCAATAATTTCGTATGCCCACCCTTTAGAATCGAAATAAAAAATAAGAACCGCGAAAATGAAGAGTTCCGAAGACGCGACCACGTATAAGTTCGATTTTTTTCGAAAATATTATCAAAATCGATCTTTCAACGATGCAGTCCTTTAGTCTAGATGTAGAAGACGTTTGCCCACCCAATAATTTCGTCTGCCCACCCTCCAGAATCGAATTAAAAATTAAAAACCGCGAAAATGAAGAGTTCCGAAGACGCGACCACGTATAAGTTCGATTATTTATTAACTAAACGTTAGAATAGTTTGTCCAACGACGCATTTCGTTAGTGTGGATGTGGAAGACGTTTGCCCATGCAATAATTTCGTATGCCCACCCTTCAGAATCGAAATAAAAAATAAAAACCGCGAAAATGAAGAGTTCCGAAGACGCGACCACGTATAAGGTCGATTTTTTTCGAAAATATTATCAAAATCGATCTTTCAACGATGCAGTCCTTTAGTCTAGATGTAGAAGACGTTTGCCCACCCAATAATTTCGTATGCCCACCCTCCAGAATCGAATTAAAAATTAAAAACCGCGAAAATGAAGAGTTCCGAAGACGCGACCACGTATAAGTTCGATTATTTATTAACTAAACGTTCGAATCGTTTGTCCAACGACGCATTTCGTTAGTGTGGATGTGGAAGACGTTTGCCCATCGAATAATTTCGTATGCCCACCCTTCAGAATCGAAATAAAAAATAAAAACCGCGAAAATGAAGAGTTCCGAAGACGCGTCCACGTATAAGTTCGATTTTTCCGAAAATATTATCAAAATCGATGTTTCAACGATGCAGTCCTTTAGTCTAGGTGTAGAAGACGTTTGCCCACCCAATAATTTCGTATGCCCACCCTTCAGAATCGAAATAAAAAATAAAAACCGCGAAAATGAAGAGTTCCGAAGACGCGACCACGTATAAGTTCGATTATTTATTAACTAAACGTTCGAATCGTTTGTCCAACGACGCATTTCGTTAGTGTGGATGTGGAAGACGTTTGCCCATCCAATAATTTCGTATGCCCACCCTTTAGAATCGAAATAAAAAATAAGAACCGCGAAAATGAAGAGTTCCGAAGACGCGACCACGTATAAGTTCGATTTTTTTCGAAAATATTATCAAAATCGATCTTTCAACGATGCAGTCCTTTAGTCTAGATGTAGAAGACGTTTGCCCACCCAATAATTTCGTATGCCCACCCTCCAGAATCGAATTAAAAATTAAAAACCGCGAAAATGAAGAGTTCCGAAGACGCGACCACGTATAAGTTCGATTATTTATTAACTAAACGTTCGAATCGTTTGTCCAACGACGCATTTCGTTAGTGTGGATGTGGAAGACGTTTGCCCATCCAATAATTTCGTATGCCCACCCTTCAGAATCGAAAAAAAAAATAAAAACCGCGAAAATGAAGAGTTCCGAAGACGCGACCACGTATAAGTTCGATTATTTATTAACTAAACGTTCGAATCGTTTGTCCAACGACGCATTTCGTTAGTTTAGATGTGGAAGACGTTTGCCCACGCAATAATTTCGTATGCCCACCCTTCAGAATCGAAATAAAAAATAAAAACCGTGAAAATGAAGAGTTCCGAAGACGTGACCACGTATAAGTTCGATTTTTTCCGAAAATATTATCAAAATCGATCTTTCAACGATGCAGTCCTTTAGTCTAGATGTGGAAGACGTTTGCCCATCCAATAATTTCGTATGCCCACCCTTCAGAATCGAAATAAAAAATAAAAACCACGAAAATGAAGAGTTCCGAAGACGCGACCACGTATAAGTTCGATTATTTATTAACTAAACGTTCGAATCGTTTGTCCAACGACGCATTTCGTTAGTTTAGATGTGGAAGACGTTTGCCCACGCAATAATTTCGTATGCCCACCCTTCAGAATCGAAATAAAAATTAGAAACCGCGAAAATGAAGAGTTTCGAAGACGTGACCACGTATAAGTTCGATTTTTTCCGAAAATATTATCAATATCGATCTTTCAACGATGCAGTCCTTTAGTCTAGATGTAGAAGACGTTTGCCCACCCAATAATTTCGTATGCCCACCCTCCAGAATCGAATTAAAAAATAAAAACCACGAAAATGAAGAGTTCCGAAGACGCGACCACGTATAAGTTCGATTATTTATTAACTAAACGTTCGAATCGTTTGTCCAACGACGCATTTCGTTAGTGTGGATGTGGAAGACGTTTGCCCATCCAATAATTTCGTATGCCCACCCTTCAGAATCGAAAAAAAAAATAAAAACCGCGAAAATGAAGAGTTCCGAAGACGCGACCACGTATAAGTTCGATTATTTATTAACTAAACGTTCGAATCGTTTGTCCAACGACGCATTTCGTTAGTGTAGATGTGTGAGACGTTTGCCCATCCAATAATTTCGTATGCCCACCCTTCAGAATCGAAATAAAAAATAAAAACCGCGAAAATGAAGAGTTCCGAAGACGCGATCACGAATAAGTTCGATTATTTATTAACTAAACGTTCGAATCGTTTGTCCAACGATGCAGTCCTTTAGTCTAGATGTAGAAGACGTTTGCCCACCAAATAATTTCGTATGCCCACCCTTCAGAATCGAAATAAAAAATAAAAACCACGAAAATGAAGAGTTCCGAAGACGCGACCACGTATAAGTTCGATTATTTATTAACTAAACGTTCGAATCGTTTGTCCAACGACGCATTTCGTTAGTGTGGATGTGGAAGACGTTTGCCCATCCAATAATTTCGTATGCCCACCCTTCAGAATCGAAAAAAAAAATAAAAACCGCGAAAATGAAGAGTTCCGAAGACGCGACCACGTATAAGTTCGATTATTTATTAACTAAACGTTCGAATCGTTTGTCCAACGACGCATTTCGTTAGTGTGGATGTGGAAGACGTTTGCCCATCCAATAATTTCGTATGCCCACCCTTCAGAATCGAAAAAAAAAAATAAAAACCGCGAAAATGAAGAGTTCCGAAGACGCGACCACGTATAAGTTCGATTATTTATTAACTAAACGTTCGAATCGTTTGTCCAACGACGCATATCGTTAGTGTGGATGTGGAAGACGTTTGCCCATGCAATAATTTCGTATGCCCCCCCTTCAGAATCGAAAAAAAAAATAAAAACCGCGAAAATGAAGAGTTCCGAAGACGCGACCACGTATAAGTTCGATTGTTTATTAACTAAACGTACGAATCGTTTGTCCAACGACGCATTTCGTTAGTGTGGATGTGGAAGACGTTTGCCCATGCAATAATTTCGTATGCCCACCCTTCAGAATCGAAATAAAAAATAAAAACCGCGAAAATGAAGAGTTCCGAAGACGCGACCACGTATAAGTTCGATTATTTATTAACTAAACGTTCGAATCGTTTGTCCAACGACGCATTTCGTTAGTGTGGATGTGGAAGACGTTTGCCCATGCAATAATTTCGTATGCCCACCCTTCAGAATCGAAATAAAAAATAAAACCCACGAAAGTGAAGAGTTCCGAAGACGCGACTACGTATAAGTTCGATTATTTATTAACTAAACGTTCGAATCGTTTGTCCAACGACGCATTTCGTTAGTGTAGATATGGAAGACGTTTGCCCACCCAATAATTTCGTATGCCCACCCTTCAGAATCGAAATAAAAAATAAAAACCACGAAAATGAAGAGTTCCGAAGACGCGACCACGTATAAGTTCGATTATTTATTAACTAAACGTTCGAATCGTTTGTCCAACGACGCATTTCGTTAGTTTAGATGTGGAAGACGTTTGCCCACGCAATAATTTCGTATGCCCACCCTTCAGAATCGAAATAAAAATTAGAAACCGCGAAAATGAAGAGTTCCGAAGACGTGACCACGTATAAGTTCGATTTTTTCCGAAAATATTATCAATATCGATCTTTCAACGATGCAGTCCTTTAGTCTAGATGTAGAAGACGTTTGCCCACCCAATAATTTCGTATGCCCACCCTCCAGAATCGAATTAAAAAATAAAAACCACGAAAATGAAGAGTTCCGAAGACGCGACCACGTATAAGTTCGATTATTTATTAACTAAACGTTCGAATCGTTTGTCCAACGACGCATTTCGTTAGTGTGGATGTGGAAGACGTTTGCCCATCCAATAATTTCGTATGCCCACCCTTCAGAATCGAAAAAAAAAATAAAAACCGCGAAAATGAAGAGTTCCGAAGACGCGACCACGTAAAAGTTCGATTATTTATTAACTAAACGTTCGAATCGTTTGTCCAACGACGTATTCGTTAGTTTAGATGTGGAAGACGTTTGCCCACCCAATAATTTCGTATGCCCACCCTTCAGAATCGAAATAAAAAATAAAAACCGCGAAAATGAAGAGTTCCGAAGACGCGACCACGTATAAGTTCGATTTTTTTGGAAACTATTATCAAAATCGATCTTTCAACGATGCAGTCCTTTAGCCTAGATGTAGAAGACGTTTGCCCACCCAATAATTTCGTATGCCCACCCTTCATAATCGAAATAAAAAATAAAAACCACGAAAATGAAGAGTTCCGAAGACGCGACCACGTATAAGTTCGATTTTTTCCGAAAATATTATCAAAATCGATCTTTCAACACTGCAGTCCTTTAGTCTAGATGTAGAAGACGTTTGCCCACCCAATAATTTCGTATGCCCACCCTTCAGAATCGAAATAAAAAATAAAAACCGCGAAAATGAAGAGTTCCGAAGACGCGACCACGTATAAGTTCGATTTTTTCCGAAAATATTATCAAAATCGATCTTTCAACGATGCAGTCCGTTAGTGTAGATGTGGAAGACGTTTGCCCACCCAATAATTTCGTATGCCCACCCTCCAGAATCGAATTAAAAAATAAAAACCACGAAAATGAAGAGTTCCGAAGACGCGATCACGAATAAGTTCGATTATTTATTAACTAAACGTTCGAATCGTTTGTCCAACGATGCAGTCCTTTAGTCTAGATGTAGAAGACGTTTGCCCACCAAATAATTTCGTATGCCCACCCTTCAGAATCGAAATGAAAAATAAAAACCACGAAAATGAAGAGTTCCGAAGACGCGACCACGTATAAGTTCGATTTTTTTCGAAAATATTATCAAAATCGATCTTTCAACGATGCAGTCCGTTAGTCTAGATGTAGAAGAGATTTGCCCACCCAATAATTTCGTATGCGCACCCTCCAGAATTGAATTAAAAAATAAAAACCGCGAAAATGAAGAGTTCCGAAGACGCGACCACGTATGTGTTCGATTTTTTCCGAAAATATTATCAAAATCGATCTTTCAACGATGCAGTCCTTTAGTCTAGATGTAGAAGACGTTTGCCCACCCAATAATTTCGTATGCCCACCCTTCACAATCGAATAAAAAAATAAAAACCGCGAAAATGGAGAGTTCCGAAGACGCGACCACGTATAAGTTCGATTATTTCCGAAAATATTATCAAAATCGATCTTTCAACGACGCAGTCCGTTAGTGTAGATGTGGGAGACGTTTGCCCACCCAATAATTTCGTATGACCACCCTCCAGAATCGAATTAAAAAATAAAAACCGCGAAAATGTAGAGTTCCGAAGACGCGACCACGTATAAGTTCGATTATTTATTAACTAAACGTTCGAATCGTTTGTCCAACGACGCATTTCGTTAGTTTAGATGTGGAAGACGTTTGCCCACCCAATAATTTCGTATGCCCACCCTTCAGAATCGAAAAAAAAATAAAAACCGCGAAAATGAAGAGTTCCGAAGACGCGACCACGTATAAGTACGATTTTTTTCGAAAATATTATCAAAATCGATCTTTCAACGATGCAGTCCGTTAGTCTAGATGTAGAAGACGTTTGCCCACCCAATAATTTCGTATGCCCACCCTTCAGAATCGAAATAAAAAATAAAAACCGCGAAAATGAAGAGTTCCGAAGACGCGTCCACGTATAAGTTCGATTATTTATTAACTAAACGTTCGAATCGTTTGTCCAACGACGCATTTCGTTAGTGTGGATGTGGAAGACGTTTGCCCATCCAATAATTTCGTATGCCCACCCTTCAGAATCGAAAAAAAAAATAAAAACCGCGAAAATGAAGAGTTCCGAAGACGCGACCACGTATAAGTTCGATTATTTATTAACTAAACGTTCGAATCGTTTGTCCAACGATGCCGTCCTTTAGTCTAGATGTAGAAGACGTTTGCCCACCAAATAATTTCGTATGCCCACCCTTCAGAATCGAAATAAAAAATAAAAACCACGAAAATGAAGAGTTCCGAAGACGCGACCACGTATAAGTTCGATTTTTTCCGAAAATATTATCAAAATCGATCTTTCAACGATGCAGTCCTTTAGTCTAGATGTAGAAGACGTTTGCCCACCCAATAATTTCGTATGCCCACCCTTCAGAATCGAAATAAAAAATAAAAACCACGAAAATGAAGAGTTCCGAAGACGCGACCACGTATAAGTTCGATTATTTATTAACTAAACGTTCGAATCGTTTGTCCAACGACGCATTTCGTTAGTGTGGATGTGGAAGACGTTTGCCCATCCAATAATTTCGTATGCCCACCCTTCAGAATCGAAAAAAAAAATAAAAACCGCGAAAATGAAGAGTTCCGAAGACGCGACCACGTATAAGTTCGATTATTTATTAACTAAACGTTCGAATCGTTTGTCCAACGACGCATTTCGTTAGTTTAGATGTGGAAGACGTTTGCCCACCCAATAATTTCGTATGCCCACCCTTCAGAATCGAAAAAAAAATAAAAACCGCGAAAATGAAGAGTTCCGAAGACGCGACCACGTATAAGTACGATTTTTTTCGAAAATATTATCAAAATCGATCTTTCAACGATGCAGTCCGTTAGTCTAGATGTAGAAGACGTTTGCCCACCCAATAATTTCGTATGCCCACCCTTCAGAATCGAAATAAAAAATAAAAACCGCGAAAATGAAGAGTTCCGAAGACGCGTCCACGTATAAGTTCGATTATTTATTAACTAAACGTTCGAATCGTTTGTCCAACGACGCATTTCGTTAGTGTGGATGTGGAAGACGTTTGCCCATCCAATAATTTCGTATGCCCACCCTTCAGAATCGAAAAAAAAAATAAAAACCGCGAAAATGAAGAGTTCCGAAGACGCGACCACGTATAAGTTCGATTATTTATTAACTAAACGTTCGAATCGTTTGTCCAACGATGCCGTCCTTTAGTCTAGATGTAGAAGACGTTTGCCCACCAAATAATTTCGTATGCCCACCCTTCAGAATCGAAATAAAAAATAAAAACCACGAAAATGAAGAGTTCCGAAGACGCGACCACGTATAAGTTCGATTTTTTCCGAAAATATTATCAAAATCGATCTTTCAACGATGCAGTCCTTTAGTCTAGATGTAGAAGACGTTTGCCCACCCAATAATTTCGTATGCCCACCCTTCAGAATCGAAATAAAAAATAAAAACCACGAAAATGAAGAGTTCCGAAGACGCGACCACGTATAAGTTCGATTATTTATTAACTAAACGTTCGAATCGTTTGTCCAACGACGCATTTCGTTAGTGTGGATGTGGAAGACGTTTGCCCATCCAATAATTTCGTATGCCCACCCTTCAGAATCGAAAAAAAAAATAAAAACCGCGAAAATGAAGAGTTCCGAAGACGCGACCACGTATAAGTTCGATTATTTATTAACTAAACGTTCGAATCGTTTGTCCAACGACGCATTTCGTTAGTTTAGATGTGGAAGACGTTTGCCCACCCAATAATTTCGTATGCCCACCCTTCAGAATCTAAAAAAAAATAAAAACCGCGAAAATGAAGAGTTCCGAAGACGCGACCACGTATAAGTACGATTTTTTTCGAAAATATTATCAAAATCGATCTTTCAACGATGCTGTCCGTTAGTCTAGATCAGGGTTGACTAACTGGTGACTCACGAACCACCGGGGGCTCCTCCGCCTTGCTGCTACGCTGACCGGCCCCCCCTCCATACCGACCGAAATCTGACGATCGCAGTGGATTCTTCTTTCTTTCCTTCTCTTTTCGACTGCGATCGTCAGTGTCTGGTAGGAATGGAGGGGGGCCGTTCAGCGTGGCAGCAAGGCGGAGGTGCCTCCGGTGGCCCGTGAGCCACCAGTTAGTCAACCCTGGTCTAGATGTAGAAGAGATTTGCCCACCCAATAATTTCGTATGCCCACCCTTCAGAATCGAAATAAAAAATAAAAACCACGAAACTGAAGAGTTCCGAAGACGCGACCACGTATAAGTTCGATTTTTTATTAACTAAACGTTCGAATCGTTTGTCCAAGGACGCATTTCGTTAGTGTGGATGTGGAAGACGTTTGCCCATCCAATAATTTCGTATGCCCACCCTTCAGAATCGAAAAAAAAAATAAAAACCGCGAAAATGAAGAGTTCCGAAGACGCGACCACGTATAAGTTCGATTATTTATTAACTAAACGTTCGAATCGTTTGTCCAACGACGCATTTCGTTAGTGTAGATGTGGAAGACGTTTGCCCATCCAATAATTTCGTATGCCCAGCCTTCAGAATCGAATAAAAAAATAAAAACCGCGAAAATGAAGAGTTCCGAAGACGCGTCCACGTATAAGTTCGATTTTTTCCGAAAATATTATCAAAATCGATCTTTCAACGATGCAGTCCTTTAGTCTAGATGTAGAAGACGTTTGCCCACCCAATAATTTCGTATGCCCACCCTTCAGAATCGAAATAAAAAATAAAAACCACGAAAATGAAGAGTTCCGAAGACGCGACCATGTATAAGTTCGATTTTTTATTAACTAAACGTTCGAATCGTTTGTCCAACGACGCATTTCGTTAGTGTGGATGTGGAAGACGTTTGCCCATCCAATAATTTCGTATGCCCACCCTTCAGAATCGAAAAAAAAAATAAAAACCGCGAAAATGAAGAGTTCCGAAGACGCGACCACGTATAAGTTCGATTATTTATTAACTAAACGTTCGAATCGTTTGTCCAACAACGCATTTCGATAGTGTAGATGTGGAAGACGTTTGCCCATCCAATAATTTCGTATGCCCACCCTTCAGAATCGAAAAAAAAATAAAAACCGCGAAAATGAAGAGTTCCGAAGACGCGACCACGTATAAGTTCGATTTTTTCCGAAAATATTATCAAAATCGATCTTTCAACGATGCAGTCCGTTAGTGTAGATGTGGAAGACGTTTGCCCACCCAATAATTTCGTATGCTCACCCTCCAGAATCGAATTAAAAAATAAAAACCGCGAAAATGAAGAGTTCCGAAGACGCGACCACATATAAATTCGATTTTTTTTCGAAAATATTATCAAAATCGATCTTTCAACGACGCAGTCCGTTAGTGTAGATGTGGAAGACGTTTGCCCACCCAATAATTTAGTATGACCACCCTCCAGAATCGAATTAAAAAATAAAAACCGCGAAAATGTAGAGTTCCGAAGACGCGACCACGTATAAGTACGATTTTTTTCGAAAATATTATCAAAATCGATCTTTCAACGATGCAGTCCGTTAGTCTAGATCAGGGTTGACTAACTGGTGACTCACGAATCACCGGGGGCTCCTCCGCCTTGCTGCTACGCTGACCGGCCCCCCCTCCATACCGACCGAAATCTGACGATCGCAGTGGATTCGTCTTTCTTTCCTTCTCTTTTCGACTGCGATCGTCAGTGTCTGGTAGGAATGGAGGGGGGCCGTTCAGCGTGGCAGCAAGGCGGAGGTGCCTCCGGTGGCCCGTGAGCCACCAGTTAGTCAACCCTGGTCTAGATGTAGAAGAGATTTGCCCACCCAATAATTTCGTATGCCCACCCTTCAGAATCGAAATAAAAAATAAAAACCACGAAACTGAAGAGTTCCGAAGACGCGACCACGTAAAAGTTCGATTATTTATTAACTAAACGTTCGAATCGTTTGTCCAACGACGTATTCGTTAGTTTAGATGTGGAAGACGTTTGCCCACCCAATAATTTCGTATGCCCACCCTTCAGAATCGAAATAAAAAATAAAAACCGCGAAAATGAAGAGTTCCGAAGACGCGACCACGTATAAGTTCGATTTTTTTGGAAACTATTATCAAAATCGATCTTTCAACGATGCAGTCCTTTAGCCTAGATGTAGAAGACGTTTGCCCACCCAATAATTTCGTATGCCCACCCTTCATAATCGAAATAAAAAATAAAAACCACGAAAATGAAGAGTTCCGAAGACGCGACCACGTATAAGTTCGATTTTTTCCGAAAATATTATCAAAATCGATCTTTCAACACTGCAGTCCTTTAGTCTAGATGTAGAAGACGTTTGCCCACCCAATAATTTCGTATGCCCACCCTTCAGAATCGAAATAAAAAATAAAAACCGCGAAAATGAAGAGTTCCGAAGACGCGACCACGTATAAGTTCGATTTTTTCCGAAAATATTATCAAAATCGATCTTTCAACGATGCAGTCCGTTAGTGTAGATGTGGAAGACGTTTGCCCACCCAATAATTTCGTATGCCCACCCTCCAGAATCGAATTAAAAAATAAAAACCGCGAAAATGAAGAGTTCCGAAGACGCGACCACGTATAAGTTCGATTGTTTATTAACTAAACGTTCGAATCGTTTGTCCAACGACGCATTTCGTTAGTGTAGATGTGGAAGACGTTTGCCCATCCAATAATTTCGTATGCCCAGCCTTCAGAATCGAATAAAAAAATAAAAACCGCGAAAATGAAGAGTTCCGAAGACGCGTCCACGTATAAGTTCGATTTTTTCCGAAAATATTATCAAAATCGATCTTTCAACGATGCAGTCCTTTAGTCTAGATGTAGAAGACGTTTGCCCACCCAATAATTTCGTATGCCCACCCTTCAGAATCGAAATAAAAAATAAAAACCACGAAAATGAAGAGTTCCGAAGACGCGACCACGTATAAGTTCGATTTTTTATTAACTAAACGTTCGAATCGTTTGTCCAACGACGCATTTCGTTAGTGTGGATGTGGAAGACGTTTGCCCATCCAATAATTTCGTATGCCCACCCTTCAGAATCGAAAAAAAAAATAAAAACCGCGAAAATGAAGAGTTCCGAAGACGCGACCACGTATAAGTTCGATTTTTTCCGAAAATATTATCAAAATCGATCTTTCAACGATGCAGTCCGTTAGTGTAGATGTGGAAGACGTTTGCCCACCCAATAATTTCGTATGCCCACCCTCCAGAATCGAATTAAAAAATAAAAACCGCGAAAATGAAGAGTTCCGAAGACGCGACCACATATAAGTTCGATTTTTTTCGAAAATATTATCAAAATCGATCTTTCAACGACGCAGTCCGTTAGTGTAGATGTGGAAGACGTTTGCCCACCCAATAATTTCGTATGACCACCCTCCAGAATCGAATTAAAAAATAAAAACCGCGAAAATGTAGAGTTCCGAAGACGCGACCACGTATAAGTACGATTTTTTTCGAAAATATTATCAAAATCGATCTTTCAACGATGCAGTCCGTTAGTCTAGATCAGGGTTGACTAACTGGTGACTCACGAACCACCGGGGGCTCCTCCGCCTTGCTGCTACGCTGACCGGCCCCCCCTCCATACCGACCGAAATCTGACGATCGCAGTGGATTCGTCTTTCTTTCCTTCTCTTTTCGACTGCGATCGTCAGTGTCTGGTAGGAATGGAGGGGGGCCGTTCAGCGTGGCAGCAAGGCGGAGGTGCCTCCGGTGGCCCGTGAGCCACCAGTTAGTCAACCCTGGTCTAGATGTAGAAGAGATTTGCCCACCCAATAATTTCGTATGCCCACCCTTCAGAATCGAAATAAAAAATAAAAACCACGAAACTGAAGAGTTCCGAAGACGCGACCACGTAAAAGTTCGATTATTTATTAACTAAACGTTCGAATCGTTTGTCCAACGACGTATTCGTTAGTTTAGATGTGGAAGACGTTTGCCCACCCAATAATTTCGTATGCCCACCCTTCAGAATCGAAATAAAAAATAAAAACCGCGAAAATGAAGAGTTCCGAAGACGCGACCACGTATAAGTTCGATTTTTTTGGAAACTATTATCAAAATCGATCTTTCAACGATGCAGTCCTTTAGCCTAGATGTAGAAGACGTTTGCCCACCCAATAATTTCGTATGCCCACCCTTCATAATCGAAATAAAAAATAAAAACCACGAAAATGAAGAGTTCCGAAGACGCGACCACGTATAAGTTCGATTTTTTCCGAAAATATTATCAAAATCGATCTTTCAACACTGCAGTCCTTTAGTCTAGATGTAGAAGACGTTTGCCCACCCAATAATTTCGTATGCCCACCCTTCAGAATCGAAATAAAAAATAAAAACCGCGAAAATGAAGAGTTCCGAAGACGCGACCACGTAAAAGTTCGATTTTTTCCGAAAATATTATCAAAATCGATCTTTCAACGATGCAGTCCGTTAGTGTAGATGTGGAAGACGTTTGCCCACCCAATAATTTCGTATGCCCACCCTCCAGAATCGAAATAAAATATAAAAACCACGAAAATGAAGAGTTCCGAAGACGCGACCAGGTATAAGTTCGATTATTTATTAACTAAACGTTCGAATCGTTTGTCCAACGGCATTTCGTTAGTTTAGATGTGGAAGACGTTTGCCCACCCAATAATTTCGTATGCCCACCCTTCAGAATCGAAATAAAAAATAAAAACCGCGAAAATGAAGAGTTCCGAAGACGCGACCACGTATAAGTTCGATTTTTTCCGAAAATATTATCAAAATCGATCTTTCAACGATGCAGTCTTTTAGTCTAGATGTAGAAGACGTTTGCCCACCCAATAATTTCGTATGCCCACCCTTCAGAATCGAAATAAAAAATAAAAACCACGAAAATGAAGAGTTCCGAAGACGCGACCACGTATAAGTTCGATTTTTTATTAACTAAACGTTCGAATCGTTTGTCCAACGACGCATTTCGTTAGTGTGGATGTGGAAGACGTTTGCCCATCCAATAATTTCGTATGCCCACCCTTCAGAATCGAAAAAAAAAAATAAAAACCGCGAAAATGAAGAGTTCCGAAGACGCGACCACGTATAAGTTCGATTATTTATTAACTAAACGTTCGAATCGTTTGTCCAACGACGCATTTCGATAGTGTAGATGTGGAAGACGTTTGCCCATCCAATAATTTCGTATGCCCACCCTTCAGAATCGAAAAAAAAATAAAAACCGCGAAAATGAAAAGTTCCGAAGACGCGACCACGTATAAGTTCGATTTTTTCCGAAAATATTATCAAAATCGATCTTTCAACGATGCAGTCCGTTAGTGTAGATGTGGAAGACGTTTGCCCACCCAATAATTTCGTATGCCCACCCTCCAGAATCGAATTAAAAAATAAAAACCGCGAAAATGAAGAGTTCCGAAGACGCGACCACATATAAGTTCGATTTTTTTCGAAAATATTATCAAAATCGATCTTTCAACGATGCAGTCCGTTAGTCTAGATGTAGAAGAGATTTGCCCACCCAATAATTTCGTATGCGCACCCTCCAGAATTGAATTAAAAAATAAAAACCGCGAAAATGAAGAGTTCCGAAGACGCGACCACGTATGTGTTCGATTTTTTCCCAAAATATTATCAAAATCGATCTTTCAACGATGCAGTCTTTTAGTCTAGATGTAGAAGACGTTTGCCCACCCAATAATTTTGTATGCCCACCCTTCACAATCGAATAAAAAAATAAAAACCGCGAAAATGGAGAGTTTCGAAGACGCGACCACGTATAAGTTCGATTATTTCCGAAAATATTATCAAAATCGATCTTTCAACGCCGCAGTCCGTTAGTGTAGATGTGGAAGACGTTTGCCCACCCAATAATTTCGTATGCCCACCCTTCAGAATCGAATAAAAAAATAAAAACCGCGAAAATGAAGAGTTCCGAAGACGCGACCACGTATAAGTTCGATTATTTATTAACTAAACGTTCGAATCGTTTGTCCAACGACGCATTTCGTTAGTGTAGATGTGGAAGACGTTTGCCCATCCAATCATTTCGTATGCCCAACCTTCAGAATCGAAATAAAAAATAAAAACCGCGAAAATGAAGAGTTCCGAAGACGCGACCACGTATAAGTTCGATTATTTATTAACTAAACGTTCGAATCGTTTGTCCAACGACGCATTTCGTTAGTGTGGATGTGGAAGACGTTTGCCCAGCCAATAATTTCGTATGCCCACCCTTCAGAATCGAAATAAAAAATAAAAACCGCGAAAATGAAGAGTTCCGAAGACGCGACCACGTATAAGTTCGATTATTTATTAACTAAACGTTCGAATCGTTTGTCCAACGACGCATTTCGTTAGTGTGGATGTGGAAGACGTTTGCCCATCCAATAATTTCGTATGCCCACCCTTCAGAATCGAAAAAAAAAATAAAAACCGCGAAAATGAAGAGTTCCGAAGACGCGACCACGTATAAGTTCGATTATTTATTAACTAAACGTTCGAATCGTTTGTCCAACGACGCATTTCGTTACTGTAGATGTGGAAGACGTTTGCCCATCCAATAATTTCGTATGCCCACCCTTCAGAATCGAAATAAAAAATAAAAACCTCGAAAATGAAGAGTTCCGAAGACGCGACCACGTATAAGTTCGATTATTTATTAACTAAACGTTCGAATCGTTTGTCCAACGACGCATTTCGTTAGTGTGGATGTGGAAGACGTTTGCGCATCCAATAATTTCGTATGCCCACCCTTCAGAATCGAAAAAAAAAAATAAAAACCGCGAAAATGAAGAGTTCCGAAGACGCGACCACGTATAAGTTCGATTATTTATTAACTAAACGTTCGAATCGTTTGTCCAACGACGCATTTCGTTAGTTTAGATGTGGAAGACGTTTGCGCACGCAATAATTTCGTATGCCCACCCTTCAGAATCGAAATAAAAAATAAAAACCGTGAAAATGAAGAGTTCCGAAGACGCGACCACGTAAAAGTTCGATTATTTATTAACTAAACATTCGAATCGTTTGTCCAACGACGCATTTCGTTAGTTTAGATGTGGAAGACGTTTGCCCACCCAATAATTTCGTATGCCCACCCTTCAGTATCGAAATAAAAAATAAAAACCGCGAAAATGAAGAGTTCCGAAGACGCGACCACGTATAAGTTCGATTATTTATTAACTAAACGTTCGAATCGTTTGTCCAACGACGCATTTCGTTACTGTAGATGTGGAAGACGTTTGCCCATCCAATAATTTCGTATGCCCACCCTTCAGAATCGAAATAAAAAATAAAAACCTCGAAAATGAAGAGTTCCGAAGACGCGACCACGTATAAGTTCGATTATTTATTAACTAAACGTTCGAATCGTTTGTCCAACGACGCATTTCGTTAGTGTGGATGTGGAAGACGTTTGCCCATCCAATAATTTCGTATGCCCACCCTTCAGAATCGAAAAAAAAAAATAAAAACCGCGAAAATGAAGAGTTCCGAAGACGCGACCACGTATAAGTTCGATTATTTATTAACTAAACGTTCGAATCGTTTGTCCAACGACGCATTTCGTTAGTTTAGATGTGGAAGACGTTTGCCCACGCAATAATTTCGTATGCCCACCCTTCAGAATCGAAATAAAAAATAAAAACCGTGAAAATGAAGAGTTCCGAAGACGCGACCACGTAAAAGTTCGATTATTTATTAACTAAACATTCGAATCGTTTGTCCAACGACGCATTTCGTTAGTTTAGATGTGGAAGACGTTTGCCCACCCAATAATTTCGTATGCCCACCCTTCAGTATCGAAATAAAAAATAAAAACCGCGAAAATGAAGAGTTCCGAAGACGCGACCACGTATAAGTTCGATTATTTATTAACTAAACGTTCGAATCGTTTGTCCAACGACGCAGTCCGTTAGTGTAGATGTGGAAGACGTTTGCCCAGCCAATAATTTCGTATGCCCACCCTTCAGAACCGAAATAAAAAAATAAAAACCGCGAAAATGAAGAGTTCCGAAGACGCGACCACGTATAAGTTCGATTATTTATTAACTAAACGTTCGAATCGTTTGTCCAACGACGCATTTCGTTAGTGTGGATGTGGAAGACGTTTGCCCATGCAATAATTTCGTATGCCCACCCTTCAGAATCGAAATAAAAAATAAAACCCACGAAAGTGAAGAGTTCCGAAGACGCGACTACGTATAAGTTCGATTATTTATTAACTAAACGTTCGAATCGTTTGTCCAACGACGCATTTCGTTAGTGTAGATATGGAAGACGTTTGCCCACCCAATAATTTCGTATGCCCACCCTTCAGAATCGAAATAAAAAATAAAAACCACGAAAATGAAGAGTTCCGAAGACGCGACCACGTATAAGTTCGATTATTTATTAACTAAACGTTCGAATCGTTTGTCCAACGACGCATTTCGTTAGTGTGGATGTGGAAGACGTTTGCCCATCCAATAATTTCGTATGCCCACCCTTCAGAATCGAAAAAAAAAATAAAAACCGCGAAAATGAAGAGTTCCGAAGACGCGACCACGTATAAGTTCGATTATTTATTAACTAAACGTTCGAATCGTTTGTCCAACGACGCATTTCGTCAGTGTAGATGTGGAAGACGTTTGCCCATCCAATAATTTCGTTTGCCCACCTTTCAGAATCGAATAAAAAAATAAAAACCGCGAAAATGAATAGTTCCGAAGACGCGACCACGTATAAGTTCGATTTTTTCCGAAAATATTATCAAAATCGATCTTTCAACGATGCAGTCCGTTAGTGTAGATGTGGAAGACGTTTGCCCACCCAATAATTTCGTATGCCCACCCTCCAGAATCGAATTAAAAATTAAAAACCGCGAAAGTGAAGAGTTCCGAAGACGCGACCACGTATAAGTTCGATTATTTATTAACTAAACGTTCGAATCGTTTGTCCAACGACGCATTTCGTTAGTGTGGATGTGGAAGACGTTTGCCCAACCAATAATTTCGTATGCCCACCCTTCAGAATCGAAAAAAAAAAATAAAAACCGCGAAAATGAAGAGTTCCGAAGACGCGACCACGTATAAGTTCGATTATTTATTAACTAAACGTTAGAATAGTTTGTCCAACGACGCATTTCGTTAGTGTGGATGTGGAAGACGTTTGCCCATGCAATAATTTCGTATGCCCACCCTTCAGAATCGAAATAAAAAATAAAAACCGCGAAAATGAAGAGTTCCGAAGACGCGACCACGTATAAGTTCGATTTTTTTCGAAAATATTATGAAAATCGATCTTTCAACGATGCAGTCCTTTAGTCTAGATGTAGAAGACGTTTGCCCAGCCAATAATTTCGTATGCCCACCCATCAGAATCGAAATAAAAAATAAAAACCGCGAAAATGAAGAGTTCCGAAGACGCGACCACGTATAAGTTCGATTATTTATTAACTAAACGTTCGAATCGTTTGTCCAACGACGCATTTCGTTAGTGTGGATGTGGAAGACGTTTGCCCATCCAATAATTTCGTATGCCCACCCTTCAGAATCGAAAAAAAAAATAAAAACCGCGAAAATGAAGAGTTCCGAAGACGCGACCACGTATAAGTTCGATTTTTTCCGAAAATATTATCAAAATCGATCTTTCAACGATGCAGTCCTTTAGTCTAGATGTAGAAGACGTTTGCCCAGCCAATAATTTCGTATGCCCACCCTTCAGAATCGAAAAAAAAAATAAAAACCGCGAAAATGATGAGTTCCGAAGACGCGACCACGTATAAGTTCGATTATTTATTAACTAAACGTTCGAATCGTTTGTCCAACGACGCATTTCGTCAGTGTAGATGTGGAAGACGTTTGCCCATCCAATAATTTCGGTTGCCCACCCTTCAGAATCGAATAAAAAAATAAAAACCGCGAAAATGAATAGTTCCGAAGACGCGACCACGTATAAGTTCGATTTTTTCCGAAAATATTATCAAAATCGATCTTTCAACGATGCAGTCCGTTAGTGTAGATGTGGAAGACGTTTGCCCAGCCAATAATTTCGTATGCCCACCCTTCAGAACCGAAATAAAAAAATAAAAACCGCGAAAATGAAGAGTTCCGAAGACGCGACCACGTATAAGTTCGATTATTTATTAACTAAACGTTCGAATCGTTTGTCCAACGACGCATTTCGTTAGTGTGGATGTGGAAGACGTTTGCCCATCCAATAATTTCGTATGCCCACCCTTCAGAATCGAAAAAAAAAATAAAAACCGCGAAAATGAAGAGTTCCGAAGACGCGACCACGTATAAGTTCGATTTTTTCCGAAAATATTATCAAAATCGATCTTTCAACGATGCAGTCCGTTAGTGTAGATGTGGAAGACGTTTGCCCAGCCAATAATTTCGTATGCCCACCCTTCAGAACCGAAATAAAAAAATAAAAACCGCGAAAATGAAGAGTTCCGAAGACGCGACCACGTATAAGTTCGATTATTTATTAACTAAACGTTCGAATCGTTTGTCCAACGACGCATTTCGTTAGTGTGGATGTGGAAGACGTTTGCCCATCCAATAATTTCGTATGCCCACCCTTCAGAATCGAAAAAAAAAATAAAAACCGCGAAAATGAAGAGTTCCGAAGACGCGACCACGTATAAGTTCGATTATTTATTAACTAAACGTTCGAATCGTTTGTCCAACGACGCATTTCGTTACTGTAGATGTGGAAGACGTTTGCCCATCCAATAATTTCGTATGCCCACCCTTTAGAATCGAAATAAAAAATAAGAACCGCGAAAATGAAGAGTTCCGAAGACGCGACCACGTATAAGTTCGATTTTTTTCGAAAATATTATCAAAATCGATCTTTCAAAGATGCAGTCCTTTAGTCTAGATGTAGAAGACGTTTGCCCACCCAATAATTTCGTCTGCCCACCCTCCAGAATCGAATTAAAAATTAAAAACCGCGAAAATGAAGAGTTCCGAAGACGCGACCACGTATAAGTTCGATTATTTATTAACTAAACGTTAGAATAGTTTGTCCAACGACGCATTTCGTTAGTGTGGATGTGGAAGACGTTTGCCCATGCAATAATTTCGTATGCCCACCCTTCAGAATCGAAATAAAAAATAAAAACCGCGAAAATGAAGAGTTCCGAAGACGCGACCACGTATAAGGTCGATTTTTTTCGAAAATATTATCAAAATCGATCTTTCAACGATGCAGTCCTTTAGTCTAGATGTAGAAGACGTTTGCCCACCCAATAATTTCGTATGCCCACCCTCCAGAATCGAATTAAAAATTAAAAACCGCGAAAATGAAGAGTTCCGAAGACGCGACCACGTATAAGTTCGATTATTTATTAACTAAACGTTCGAATCGTTTGTCCAACGACGCATTTCGTTAGTGTGGATGTGGAAGACGTTTGCCCATCGAATAATTTCGTATGCCCACCCTTCAGAATCGAAATAAAAAATAAAAACCGCGAAAATGAAGAGTTCCGAAGACGCGTCCACGTATAAGTTCGATTTTTCCGAAAATATTATCAAAATCGATGTTTCAACGATGCAGTCCTTTAGTCTAGGTGTAGAAGACGTTTGCCCACCCAATAATTTCGTATGCCCACCCTTCAGAATCGAAATAAAAAATAAAAACCGCGAAAATGAAGAGTTCCGAAGACGCGACCACGTATAAGTTCGATTATTTATTAACTAAACGTTCGAATCGTTTGTCCAACGACGCATATCGTTAGTGTGGATGTGGAAGACGTTTGCCCATGCAATAATTTCGTATGCCCCCCCTTCAGAATCGAAAAAAAAAATAAAAACCGCGAAAATGAAGAGTTCCGAAGACGCGACCACGTATAAGTTCGATTGTTTATTAACTAAACGTACGAATCGTTTGTCCAACGACGCATTTCGTTAGTGTGGATGTGGAAGACGTTTGCCCATGCAATAATTTCGTATGCCCACCCTTCAGAATCGAAATAAAAAATAAAAACCGCGAAAATGAAGAGTTCCGAAGACGCGACCACGTATAAGTTCGATTATTTATTAACTAAACGTTCGAATCGTTTGTCCAACGACGTATTCGTTAGTTTAGATGTGGAAGACGTTTGCCCATCCAATAATTTCGTATGCCCACCCTTCAGAATCGAAAAAAAAAATAAAAACCGCGAAAATGAAGAGTTCCGAAGACGCGACCACGTATAAGTTCGATTATTTATTAACTAAACGTTCGAATCGTTTGTCCAACGACGCATTTCGTTAGTTTAGATGTGGAAGACGTTTGCCCACCCAATAATTTCGTATGCCCACCCTTCAGAATCGAAAAAAAAATAAAAACCGCGAAAATGAAGAGTTCCGAAGACGCGACCACGTATAAGTACGATTTTTTTCGAAAATATTATCAAAATCGATCTTTCAACGATGCAGTCCGTTAGTCTAGATGTAGAAGACGTTTGCCCACCCAATAATTTCGTATGCCCACCCTTCAGAATCGAAATAAAAAATAAAAACCGCGAAAATGAAGAGTTCCGAAGACGCGTCCACGTATAAGTTCGATTATTTATTAACTAAACGTTCGAATCGTTTGTCCAACGACGCATTTCGTTAGTGTGGATGTGGAAGACGTTTGCCCATCCAATAATTTCGTATGCCCACCCTTCAGAATCGAAAAAAAAAATAAAAACCGCGAAAATGAAGAGTTCCGAAGACGCGACCACGTATAAGTTCGATTATTTATTAACTAAACGTTCGAATCGTTTGTCCAACGATGCCGTCCTTTAGTCTAGATGTAGAAGACGTTTGCCCACCAAATAATTTCGTATGCCCACCCTTCAGAATCGAAATAAAAAATAAAAACCACGAAAATGAAGAGTTCCGAAGACGCGACCACGTATAAGTTCGATTTTTTCCGAAAATATTATCAAAATCGATCTTTCAACGATGCAGTCCTTTAGTCTAGATGTAGAAGACGTTTGCCCACCCAATAATTTCGTATGCCCACCCTTCAGAATCGAAATAAAAAATAAAAACCACGAAAATGAAGAGTTCCGAAGACGCGACCACGTATAAGTTCGATTATTTATTAACTAAACGTTCGAATCGTTTGTCCAACGACGCATTTCGTTAGTGTGGATGTGGAAGACGTTTGCCCATCCAATAATTTCGTATGCCCACCCTTCAGAATCGAAAAAAAAAATAAAAACCGCGAAAATGAAGAGTTCCGAAGACGCGACCACGTATAAGTTCGATTATTTATTAACTAAACGTTCGAATCGTTTGTCCAACGACGCATTTCGTTAGTTTAGATGTGGAAGACGTTTGCCCACCCAATAATTTCGTATGCCCACCCTTCAGAATCGAAAAAAAAATAAAAACCGCGAAAATGAAGAGTTCCGAAGACGCGACCACGTATAAGTACGATTTTTTTCGAAAATATTATCAAAATCGATCTTTCAACGATGCAGTCCGTTAGTCTAGATGTAGAAGACGTTTGCCCACCCAATAATTTCGTATGCCCACCCTTCAGAATCGAAATAAAAAATAAAAACCGCGAAAATGAAGAGTTCCGAAGACGCGTCCACGTATAAGTTCGATTATTTATTAACTAAACGTTCGAATCGTTTGTCCAACGACGCATTTCGTTAGTGTGGATGTGGAAGACGTTTGCCCATCCAATAATTTCGTATGCCCACCCTTCAGAATCGAAAAAAAAAATAAAAACCGCGAAAATGAAGAGTTCCGAAGACGCGACCACGTATAAGTTCGATTATTTATTAACTAAACGTTCGAATCGTTTGTCCAACGATGCCGTCCTTTAGTCTAGATGTAGAAGACGTTTGCCCACCAAATAATTTCGTATGCCCACCCTTCAGAATCGAAATAAAAAATAAAAACCACGAAAATGAAGAGTTCCGAAGACGCGACCACGTATAAGTTCGATTTTTTCCGAAAATATTATCAAAATCGATCTTTCAACGATGCAGTCCTTTAGTCTAGATGTAGAAGACGTTTGCCCACCCAATAATTTCGTATGCCCACCCTTCAGAATCGAAATAAAAAATAAAAACCACGAAAATGAAGAGTTCCGAAGACGCGACCACGTATAAGTTCGATTATTTATTAACTAAACGTTCGAATCGTTTGTCCAACGACGCATTTCGTTAGTGTGGATGTGGAAGACGTTTGCCCATCCAATAATTTCGTATGCCCACCCTTCAGAATCGAAAAAAAAAATAAAAACCGCGAAAATGAAGAGTTCCGAAGACGCGACCACGTATAAGTTCGATTATTTATTAACTAAACGTTCGAATCGTTTGTCCAACGACGCATTTCGTTAGTTTAGATGTGGAAGACGTTTGCCCACCCAATAATTTCGTATGCCCACCCTTCAGAATCTAAAAAAAAATAAAAACCGCGAAAATGAAGAGTTCCGAAGACGCGACCACGTATAAGTACGATTTTTTTCGAAAATATTATCAAAATCGATCTTTCAACGATGCTGTCCGTTAGTCTAGATCAGGGTTGACTAACTGGTGACTCACGAACCACCGGGGGCTCCTCCGCCTTGCTGCTACGCTGACCGGCCCCCCCTCCATACCGACCGAAATCTGACGATCGCAGTGGATTCTTCTTTCTTTCCTTCTCTTTTCGACTGCGATCGTCAGTGTCTGGTAGGAATGGAGGGGGGCCGTTCAGCGTGGCAGCAAGGCGGAGGTGCCTCCGGTGGCCCGTGAGCCACCAGTTAGTCAACCCTGGTCTAGATGTAGAAGAGATTTGCCCACCCAATAATTTCGTATGCCCACCCTTCAGAATCGAAATAAAAAATAAAAACCACGAAACTGAAGAGTTCCGAAGACGCGACCACGTATAAGTTCGATTTTTTATTAACTAAACGTTCGAATCGTTTGTCCAAGGACGCATTTCGTTAGTGTGGATGTGGAAGACGTTTGCCCATCCAATAATTTCGTATGCCCACCCTTCAGAATCGAAAAAAAAAATAAAAACCGCGAAAATGAAGAGTTCCGAAGACGCGACCACGTATAAGTTCGATTATTTATTAACTAAACGTTCGAATCGTTTGTCCAACGACGCATTTCGTTAGTGTAGATGTGGAAGACGTTTGCCCATCCAATAATTTCGTATGCCCAGCCTTCAGAATCGAATAAAAAAATAAAAACCGCGAAAATGAAGAGTTCCGAAGACGCGTCCACGTATAAGTTCGATTTTTTCCGAAAATATTATCAAAATCGATCTTTCAACGATGCAGTCCTTTAGTCTAGATGTAGAAGACGTTTGCCCACCCAATAATTTCGTATGCCCACCCTTCAGAATCGAAATAAAAAATAAAAACCACGAAAATGAAGAGTTCCGAAGACGCGACCATGTATAAGTTCGATTTTTTATTAACTAAACGTTCGAATCGTTTGTCCAACGACGCATTTCGTTAGTGTGGATGTGGAAGACGTTTGCCCATCCAATAATTTCGTATGCCCACCCTTCAGAATCGAAAAAAAAAATAAAAACCGCGAAAATGAAGAGTTCCGAAGACGCGACCACGTATAAGTTCGATTATTTATTAACTAAACGTTCGAATCGTTTGTCCAACGACGCATTTCGATAGTGTAGATGTGGAAGACGTTTGCCCATCCAATAATTTCGTATGCCCACCCTTCAGAATCGAAAAAAAAATAAAAACCGCGAAAATGAAGAGTTCCGAAGACGCGACCACGTATAAGTTCGATTTTTTCCGAAAATATTATCAAAATCGATCTTTCAACGATGCAGTCCGTTAGTGTAGATGTGGAAGACGTTTGCCCACCCAATAATTTCGTATGCTCACCCTCCAGAATCGAATTAAAAAATAAAAACCGCGAAAATGAAGAGTTCCGAAGACGCGACCACATATAAATTCGATTTTTTTCGAAAATATTATCAAAATCGATCTTTCAACGACGCAGTCCGTTAGTGTAGATGTGGAAGACGTTTGCCCACCCAATAATTTAGTATGACCACCCTCCAGAATCGAATTAAAAAATAAAAACCGCGAAAATGTAGAGTTCCGAAGACGCGACCACGTATAAGTACGATTTTTTTCGAAAATATTATCAAAATCGATCTTTCAACGATGCAGTCCGTTAGTCTAGATCAGGGTTGACTAACTGGTGACTCACGAATCACCGGGGGCTCCTCCGCCTTGCTGCTACGCTGACCGGCCCCCCCTCCATACCGACCGAAATCTGACGATCGCAGTGGATTCGTCTTTCTTTCCTTCTCTTTTCGACTGCGATCGTCAGTGTCTGGTAGGAATGGAGGGGGGCCGTTCAGCGTGGCAGCAAGGCGGAGGTGCCTCCGGTGGCCCGTGAGCCACCAGTTAGTCAACCCTGGTCTAGATGTAGAAGAGATTTGCCCACCCAATAATTTCGTATGCCCACCCTTCAGAATCGAAATAAAAAATAAAAACCACGAAACTGAAGAGTTCCGAAGACGCGACCACGTAAAAGTTCGATTATTTATTAACTAAACGTTCGAATCGTTTGTCCAACGACGTATTCGTTAGTTTAGATGTGGAAGACGTTTGCCCACCCAATAATTTCGTATGCCCACCCTTCAGAATCGAAATAAAAAATAAAAACCGCGAAAATGAAGAGTTCCGAAGACGCGACCACGTATAAGTTCGATTTTTTTGGAAACTATTATCAAAATCGATCTTTCAACGATGCAGTCCTTTAGCCTAGATGTAGAAGACGTTTGCCCACCCAATAATTTCGTATGCCCACCCTTCATAATCGAAATAAAAAATAAAAACCACGAAAATGAAGAGTTCCGAAGACGCGACCACGTATAAGTTCGATTTTTTCCGAAAATATTATCAAAATCGATCTTTCAACACTGCAGTCCTTTAGTCTAGATGTAGAAGACGTTTGCCCACCCAATAATTTCGTATGCCCACCCTTCAGAATCGAAATAAAAAATAAAAACCGCGAAAATGAAGAGTTCCGAAGACGCGACCACGTATAAGTTCGATTTTTTCCGAAAATATTATCAAAATCGATCTTTCAACGATGCAGTCCGTTAGTGTAGATGTGGAAGACGTTTGCCCACCCAATAATTTCGTATGCCCACCCTCCAGAATCGAATTAAAAAATAAAAACCGCGAAAATGAAGAGTTCCGAAGACGCGACCACGTATAAGTTCGATTGTTTATTAACTAAACGTTCGAATCGTTTGTCCAACGACGCATTTCGTTAGTGTAGATGTGGAAGACGTTTGCCCATCCAATAATTTCGTATGCCCAGCCTTCAGAATCGAATAAAAAAATAAAAACCGCGAAAATGAAGAGTTCCGAAGACGCGTCCACGTATAAGTTCGATTTTTTCCGAAAATATTATCAAAATCGATCTTTCAACGATGCAGTCCTTTAGTCTAGATGTAGAAGACGTTTGCCCACCCAATAATTTCGTATGCCCACCCTTCAGAATCGAAATAAAAAATAAAAACCACGAAAATGAAGAGTTCCGAAGACGCGACCACGTATAAGTTCGATTTTTTATTAACTAAACGTTCGAATCGTTTGTCCAACGACGCATTTCGTTAGTGTGGATGTGGAAGACGTTTGCCCATCCAATAATTTCGTATGCCCACCCTTCAGAATCGAAAAAAAAAATAAAAACCGCGAAAATGAAGAGTTCCGAAGACGCGACCACGTATAAGTTCGATTTTTTCCGAAAATATTATCAAAATCGATCTTTCAACGATGCAGTCCGTTAGTGTAGATGTGGAAGACGTTTGCCCACCCAATAATTTCGTATGCCCACCCTCCAGAATCGAATTAAAAAATAAAAACCGCGAAAATGAAGAGTTCCGAAGACGCGACCACATATAAGTTCGATTTTTTTCGAAAATATTATCAAAATCGATCTTTCAACGACGCAGTCCGTTAGTGTAGATGTGGAAGACGTTTGCCCACCCAATAATTTCGTATGACCACCCTCCAGAATCGAATTAAAAAATAAAAACCGCGAAAATGTAGAGTTCCGAAGACGCGACCACGTATAAGTACGATTTTTTTCGAAAATATTATCAAAATCGATCTTTCAACGATGCAGTCCGTTAGTCTAGATCAGGGTTGACTAACTGGTGACTCACGAACCACCGGGGGCTCCTCCGCCTTGCTGCTACGCTGACCGGCCCCCCCTCCATACCGACCGAAATCTGACGATCGCAGTGGATTCGTCTTTCTTTCCTTCTCTTTTCGACTGCGATCGTCAGTGTCTGGTAGGAATGGAGGGGGGCCGTTCAGCGTGGCAGCAAGGCGGAGGTGCCTCCGGTGGCCCGTGAGCCACCAGTTAGTCAACCCTGGTCTAGATGTAGAAGAGATTTGCCCACCCAATAATTTCGTATGCCCACCCTTCAGAATCGAAATAAAAAATAAAAACCACGAAACTGAAGAGTTCCGAAGACGCGACCACGTAAAAGTTCGATTATTTATTAACTAAACGTTCGAATCGTTTGTCCAACGACGTATTCGTTAGTTTAGATGTGGAAGACGTTTGCCCACCCAATAATTTCGTATGCCCACCCTTCAGAATCGAAATAAAAAATAAAAACCGCGAAAATGAAGAGTTCCGAAGACGCGACCACGTATAAGTTCGATTTTTTTGGAAACTATTATCAAAATCGATCTTTCAACGATGCAGTCCTTTAGCCTAGATGTAGAAGACGTTTGCCCACCCAATAATTTCGTATGCCCACCCTTCATAATCGAAATAAAAAATAAAAACCACGAAAATGAAGAGTTCCGAAGACGCGACCACGTATAAGTTCGATTTTTTCCGAAAATATTATCAAAATCGATCTTTCAACACTGCAGTCCTTTAGTCTAGATGTAGAAGACGTTTGCCCACCCAATAATTTCGTATGCCCACCCTTCAGAATCGAAATAAAAAATAAAAACCGCGAAAATGAAGAGTTCCGAAGACGCGACCACGTAAAAGTTCGATTTTTTCCGAAAATATTATCAAAATCGATCTTTCAACGATGCAGTCCGTTAGTGTAGATGTGGAAGACGTTTGCCCACCCAATAATTTCGTATGCCCACCCTCCAGAATCGAAATAAAATATAAAAACCACGAAAATGAAGAGTTCCGAAGACGCGACCAGGTATAAGTTCGATTATTTATTAACTAAACGTTCGAATCGTTTGTCCAACGGCATTTCGTTAGTTTAGATGTGGAAGACGTTTGCCCACCCAATAATTTCGTATGCCCACCCTTCAGAATCGAAATAAAAAATAAAAACCGCGAAAATGAAGAGTTCCGAAGACGCGACCACGTATAAGTTCGATTTTTTCCGAAAATATTATCAAAATCGATCTTTCAACGATGCAGTCTTTTAGTCTAGATGTAGAAGACGTTTGCCCACCCAATAATTTCGTATGCCCACCCTTCAGAATCGAAATAAAAAATAAAAACCACGAAAATGAAGAGTTCCGAAGACGCGACCACGTATAAGTTCGATTTTTTATTAACTAAACGTTCGAATCGTTTGTCCAACGACGCATTTCGTTAGTGTGGATGTGGAAGACGTTTGCCCATCCAATAATTTCGTATGCCCACCCTTCAGAATCGAAAAAAAAAAATAAAAACCGCGAAAATGAAGAGTTCCGAAGACGCGACCACGTATAAGTTCGATTATTTATTAACTAAACGTTCGAATCGTTTGTCCAACGACGCATTTCGATAGTGTAGATGTGGAAGACGTTTGCCCATCCAATAATTTCGTATGCCCACCCTTCAGAATCGAAAAAAAAATAAAAACCGCGAAAATGAAAAGTTCCGAAGACGCGACCACGTATAAGTTCGATTTTTTCCGAAAATATTATCAAAATCGATCTTTCAACGATGCAGTCCGTTAGTGTAGATGTGGAAGACGTTTGCCCACCCAATAATTTCGTATGCCCACCCTCCAGAATCGAATTAAAAAATAAAAACCGCGAAAATGAAGAGTTCCGAAGACGCGACCACATATAAGTTCGATTTTTTTCGAAAATATTATCAAAATCGATCTTTCAACGATGCAGTCCGTTAGTCTAGATGTAGAAGAGATTTGCCCACCCAATAATTTCGTATGCGCACCCTCCAGAATTGAATTAAAAAATAAAAACCGCGAAAATGAAGAGTTCCGAAGACGCGACCACGTATGTGTTCGATTTTTTCCCAAAATATTATCAAAATCGATCTTTCAACGATGCAGTCTTTTAGTCTAGATGTAGAAGACGTTTGCCCACCCAATAATTTTGTATGCCCACCCTTCACAATCGAATAAAAAAATAAAAACCGCGAAAATGGAGAGTTTCGAAGACGCGACCACGTATAAGTTCGATTATTTCCGAAAATATTATCAAAATCGATCTTTCAACGCCGCAGTCCGTTAGTGTAGATGTGGAAGACGTTTGCCCACCCAATAATTTCGTATGACCACCCTCCAGAACCGAATTAAAAAATAAAAACCGCGAAAATGTAGAGTTCCGAAGACGCGACCATGTATAAGTTCGATTATTTATTAACTAAACGTTCGAATCGTTTGTCCAACGACGCATTTCGTTAGTGTGGATGTGGAAGACGTTTGCCCATCCAATAATTTCGTATGCCCACCCTTCAGAATCGAAAAAAAAAATAAAAACCGCGAAAATGAAGAGTTCCGAAGACGCGACCACGTATAAGTTCGATTATTTATTAACTAAACGTTCGAATCGTTTGTCCAACGACGCATTTCGATAGTGTAGATGTGGAAGACGTTTGCCCATCCAATAATTTCGTATGCCCACCCTTCAGAATCGAAAAAAAAATAAAAACCGCGAAAATGAAAAGTTCCGAAGACGCGACCACGTATAAGTTCGATTTTTTCCGAAAATATTATCAAAATCGATCTTTCAACGATGCAGTCCGTTAGTGTAGATGTGGAAGACGTTTGCCCACCCAATAATTTCGTATGCCCACCCTCCAGAATCGAATTAAAAAATAAAAACCGCGAAAATGAAGAGTTCCGAAGACGCGACCACATATAAGTTCGATTTTTTTCGAAAATATTATCAAAATCGATCTTTCAACGATGCAGTCCGTTAGTCTAGATGTAGAAGAGATTTGCCCACCCAATCATTTCGTATGCGCACCCTCCAGAATTGAATTAAAAAATAAAAACCGCGAAAATGAAGAGTTCCGAAGACGCGACCACGTATGTGTTCCATTTTTTCCCAAAATATTATCAAAATCGATCTTTCAACGATGCAGTCTTTTAGTCTAGATGTAGAAGACGTTTGCCCACCCAATAATTTCGTATGCCCACCCTTCACAATCGAATAAAAAAATAAAAACCGCGAAAATGGAGAGTTCCGAAGACGCGACCACGTATAAGTTCGATTATTTCCGAAAATATTATCAAAATCGATCTTTCAACGACGCAGTCCGTTAGTGTAGATGTGGAAGACGTTTGCCCACCCAATAATTTCGTATGACCACCCTCCAGAATCGAATTAAAAAATAAAAACCGCGAAAATGTAGAGTTCCGAAGACGCGACCACGTATAAGTTCGATTATTTATTAACTAAACGTTCGAATCGTTTGTCCAACGACGCATTTCGTTAGTGTGGATGTGGAAGACGTTTGCCCATCCAATAATTTCGTATGCCCACCCTTCAGAATCGAAAAAAAAAAATAAAAACCGCGAAAATGAAGAGTTCCGAAGACGCGACCACGTATAAGTTCGATTTTTTCCGAAAATATTATCAAAATCGATCTTTCAACGATGCAGTCCGTTAGTGTAGATGTGGAAGACGTTTGCCCACCCAATAATTTCGTATGCCCACCCTCCAGAATCGAATTAAAAAATAAAAACCGCGAAAATGAAGAGTTCCGAAGACGCGACCACATATAAGTTCGATTTTTTTCGAAAATATTATCAAAATCGATCTTTCAACGACGCAGTCCGTTAGTGTAGATGTGGAAGACGTTTGCCCACCCAATAATTTCGTATGACCACCCTCCAGAATCGAATTAAAAAATAAAAACCGCGAAAATGTAGAGTTCCGAAGACGCGACCACGTATAAGTACGATTTTTTTCGAAAATATTATCAAAATCGATCTTTCAACGATGCAGTCCGTTAGTCTAGATCAGGGTTGACTAACTGGTGACTCACGAACCACCGGGGGCTCCTCCGCCTTGCTGCTACGCTGACCGGCCCCCCCTCCATACCGACCGAAATCTGACGATCGCAGTGGATTCGTCTTTCTTTCCTTCTCTTTTCGACTGCGATCGTCAGTGTCTGGTAGGAATGGAGGGGGGCCGTTCAGCGTGGCAGCAAGGCGGAGGTGCCTCCGGTGGCCCGTGAGCCACCAGTTAGTCAACCCTGGTCTAGATGTAGAAGAGATTTGCCCACCCAATAATTTCGTATGCCCACCCTTCAGAATCGAAATAAAAAATAAAAACCACGAAACTGAAGAGTTCCGAAGACGCGACCACGTAAAAGTTCGATTATTTATTAACTAAACGTTCGAATCGTTTGTCCAACGACGTATTCGTTAGTTTAGATGTGGAAGACGTTTGCCCACCCAATAATTTCGTATGCCCACCCTTCAGAATCGAAATAAAAAATAAAAACCGCGAAAATGAAGAGTTCCGAAGACGCGACCACGTATAAGTTCGATTTTTTTGGAAACTATTATCAAAATCGATCTTTCAACGATGCAGTCCTTTAGCCTAGATGTAGAAGACGTTTGCCCACCCAATAATTTCGTATGCCCACCCTTCATAATCGAAATAAAAAATAAAAACCACGAAAATGAAGAGTTCCGAAGACGCGACCACGTATAAGTTCGATTTTTTCCGAAAATATTATCAAAATCGATCTTTCAACACTGCAGTCCTTTAGTCTAGATGTAGAAGACGTTTGCCCACCCAATAATTTCGTATGCCCACCCTTCAGAATCGAAATAAAAAATAAAAACCGCGAAAATGAAGAGTTCCGAAGACGCGACCACGTATAAGTTCGATTTTTTCCGAAAATATTATCAAAATCGATCTTTCAACGATGCAGTCCGTTAGTGTAGATGTGGAAGACGTTTGCCCACCCAATAATTTCGTATGCCCACCCTCCAGAATCGAAATAAAATATAAAAACCACGAAAATGAAGAGTTCCGAAGACGCGACCAGGTATAAGTTCGATTATTTATTAACTAAACGTTCGAATCGTTTGTCCAACGGCATTTCGTTAGTTTAGATGTGGAAGACGTTTGCCCACCCAATAATTTCGTATGCCCACCCTTCAGAATCGAAATAAAAAATAAAAACCGCGAAAATGAAGAGTTCCGAAGACGCGACCACGTATAAGTTCGATTTTTTCCGAAAATATTATCAAAATCGATCTTTCAACGATGCAGTCTTTTAGTCTAGATGTAGAAGACGTTTGCCCACCCAATAATTTCGTATGCCCACCCTTCACAATCGAATAAAAAAATAAAAACCGCGAAAATGGAGAGTTCCGAAGACGCGACCACGTATAAGTTCGATTATTTCCGAAAATATTATCAAAATCGATCTTTCAACGACGCAGTCCGTTAGTGTAGATGTGGAAGACGTTTGCCCACCCAATAATTTCGTATGACCACCCTCCAGAATCGAATTAAAAAATAAAAACCGCGAAAATGTAGAGTTCCGAAGACGCGACCACGTATAAGTTCGATTATTTATTAACTAAACGTTCGAATCGTTTGTCCAACGACGCATTTCGTTAGTTTAGATGTGGAAGACGTTTGCCCACCCAATAATTTCGTATGCCCACCCTTCAGAATCGAAAAAAAAATAAAAACCGCGAAAATGAAGAGTTCCGAAGACGCGACCACGTATAAGTACGATTTTTTTCGAAAATATTATCAAAATCGATCTTTCAACAATGCAGTCCGTTAGTCTAGATCAGGGTTGACTAACTGGTGACTCACGAACCACCGGGGGCTCCTCCGCCTTGCTGCTACGCTGACCGGCCCCCCCTCCATACCGACCGAAATCTGACGATCGCAGTGGATTCTTCTTTCTTTCCTTCTCTTTTCGACTGCGATCGTCAGTGTCTGGTAGGAATGGAGGGGGGCCGTTCAGCGTGGCAGCAAGGCGGAGGTGCCTCCGGTGGCCCGTGAGCCACCAGTTAGTCAACCCTGGTCTAGATGTAGAAGAGATTTGCCCACCCAATAATTTCGTATGCCCACCCTTCAGAATCGAAATAAAAAATAAAAACCACGAAACTGAAGAGTTCCGAAGACGCGACCACGTAAAAGTTCGATTATTTATTAACTAAACGTTCGAATCGTTTGTCCAACGACGTATTCGTTAGTTTAGATGTGGAAGACGTTTGCCCACCCAATAATTTCGTATGCCCACCCTTCAGAATCGAAATAAAAAATAAAAACCGCGAAAATGAAGAGTTCCGAAGACGCGACCACGTATAAGTTCGATTTTTTTGGAAACTATTATCAAAATCGATCTTTCAACGATGCAGTCCTTTAGCCTAGATGTAGAAGACGTTTGCCCACCCAATAATTTCGTATGCCCACCCTTCATAATCGAAATAAAAAATAAAAACCACGAAAATAAAGAGTTCCGAAGACGCGACCACGTATAAGTTCGATTTTTTCCGAAAATATTATCAAAATCGATCTTTCAACACTGCAGTCCTTTAGTCTAGATGTAGAAGACGTTTGCCCACCCAATAATTTCGTATGCCCACCCTTCAGAATCGAAATAAAAAATAAAAACCGCGAAAATGAAGAGTTCCGAAGACGCGACCACGTATAAGTTCGATTTTTTCCGAAAATATTATCAAAATCGATCTTTCAACGATGCAGTCCGTTATTGTAGATGTGGAAGACGTTTGCCCACCCAATAATTTCGTATGCCCACCCTCCAGAATCGAATTAAAAAATAAAAACCGCGAAAATGAAGAGTTCCGAAGACGCGACCACGTATAAGTTCGATTGTTTATTAACTAAACGTTCGAATCGTTTGTCCAACGACGCATTTCGTTAGTGTAGATGTGGAAGACGTTTGCCCATCCAATAATTTCGTATGCCCAGCCTTCAGAATCGAATAAAAAAATAAAAACCGCGAAAATGAAGAGTTCCGAAGACGCGTCCACGTATAAGTTCGATTTTTTCCGAAAATATTATCAAAATCGATCTTTCAACGATGCAGTCCTTTAGTCTAGATGTAGAAGACGTTTGCGCACCCAATAATTTCGTATGCCCACCCTTCAGAATCGAAATAAAAAATAAAAACCACGAAAATGAAGAGTTCCGAAGACGCGACCACGTATAAGTTTGATTTTTTATTAACTAAACGTTCGAATCGTTTGTCCAACGACGCATTTCGTTAGTGTGGATGTGGAAGACGTTTGCCCATCCAATAATTTCGTATGCCCACCCTTCAGAATCGAAAAAAAAAATAAAAACCGCGAAAATGAAGAGTTCCGAAGACGCGACCACGTATAAGTTCGATTATTTATTAACTAAACGTTCGAATCGTTTGTCCAACGACGCATTTCGATAGTGTAGATGTGGAAGACGTTTGCCCATCCAATAATTTCGTATGCCCACCCTTCAGAATCGAAAAAAAAATAAAAACCGCGAAAATGAAAAGTTCCGAAGACGCGACCACGTATAAGTTCGATTTTTTCCGAAAATATTATCAAAATCGATCTTTCAACGATGCAGTCCGTTAGTGTAGATGTGGAAGACGTTTGCCCACCCAATAATTTCGTATGCCCACCCTCCAGAATCGAATTAAAAAATAAAAACCGCGAAAATGAAGAGTTCCGAAGACGCGACCACATATAAGTTCGATTTTTTTCGAAAATATTATCAAAATCGATCTTTCAACGATGCAGTCCGTTAGTCTAGATGTAGAAGAGATTTGCCCACCCAATAATTTCGTATGCGCACCCTCCAGAATTGAATTAAAAAATAAAAACCGCGAAAATGAAGAGTTCCGAAGACGCGACCACGTATGTGTTCGATTTTTTCCCAAAATATTATCAAAATCGATCTTTCAACGATGCAGTCTTTTAGTCTAGATGTAGAAGACGTTTGCCCACCCAATAATTTCGTATGCCCACCCTTCACAATCGAATAAAAAAATAAAAACCGCGAAAATGGAGAGTTTCGAAGACGCGACCACGTATAAGTTCGATTATTTCCGAAAATATTATCAAAATCGATCTTTCAACGCCGCAGTCCGTTAGTGTAGATGTGGAAGACGTTTGCCCACCCAATAATTTCGTATGACCACCCTCCAGAATCGAATTAAAAAATAAAAACCGCGAAAATGTAGAGTTCCGAAGACGCGACCACGTATAAGTACGATTTTTTTCGAAAATATTATCAAAATCGATCTTTCAACGATGCAGTCCGTTAGTCTAGATCAGGGTTGACTAACTGGTGACTCACGAACCACCGGGGGCTCCTCCGCCTTGCTGCTACGCTGACCGGCCCCCCCTCCATACCGACCGAAATCTGACGATCGCAGTGGATTCGTCTTTCTTTCCTTCTCTTTTCGACTGCGATCGTCAGTGTCTGGTAGGAATGGAGGGGGGCCGTTCAGCGTGGCAGCAAGGCGGAGGTGCCTCCGGTGGCCCGTGAGCCACCAGTTAGTCAACCCTGGTCTAGATGTAGAAGAGATTTGCCCACCCAATAATTTCGTATGCCCACCCTTCAGAATCGAAATAAAAAATAAAAACCACGAAACTGAAGAGTTCCGAAGACGCGACCACGTAAAAGTTCGATTATTTATTAACTAAACGTTCGAATCGTTTGTCCAACGACGTATTCGTTAGTTTAGATGTGGAAGACGTTTGCCCACCCAATAATTTCGTATGCCCACCCTTCAGAATCGAAATAAAAAATAAAAACCGCGAAAATGAAGAGTTCCGAAGACGCGACCACGTATAAGTTCGATTTTTTTGGAAACTATTATCAAAATCGATCTTTCAACGATGCAGTCCTTTAGCCTAGATGTAGAAGACGTTTGCCCACCCAATAATTTCGTATGCCCACCCTTCATAATCGAAATAAAAAATAAAAACCACGAAAATGAAGAGTTCCGAAGACGCGACCACGTATAAGTTCGATTTTTTCCGAAAATATTATCAAAATCGATCTTTCAACACTGCAGTCCTTTAGTCTAGATGTAGAAGACGTTTGCCCACCCAATAATTTCGTATGCCCACCCTTCAGAATCGAAATAAAAAATAAAAACCGCGAAAATGAAGAGTTCCGAAGACGCGACCACGTATAAGTTCGATTTTTTCCGAAAATATTATCAAAATCGATCTTTCAACGATGCAGTCCGTTAGTGTAGATGTGGAAGACGTTTGCCCACCCAATAATTTCGTATGCCCACCCTCCAGAATCGAAATAAAATATAAAAACCACGAAAATGAAGAGTTCCGAAGACGCGACCAGGTATAAGTTCGATTATTTATTAAATAAACGTTCGAATCGTTTGTCCAACGGCATTTCGTTAGTTTAGATGTGGAAGACGTTTGCCCACCCAATAATTTCGTATGCCCACCCTTCAGAATCGAAATAAAAAATAAAAACCGCGAAAATGAAGAGTTCCGAAGACGCGACCACGTATAAGTTCGATTTTTTCCGAAAATATTATCAAAATCGATCTTTCAACGATGCAGTCCTTTAGTCTAGATGTAGAAGACGTTTGCCCACCCAATAATTTCGTATGACCACCCTCCAGAATCGAATTAAAAAATAATAACCGCGAAAATGAAGAGTTCCGAAGACGCGACCACGGATAAGTTCGATTTTTTTCGAAAATATTATCAAAATCGATCTTTCAACGATGCAGTCCGTTAGTCTAGATCAGGGTTGACTAACTGGTGACTCACGAACCACCGGGGGCTCCTCCGCCTTGCTGCTACGCTGACCGGCCCCCCCTCCATACCGACCGAAATCTGACGATCGCAGTGGATTCGTCTTTCTTTCCTTCTCTTTTCGACTGCGATCGTCAGTGTCTGGTAGGAATGGAGGGGGGCCGTTCAGCGTGGCAGCAAGGCGGAGGTGCCTCCGGTGGCCCGTGAGCCACCAGTTAGTCAACCCTGGTCTAGATGTAGAAGAGATTTGCCCACCCAATAATTTCGTATGCCCACCCTTCAGAATCGAAATAAAAAATAAAAACCACGAAACTGAAGAGTTCCGAAGACGCGACCACGTAAAAGTTCGATTATTTATTAACTAAACGTTCGAATCGTTTGTCCAACGACGTATTCGTTAGTTTAGATGTGGAAGACGTTTGCCCACCCAATAATTTCGTATGCCCACCCTTCAGAATCGAAATAAAAAATAAAAACCGCGAAAATGAAGAGTTCCGAAGACGCGACCACGTATAAGTTCGATTTTTTCCGAAAATATTATCAAAATCGATCTTTCAACACTGCAGTCCTTTAGTCTAGATGTAGAAGACGTTTGCCCACCCAATAATTTCGTATGCCCACCCTTCATAATCGAAATAAAAAATAAAAACCACGAAAATGAAGAGTTCCGAAGACGCGACCACGTATAAGTTCGATTTTTTCCGAAAATATTATCAAAATCGATCTTTCAACACTGCAGTCCTTTAGTCTAGATGTAGAAGACGTTTGCCCACCCAATAATTTCGTATGCCCACCCTTCAGAATCGAAATAAAAAATAAAAACCGCGAAAATGAAGAGTTCCGAAGACGCGACCACGTATAAGTTCGATTTTTTCCGAAAATATTATCAAAATCGATCTTTCAACGATGCAGTCCGTTAGTGTAGATGTGGAAGACGTTTGCCCACCCAATAAATTCGTATGCCCACCCTCCAGAATCGAATTAAAAAATAAAAACCGCGAAAATGAAGAGTTCCGAAGACGCGACCACGTATAAGTTCGATTGTTTATTAACTAAACGTTCGAATCGTTTGTCCAACGACGCATTTCGTTAGTGTATATGTGGAAGACGTTTGCCCATCCAATAATTTCGTATGCCCAGCCTTCAGAATCGAATAAAAAAATAAAAACCGCGAAAATGAAGAGTTCCGAAGACGCGTCCACGTATAAGTTCGATTTTTTCCGAAAATATTATCAAAATCGATCTTTCAACGATGCAGTCCTTTAGTCTAGATGTAGAAGACGTTTGCCCACCCAATAATTTCGTATGCCCACCCTTCAGAATCGAAATAAAAAATAAAAACCACGAAAATGAAGAGTTCCGAAGACGCGACCACGTATAAGTTCGATTTTTTATTAACTAAACGTTCGAATCGTTTGTCCAACGACGCATTTCGTTAGTGTGGATGTGGAAGACGTTTGCCCATCCAATAATTTCGTATGCCCACCCTTCAGAATCGAAAAAAAAAATAAAAACCGCGAAAATGAAGAGTTCCGAAGACGCGACCACGTATAAGTTCGATTATTTATTAACTAAACGTTCGAATCGTTTGTCCAACGACGCATTTCGATAGTGTAGATGTGGAAGACGTTTGCCCATCCAATAATTTCGTATGCCCACCCTTCAGAATCGAAAAAAAAATAAAAACCGCGAAAATGAAGAGTTCCGAAGACGCGACCACGTATAAGTTCGAATTTTTCCGAAAATATTATCAAAATCGATCTTTCAACGATGCAGTCCGTTAGTGTAGATGTGGAAGACGTTTGCCCACCCAATAATTTCGTATGCCCACCCTCCAGAATCGAATTAAAAAATAAAAACCGCGAAAATGAAGAGTTCCGAAGACGCGACCACATATAAGTTCGATTTTTTTCGAAAATATTATCAAAATCGATCTTTCAACGATGCAGTCCTTTAGTCTAGATGTAGAAGACGTTTGCCCACCCAATAATTTCGTATGACCACCCTCCAGAATCGAATTAAAAAATAATAACCGCGAAAATGAAGAGTTCCGAAGACGCGACCACGTATAAGTTCGATTTTTTCCGAAAATATTATCAAAATCGAGCTTTCAACGATGCAGTCCGTTAGTGTAGATGTGGAAGACGTTTGCCCACCCAATAATTTCGTATGCCCACCCTCCAGAATCGAAATAAAATATAAAAACCACGAAAATGAAGAGTTCCGAAGACGCGACCAGGTATAAGTTCGATTATTTATTAAATAAACGTTCGAATCGTTTGTCCAACGGCATTTCGTTAGTTTAGATGTGGAAGACGTTTGCCCACCCAATAATTTCGTATGCCCACCCTTCAGAATCGAAATAAAAAATAAAAACCGCGAAAATGAAGAGTTCCGAAGACGCGACCACGTATAAGTTCGATTTTTTCCGAAAATATTATCAAAATCGATCTTTCAACGATGCAGTCCTTTAGTCTAGATGTAGAAGACGTTTGCCCACCCAATAATTTCGTATGACCACCCTCCAGAATCGAATTAAAAAATAATAACCGCGAAAATGAAGAGTTCCGAAGACGCGACCACGGATAAGTTCGATTTTTTTCGAAAATATTATCAAAATCGATCTTTCAACGATGCAGTCCGTTAGTCTAGATCAGGGTTGACTAACTGGTGACTCACGAACCACCGGGGGCTCCTCCGCCTTGCTGCTACGCTGACCGGCCCCCCCTCCATACCGACCGAAATCTGACGATCGCAGTGGATTCGTCTTTCTTTCCTTCTCTTTTCGACTGCGATCGTCAGTGTCTGGTAGGAATGGAGGGGGGCCGTTCAGCGTGGCAGCAAGGCGGAGGTGCCTCCGGTGGCCCGTGAGCCACCAGTTAGTCAACCCTGGTCTAGATGTAGAAGAGATTTGCCCACCCAATAATTTCGTATGCCCACCCTTCAGAATCGAAATAAAAAATAAAAACCACGAAACTGAAGAGTTCCGAAGACGCGACCACGTAAAAGTTCGATTATTTATTAACTAAACGTTCGAATCGTTTGTCCAACGACGTATTCGTTAGTTTAGATGTGGAAGACGTTTGCCCACCCAATAATTTCGTATGCCCACCCTTCAGAATCGAAATAAAAAATAAAAACCGCGAAAATGAAGAGTTCCGAAGACGCGACCACGTATAAGTTCGATTTTTTCCGAAAATATTATCAAAATCGATCTTTCAACACTGCAGTCCTTTAGTCTAGATGTAGAAGACGTTTGCCCACCCAATAATTTCGTATGCCCACCCTTCATAATCGAAATAAAAAATAAAAACCACGAAAATGAAGAGTTCCGAAGACGCGACCACGTATAAGTTCGATTTTTTCCGAAAATATTATCAAAATCGATCTTTCAACACTGCAGTCCTTTAGTCTAGATGTAGAAGACGTTTGCCCACCCAATAATTTCGTATGCCCACCCTTCAGAATCGAAATAAAAAATAAAAACCGCGAAAATGAAGAGTTCCGAAGACGCGACCACGTATAAGTTCGATTTTTTCCGAAAATATTATCAAAATCGATCTTTCAACGATGCAGTCCGTTAGTGTAGATGTGGAAGACGTTTGCCCACCCAATAAATTCGTATGCCCACCCTCCAGAATCGAATTAAAAAATAAAAACCGCGAAAATGAAGAGTTCCGAAGACGCGACCACGTATAAGTTCGATTGTTTATTAACTAAACGTTCGAATCGTTTGTCCAACGACGCATTTCGTTAGTGTATATGTGGAAGACGTTTGCCCATCCAATAATTTCGTATGCCCAGCCTTCAGAATCGAATAAAAAAATAAAAACCGCGAAAATGAAGAGTTCCGAAGACGCGTCCACGTATAAGTTCGATTTTTTCCGAAAATATTATCAAAATCGATCTTTCAACGATGCAGTCCTTTAGTCTAGATGTAGAAGACGTTTGCCCACCCAATAATTTCGTATGCCCACCCTTCAGAATCGAAATAAAAAATAAAAACCACGAAAATGAAGAGTTCCGAAGACGCGACCACGTATAAGTTCGATTTTTTATTAACTAAACGTTCGAATCGTTTGTCCAACGACGCATTTCGTTAGTGTGGATGTGGAAGACGTTTGCCCATCCAATAATTTCGTATGCCCACCCTTCAGAATCGAAAAAAAAAATAAAAACCGCGAAAATGAAGAGTTCCGAAGACGCGACCACGTATAAGTTCGATTATTTATTAACTAAACGTTCGAATCGTTTGTCCAACGACGCATTTCGATAGTGTAGATGTGGAAGACGTTTGCCCATCCAATAATTTCGTATGCCCACCCTTCAGAATCGAAAAAAAAATAAAAACCGCGAAAATGAAGAGTTCCGAAGACGCGACCACGTATAAGTTCGAATTTTTCCGAAAATATTATCAAAATCGATCTTTCAACGATGCAGTCCGTTAGTGTAGATGTGGAAGACGTTTGCCCACCCAATAATTTCGTATGCCCACCCTCCAGAATCGAATTAAAAAATAAAAACCGCGAAAATGAAGAGTTCCGAAGACGCGACCACATATAAGTTCGATTTTTTTCGAAAATATTATCAAAATCGATCTTTCAACGATGCAGTCCTTTAGTCTAGATGTAGAAGACGTTTGCCCACCCAATAATTTCGTATGACCACCCTCCAGAATCGAATTAAAAAATAATAACCGCGAAAATGAAGAGTTCCGAAGACGCGACCACGTATAAGTTCGATTTTTTCCGAAAATATTATCAAAATCGAGCTTTCAACGATGCAGTCCGTTAGTGTAGATGTGGAAGACGTTTGCCCACCCAATAATTTCGTATGCCCACCCTCCAGAATCGAAATAAAATATAAAAACCACGAAAATGAAGAGTTCCGAAGACGCGACCAGGTATAAGTTCGATTATTTATTAAATAAACGTTCGAATCGTTTGTCCAACGGCATTTCGTTAGTTTAGATGTGGAAGACGTTTGCCCACCCAATAATTTCGTATGCCCACCCTTCAGAATCGAAATAAAAAATAAAAACCGCGAAAATGAAGAGTTCCGAAGACGCGACCACGTATAAGTTCGATTTTTTCCGAAAATATTATCAAAATCGATCTTTCAACGATGCAGTCCTTTAGTCTAGATGTAGAAGACGTTTGCCCACCCAATAATTTCGTATGACCACCCTCCAGAATCGAATTAAAAAATAATAACCGCGAAAATGAAGAGTTCCGAAGACGCGACCACGGATAAGTTCGATTTTTTTCGAAAATATTATCAAAATCGATCTTTCAACGATGCAGTCCGTTAGTCTAGATCAGGGTTGACTAACTGGTGACTCACGAACCACCGGGGGCTCCTCCGCCTTGCTGCTACGCTGACCGGCCCCCCCTCCATACCGACCGAAATCTGACGATCGCAGTGGATTCGTCTTTCTTTCCTTCTCTTTTCGACTGCGATCGTCAGTGTCTGGTAGGAATGGAGGGGGGCCGTTCAGCGTGGCAGCAAGGCGGAGGTGCCTCCGGTGGCCCGTGAGCCACCAGTTAGTCAACCCTGGTCTAGATGTAGAAGAGATTTGCCCACCCAATAATTTCGTATGCCCACCCTTCAGAATCGAAATAAAAAATAAAAACCACGAAACTGAAGAGTTCCGAAGACGCGACCACGTAAAAGTTCGATTATTTATTAACTAAACGTTCGAATCGTTTGTCCAACGACGTATTCGTTAGTTTAGATGTGGAAGACGTTTGCCCACCCAATAATTTCGTATGCCCACCCTTCAGAATCGAAATAAAAAATAAAAACCGCGAAAATGAAGAGTTCCGAAGACGCGACCACGTATAAGTTCGATTTTTTTGGAAACTATTATCAAAATCGATCTTTCAACGATGCAGTCCTTTAGCCTAGAGGTAGAAGACGTTTGCCCACCCAATAATTTCGTATGCCCACCCTTCATAATCGAAATAAAAAATAAAAACCACGAAAATGAAGAGTTCCGAAGACGCGACCACGTATAATTTCGATTTTTTCCGAAAATATTATCAAAATCGATCTTTCAACACTGCAGTCGTTTAGTCTAGATGTAGAAGACGTTTGCCCACCCAATAATTTCGTATGCCCACCCTTCAGAATCGAAATAAAAAATAAAAACCGCGAAAATGAAGAGTTCCGAAGACGCGACCACGTATAAGTTCGATTTTTTCCGAAAATATTATCAAAATCGATCTTTCAACGATGCACTCCGTTAGTGTAGATGTGGAAGACGTTTGCCCACCCAATAATTTCGTATGCCCACCCTCCAGAATCGAATTAAAAAATAAAAACCGCGAAAATGAAGAGTTCCGAAGACGCGACCACGTATAAGTTCGATTGTTTATTAACTAAACGTTCGAATCGTTTGTCCAACGACGCATTTCGTTAGTGTATATGTGGAAGACGTTTGCCCATCCAATAATTTCGTATGCCCAGCCTTCAGAATCGAATAAAAAAATAAAAACCGCGAAAATGAAGAGTTCCGAAGACGCGTCCACGTATAAGTTCGATTTTTTCCGAAAATATTATCAAAATCGATCTTTCAACGATGCAGTCCTTTAGTCTAGATGTAGAAGACGTTTGCCCACCCAATAATTTCGTATGCCCACCCTTCAGAATCGAAATAAAAAATAAAAACCACGAAAATGAAGAGTTCCGAAGACGCGACCACGTATAAGTTCGATTATTTATTAACTAAACGTTCGAATCGTTTGTCCAACGACGCATTTCGATAGTGTAGATGTGGAAGACGTTTGCCCATCCAATAATTTCGTATGCCCACCCTTCAGAATCGAAAAAAAAATAAAAACCGCGAAAATGAAGAGTTCCGAAGACGCGACCACGTATAAGTTCGATTTTTTCCGAAAATATTATCAAAATCGATCTTTCAACGATGCAGTCCGTTAGTGTAGATGTGGAAGACGTTTGCCCACCCAATAATTTCGTATGCCCACCCTCCAGAATCGAATTAAAAAATAAAAACCGCGAAAATGAAGAGTTCCGAAGACGCGACCACATATAAGTTCGATTTTTTTCGAAAATATTATCAAAATCGATCTTTCAACGACGCAGTCCGTTAGTGTAGATGTGGAAGACGTTTGCCCACCCAATAATTTCGTATGACCACCCTCCAGAATCGAATTAAAAAATAAAAACCGCGAAAATGTAGAGTTCCGAAGACGCGACCACGTATAAGTACGATTTTTTTCGAAAATATTATCAAAATCGATCTTTCAACGATGCAGTCCGTTAGTCTAGATCAGGGTTGACTAACTGGTGACTCACGAACCACCGGGGGCTCCTCCGCCTTGCTGCTACGCTGACCGGCCCCCCCTCCATACCGACCGAAATCTGACGATCGCAGTGGATTCGTCTTTCTTTCCTTCTCTTTTCGACTGCGATCGTCAGTGTCTGGTAGGAATGGAGGGGGGCCGTTCAGCGTGGCAGCAAGGCGGAGGTGCCTCCGGTGGCCCGTGAGCCACCAGTTAGTCAACCCTGGTCTAGATGTAGAAGAGATTTGCCCACCCAATAATTTCGTATGCCCACCCTTCAGAATCGAAATAAAAAATAAAAACCACGAAACTGAAGAGTTCCGAAGACGCGACCACGTAAAAGTTCGATTATTTATTAACTAAACGTTCGAATCGTTTGTCCAACGACGTATTCGTTAGTTTAGATGTGGAAGACGTTTGCCCACCCAATAATTTCGTATGCCCACCCTTCAGAATCGAAATAAAAAATAAAAACCGCGAAAATGAAGAGTTCCGAAGACGCGACCACGTATAAGTTCGATTTTTTTGGAAACTATTATCAAAATCGATCTTTCAACGATGCAGTCCTTTAGCCTAGATGTAGAAGACGTTTGCCCACCCAATAATTTCGTATGCCCACCCTTCATAATCGAAATAAAAAATAAAAACCACGAAAATGAAGAGTTCCGAAGACGCGACCACGTATAAGTTCGATTTTTTCCGAAAATATTATCAAAATCGATCTTTCAACACTGCAGTCCTTTAGTCTAGATGTAGAAGACGTTTGCCCACCCAATAATTTCGTATGCCCACCCTTCAGAATCGAAATAAAAAATAAAAACCGCGAAAATGAAGAGTTCCGAAGACGCGACCACGTATAAGTTCGATTTTTTCCGAAAATATTATCAAAATCGATCTTTCAACGATGCAGTCCGTTAGTGTAGATGTGGAAGACGTTTGCCCACCCAATAATTTCGTATGCCCACCCTCCAGAATCGAAATAAAATATAAAAACCACGAAAATGAAGAGTTCCGAAGACGCGACCAGGTATAAGTTCGATTATTTATTAAATAAACGTTCGAATCGTTTGTCCAACGGCATTTCGTTAGTTTAGATGTGGAAGACGTTTGCCCACCCAATAATTTCGTATGCCCACCCTTCAGAATCGAAATAAAAAATAAAAACCGCGAAAATGAAGAGTTCCGAAGACGCGACCACGTATAAGTTCGATTTTTTCCGAAAATATTATCAAAATCGATCTTTCAACGATGCAGTCCTTTAGTCTAGATGTAGAAGACGTTTGCCCACCCAATAATTTCGTATGACCACCCTCCAGAATCGAATTAAAAAATAATAACCGCGAAAATGAAGAGTTCCGAAGACGCGACCACGGATAAGTTCGATTTTTTTCGAAAATATTATCAAAATCGATCTTTCAACGATGCAGTCCGTTAGTCTAGATCAGGGTTGACTAACTGGTGACTCACGAACCACCGGGGGCTCCTCCGCCTTGCTGCTACGCTGACCGGCCCCCCCCCTCCATACCGACCGAAATCTGACGATCGCAGTGGATTCGTCTTTCTTTCCTTCTCTTTTCGACTGCGATCGTCAGTGTCTGGTAGGAATGGAGGGGGGCCGTTCAGCGTGGCAGCAAGGCGGAGGTGCCTCCGGTGGCCCGTGAGCCACCAGTTAGTCAACCCTGGTCTAGATGTAGAAGAGATTTGCCCACCCAATAATTTCGTATGCCCACCCTTCAGAATCGAAATAAAAAATAAAAACCACGAAACTGAAGAGTTCCGAAGACGCGACCACGTAAAAGTTCGATTATTTATTAACTAAACGTTCGAATCGTTTGTCCAACGACGTATTCGTTAGTTTAGATGTGGAAGACGTTTGCCCACCCAATAATTTCGTATGCCCACCCTTCAGAATCGAAATAAAAAATAAAAACCGCGAAAATGAAGAGTTCCGAAGACGCGACCACGTATAAGTTCGATTTTTTCCGAAAATATTATCAAAATCGATCTTTCAACACTGCAGTCCTTTAGTCTAGATGTAGAAGACGTTTGCCCACCCAATAATTTCGTATGCCCACCCTTCATAATCGAAATAAAAAATAAAAACCACGAAAATGAAGAGTTCCGAAGACGCGACCACGTATAAGTTCGATTTTTTCCGAAAATATTATCAAAATCGATCTTTCAACACTGCAGTCCTTTAGTCTAGATGTAGAAGGCGTTTGCCCACCCAATAATTTCGTATGCCCACCCTTCAGAATCGAAATAAAAAATAAAAACCGCGAAAATGAAGAGTTCCGAAGACGCGACCACGTATAAGTTCGATTTTTTCCGAAAATATTATCAAAATCGATCTTTCAACGATGCAGTCCGTTAGTGTAGATGTGGAAGACGTTTGCCCACCCAATAAATTCGTATGCCCACCCTCCAGAATCGAATTAAAAAATAAAAACCGCGAAAATGAAGAGTTCCGAAGACGCGACCACGTATAAGTTCGATTGTTTATTAACTAAACGTTCGAATCGTTTGTCCAACGACGCATTTCGTTAGTGTATATGTGGAAGACGTTTGCCCATCCAATAATTTCGTATGCCCAGCCTTCAGAATCGAATAAAAAAATAAAAACCGCGAAAATGAAGAGTTCCGAAGACGCGTCCACGTATAAGTTCGATTTTTTCCGAAAATATTATCAAAATCGATCTTTCAACGATGCAGTCCTTTAGTCTAGATGTAGAAGACGTTTGCCCACCCAATAATTTCGTATGCCCACCCTTCAGAATCGAAATAAAAAATAAAAACCACGAAAATGAAGAGTTCCGAAGACGCGACCACGTATAAGTTCGATTTTTTATTAACTAAACGTTCGAATCGTTTGTCCAACGACGCATTTCGTTAGTGTGGATGTGGAAGACGTTTGCCCATCCAATAATTTCGTATGCCCACCCTTCAGAATCGAAAAAAAAAATAAAAACCGCGAAAATGAAGAGTTCCGAAGACGCGACCACGTATAAGTTCGATTATTTATTAACTAAACGTTCGAATCGTTTGTCCAACGACGCATTTCGATAGTGTAGATGTGGAAGACGTTTGCCCATCCAATAATTTCGTATGCCCACCCTTCAGAATCGAAAAAAAAATAAAAACCGCGAAAATGAAGAGTTCCGAAGACGCGACCACGTATAAGTTCGAATTTTTCCGAAAATATTATCAAAATCGATCTTTCAACGATGCAGTCCGTTAGTGTAGATGTGGAAGACGTTTGCCCACCCAATAATTTCGTATGCCCACCCTCCAGAATCGAATTAAAAAATAAAAACCGCGAAAATGAAGAGTTCCGAAGACGCGACCACATATAAGTTCGATTTTTTTCGAAAATATTATCAAAATCGATCTTTCAACGATGCAGTCCTTTAGTCTAGATGTAGAAGACGTTTGCCCACCCAATAATTTCGTATGACCACCCTCCAGAATCGAATTAAAAAATAATAACCGCGAAAATGAAGAGTTCCGAAGACGCGACCACGTATAAGTTCGATTTTTTCCGAAAATATTATCAAAATCGAGCTTTCAACGATGCAGTCCGTTAGTGTAGATGTGGAAGACGTTTGCCCACCCAATAATTTCGTATGCCCACCCTCCAGAATCGAAATAAAATATAAAAACCACGAAAATGAAGAGTTCCGAAGACGCGACCAGGTATAAGTTCGATTATTTATTAAATAAACGTTCGAATCGTTTGTCCAACGGCATTTCGTTAGTTTAGATGTGGAAGACGTTTGCCCACCCAATAATTTCGTATGCCCACCCTTCAGAATCGAAATAAAAAATAAAAACCGCGAAAATGAAGAGTTCCGAAGACGCGACCACGTATAAGTTCGATTTTTTCCGAAAATATTATCAAAATCGATCTTTCAACGATGCAGTCCTTTAGTCTAGATGTAGAAGACGTTTGCCCACCCAATAATTTCGTATGACCACCCTCCAGAATCGAATTAAAAAATAATAACCGCGAAAATGAAGAGTTCCGAAGACGCGACCACGGATAAGTTCGATTTTTTTCGAAAATATTATCAAAATCGATCTTTCAACGATGCAGTCCGTTAGTCTAGATCAGGGTTGACTAACTGGTGACTCACGAACCACCGGGGGCTCCTCCGCCTTGCTGCTACGCTGACCGGCCCCCCCTCCATACCGACCGAAATCTGACGATCGCAGTGGATTCGTCTTTCTTTCCTTCTCTTTTCGACTGCGATCGTCAGTGTCTGGTAGGAATGGAGGGGGGCCGTTCAGCGTGGCAGCAAGGCGGAGGTGCCTCCGGTGGCCCGTGAGCCACCAGTTAGTCAACCCTGGTCTAGATGTAGAAGAGATTTGCCCACCCAATAATTTCGTATGCCCACCCTTCAGAATCGAAATAAAAAATAAAAACCACGAAACTGAAGAGTTCCGAAGACGCGACCACGTAAAAGTTCGATTATTTATTAACTAAACGTTCGAATCGTTTGTCCAACGACGTATTCGTTAGTTTAGATGTGGAAGACGTTTGCCCACCCAATAATTTCGTATGCCCACCCTTCAGAATCGAAATAAAAAATAAAAACCGCGAAAATGAAGAGTTCCGAAGACGCGACCACGTATAAGTTCGATTTTTTTGGAAACTATTATCAAAATCGATCTTTCAACGATGCAGTCCTTTAGCCTAGAGGTAGAAGACGTTTGCCCACCCAATAATTTCGTATGCCCACCCTTCATAATCGAAATAAAAAATAAAAACCACGAAAATGAAGAGTTCCGAAGACGCGACCACGTATAATTTCGATTTTTTCCGAAAATATTATCAAAATCGATCTTTCAACACTGCAGTCCTTTAGTCTAGATGTAGAAGACGTTTGCCCACCCAATAATTTCGTATGCCCACCCTTCAGAATCGAAATAAAAAATAAAAACCGCGAAAATGAAGAGTTCCGAAGACGCGACCACGTATAAGTTCGATTTTTTCCGAAAATATTATCAAAATCGATCTTTCAACGATGCACTCCGTTAGTGTAGATGTGGAAGACGTTTGCCCACCCAATAATTTCGTATGCCCACCCTCCAGAATCGAATTAAAAAATAAAAACCGCGAAAATGAAGAGTTCCGAAGACGCGACCACGTATAAGTTCGATTGTTTATTAACTAAACGTTCGAATCGTTTGTCCAACGACGCATTTCGTTAGTGTATATGTGGAAGACGTTTGCCCATCCAATAATTTCGTATGCCCAGCCTTCAGAATCGAATAAAAAAATAAAAACCGCGAAAATGAAGAGTTCCGAAGACGCGTCCACGTATAAGTTCGATTTTTTCCGAAAATATTATCAAAATCGATCTTTCAACGATGCAGTCCTTTAGTCTAGATGTAGAAGACGTTTGCCCACCCAATAATTTCGTATGCCCACCCTTCAGAATCGAAATAAAAAATAAAAACCACGAAAATGAAGAGTTCCGAAGACGCGACCACGTATAAGTTCGATTTTTTATTAACTAAACGTTCGAATCGTTTGTCCAACGACGCATTTCGTTAGTGTGGATGTGGAAGACGTTTGCCCATCCAATAATTTCGTATGCCCACCCTTCAGAATCGAAAAAAAAAATAAAAACCGCGAAAATGAAGAGTTCCGAAGACGCGACCACGTATAAGTTCGATTATTTATTAACTAAACGTTCGAATCGTTTGTCCAACGACGCATTTCGATAGTGTAGATGTGGAAGACGTTTGCCCATCCAATAATTTCGTATGCCCACCCTTCAGAATCGAAAAAAAAATAAAAACCGCGAAAATGAAGAGTTCCGAAGACGCGACCACGTATAAGTTCGAATTTTTCCGAAAATATTATCAAAATCGATCTTTCAACGATGCAGTCCGTTAGTGTAGATGTGGAAGACGTTTGCCCACCCAATAATTTCGTATGCCCACCCTCCAGAATCGAATTAAAAAATAAAAACCGCGAAAATGAAGAGTTCCGAAGACGCGACCACATATAAGTTCGATTTTTTTCGAAAATATTATCAAAATCGATCTTTCAACGACGCAGTCCGTTAGTGTAGATGTGGAAGACGTTTGCCCACCCAATAATTTCGTATGACCACCCTCCAGAATCGAATTAAAAAATAAAAACCGCGAAAATGTAGAGTTCCGAAGACGCGACCACGTATAAGTACGATTTTTTTCGAAAATATTATCAAAATCGATCTTTCAACGATGCAGTCCGTTAGTCTAGATCAGGGTTGACTAACTGGTGACTCACGAACCACCGGGGGCTCCTCCGCCTTGCTGCTACGCTGACCGGCCCCCCCTCCATACCGACCGAAATCTGACGATCGCAGTGGATTCGTCTTTCTTTCCTTCTCTTTTCGACTGCGATCGTCAGTGTCTGGTAGGAATGGAGGGGGGCCGTTCAGCGTGGCAGCAAGGCGGAGGTGCCTCCGGTGGCCCGTGAGCCACCAGTTAGTCAACCCTGGTCTAGATGTAGAAGAGATTTGCCCACCCAATAATTTCGTATGCCCACCCTTCAGAATCGAAATAAAAAATAAAAACCGCGAAAATGAAGAGTTCCGAAGACGCGACCACGTATAAGTTCGATTATTTATTAACTAAACGTTCGAATCGTTTGTCCAACGACGCATTTCGATAGTGTAGATGTGGAAGACGTTTGCCCATCCAATAATTTCGTATGCCCACCCTTCAGAATCGAAATAAAAAATAAAAACCGCGAAAATGAAGAGTTCCGAAGACGCGACCACGTATAAGTTCGATTATTTATTAACTAAACGTTCGAATCGTTTGTCCAACGACGCATTTCGTTAGTTTAGATGTGGAAGACGTTTGCCCACCCAATAATTTCGTATGCCCGCCCTTCAGAATCGAATAAAAAAATAAAAACCGCGAAAATGAAGAGTTCCGAAGACGCGACCACGTATAAGTTCGAATTTTTCCGAAAATATTATCAAAATCGATCTTTCAACGATGCAGTCCGTTAGTGTAGATGTGGAAGACGTTTGCCCACCCAATAATTTCGTATGCCCACCCTCCAGAATCGAATTAAAAAATAAAAACCGCGAAAATGAAGAGTTCCGAAGACGCGACCACGTATAAGTTCGATTTTTTTCGAAAATATTATCAAAATCGATCTTTCAACGATGCAGTCCGTTAGTATAGATGTAGAAGAGATTTGCCCACCCAATAATTTCGTATGCGCACGCTCCAGAATTGAATTAAAAAATAAAAACCGCGAAAATGAAGAGTTCCGAAGACGCGACCTAGTATGTGTTCGATTTTTTCCGAAAATATTATCAAAATCGATCTTTCAACGATGCAGTCCTTTAGCCTAGATGTAGAAGACGTTTGCCCACCCAATAATTTCGTATGCCCACCCTTCACAATCGAATAAAAAAATAAAAACCGCGAAAATGGAGAGTTCCGAAGACGCGACCACGTATAAGTTCGATTATTTCCGAAAATATTATCAAAATCGATCTTTCAACGACGCAGTCCTTTAGTCTAGATGTAGAAGAGATTTGCCCACCCAATAATTTCGTATGCCCACCCTTCAGAATCGAAATAAAAAATAAAAACCACGAAACTGAAGAGTTCCGAAGACGCGACCACGTAAAAGTTCGATTATTTATTAACTAAACGTTCGAATCGTTTGTCCAACGACGTATTCGTTAGTTTAGATGTGGAAGACGTTTGCCCACCCAATAATTTCGTATGCCCACCCTTCAGAATCGAAATAAAAAATAAAAACCGCGAAAATGAAGAGTTCCGAAGACGCGACCACGTATAAGTTCGATTTTTTTGGAAACTATTATCAAAATCGATCTTTCAACGATGCAGTCCTTTAGCCTAGATGTAGAAGACGTTTGCCCACCCAATAATTTCGTATGCCCACCCTTCATAATCGAAATAAAAAATAAAAACCACGAAAATGAAGAGTTCCGAAGACGCGACCACGTATAAGTTCGATTTTTTCCGAAAATATTATCAAAATCGATCTTTCAACACTGCAGTCCTTTAGTCTAGATGTAGAAGACGTTTGCCCACCCAATAATTTCGTATGCCCACCCTTCAGAATCGAAATAAAAAATAAAAACCACGAAAATGAAGAGTTCCGAAGACGCGACCACGTATAAGTTCGATTTTTTATTAACTAAACGTTCGAATCGTTTGTCCAACGACGCATTTCGTTAGTGTGGATGTGGAAGACGTTTGCCCATCCAATAATTTCGTATGCCCACCCTTCAGAATCGAAAAAAAAAATAAAAACCGCGGAAATGAAGAGTTCCGAAGACGCGACCACGTATAAGTTCGATTATTTATTAACTAAACGTTCGAATCGTTTGTCCAACGACGCATTTCGATAGTGTAGATGTGGAAGACGTTTGCCCACCCAATAATTTCGTATGCCCGCCCTTCAGAATCGAATAAAAAAATAAAAACCGCGAAAATGAAGAGTTCCGAAGACGCGACCACGTATAAGTTCGATTTTTTCCTAAAATATTATCAAAATCGATCTTTCAACGATGCAGTCCGTTAGTGTAGATGTGGAAGACGTTTGCCCACCCAATAATTTCGTATGCCCACCCTCCAGAATCGAATTAAAAAATAAAAACCGCGAAAATGAAGAGTTCCGAAGACGCGACCACGTATAAGTTCGATTATTTATTAACTAAACGTTCGAATCGTTTGTCCAACGACGCATTTCGATAGTGTAGATGTGGAAGACGTTTGCCCATCCAATAATTTCGTATGCCCACCCTCCAGAATCGAATTAAAAAATAAAGACCGCGAAAATGAAGAGTTCCGAAGACGCGACCACGTATAAGTTCGATTATTTATTAACTAAACGTTCGAATCGTTTGTCCAACGACGCATTTCGATAGTGTAGATGTGGAAGACGTTTGCCCACCCAATAATTTCGTATGCTCACCCTCCAGAATCGAATTAAAAAATAAAAACCGCGAAAATGAAGAGTTCCGAAGACGCGACCACATATAAGTTCGATTTTTTTCGAAAATATTATCAAAATCGATCTTTCAACGATGCAGTCCGTTAGTCTAGATGTAGAAGAGATTTGCCCACCCAATAATTTCGTATGCGCACCCTCCAGAATTGAATTAAAAAATAAAAACCGCGAAAATGAAGAGTTCCGAAGACGCGACCACGTATGTGTTCGATTTTTTCCCAAAATATTATCAAAATCGATCTTTCAACGATGCAGTCTTTTAGTCTAGATGTAGAAGACGTTTGCCCACCCAATAATTTCGTATGCCCACCCTTCACAATCGAATAAAAAAATAAAAACCGCGAAAATGGAGAGTTCCGAAGACGCGACCACGTATAAGTTCGATTATTTCCGAAAATATTATCAAAATCGATCTTTCAACGACGCAGTCCGTTAGTGTAGATGTGGAAGACGTTTGCCCACCCAATAATTTCGTATGCCCACCCTTCAGAATCGAAATAAAAAATAAAAACCACGAAACTGAAGAGTTCCGAAGACGCGACCACGTAAAAGTTCGATTATTTATTAACTAAACGTTCGAATCGTTTGTCCAACGACGTATTCGTTAGTTTAGATGTGGAAGACGTTTGCCCACCCAATAAATTCGTATGCCCACCCTTCAGAATCGAAATAAAAAATAAAAACCGCGAAAATGAAGAGTTCCGAAGACGCGACCACGTATAAGTTCGATTTTTTTGGAAACTATTATCAAAATCGATCTTTCAACGATGCAGTCCGTTAGACTAGATGTAGAAGAGATTTGCCCACCCAATAATTTCGTATGCGCACCCTCCAGAATTGAATTAAAAAATAAAAACCGCGAAAATGAAGAGTTCCGAAGACGCGACCACGTATGTGTTCGATTTTTTCCCAAAATATTATCAAAATCGATCTTTCAACGATGCAGTCTTTTAGTCTAGATGTAGAAGACGTTTGCCCACCCAATAATTTCGTATGCCCACCCTTCATAATCGAAATAAAAAATAAAAACCACGAAAATGAAGAGTTCCGAAGACGCGACCACGTATAAGTTCGATTTTTTCCGAAAATATTATCAAAATCGATCTTTCAACGATGCAGTCCTTTAGTCTACATGTAGAAGACGTTTGCCCACCCAATAATTTCGTATGCCTACCCTTCAGAATTGAAATAAAAAATAAAAACCACGAAAATGAAGAGTTCCGAAGACGCGACCACGTATAAGTTCGATTATTTATTAACTAAACGTTCGAATCGTTTGTCCAACGACGCATTTCGTTAGTTTAGATGTGGAAGACGTTTGCCCATGCAATAATTTCGTATGCCCACCCTTCAGAATCGAAATAAAAAATAAAAACCGCGAAAATGAAGAGTTCCGAAGACGCGACCACGTATAAGTTCGATTTTTTCCGAAAATATTATCAAAATCCATCTTTCAACGATGCAGTCCTTTAGTCTAGATGTAGAAGACGTTTGCCCACCCAATAATTTCGTATGACCACCCTCCAGAATCGAATTAAAAAATAAAAACCGCGAAAATGAAGAGTTCCGAAGACGCGACCACGTATAAGTTCGATTTTTTCCGCAAATATTATCAAAATCGATCTTTCAACGATGCAGTCCTTTAGTCTAGACGTAGAAGACGTATGCCCACCCAATAATTTCGTATGACCACCCTCCAGAATCGAATTAAAAAATAAAAACCGCGAAAATTGAAGAGTTCCGAAGACGCGACCACGTATAAGTTCGATTTTTTCCGAAAATATTATCAAAATCGATCTTTCAACGATGCAGTCCTTTAGTCTAGATGTAGAAGACGTTTGCCCACCCAATAATTTCGTATGACCACCCTCCAGAATCGAATTAAAAAATAAAAACCGCGAAAATGAAGAGTTCCGAAGACGCGACCACGGATAAGTTCGATTTTTTTCGAAAATATTATCAAAATCGATCTTTCAACGATGCAGTCCTTTAGTCTAGATGTAGAAGACGTTTGCCCACCCAATAATTTCGTATGCCCACCCTTCAGAATCGAAATAAAAAATAAAAACCACGAAAATGAAGAGTTCCGAAGACGCGACCAGGTATAAGTTCGATTATTTATTAACTAAACGTTCGAATCGTTTGTCCAACGGCATTTCGTTAGTTTAGATGTGGAAGACGTTTGCCCACCCAATAATTTCGTATGCCCACCCTTCAGAATCGAAATAAAAAATAAAAACCGCGAAAATGAAGAGTTCCGAAGACGCGACCACGTATAAGTTCGATTTTTTCCGAAAATATTATCAAAATCGATCTTTCAACGATGCAGTCCTTTAGTCTAGATGTAGAAGACGTTTGCCCACCCAATAATTTCGTATGACCACCCTCCAGAATCGAATTAAAAAATAATAACCGCGAAAATGAAGAGTTCCGAAGACGCGACCACGGATAAGTTCGATTTTTTTCGAAAATATTATCAAAATCGATCTTTCAACGATGCAGTCCGTTAGTCTAGATGTAGAAGAGATTTGCCCACCCAATAATTTCGTATGCGCACCCTCCAGAATTGAATTAAAAAATAAAAACCGCGAAAATTGAAGAGTTCCGAAGACGCGACCACGTATAAGTTCGATTTTTTCCGAAAATATTATCAAAATCGATCTTTCAACGATGCAGTCCTTTAGTCTAGATGTAGAAGACGTTTGCCCACCCAATAATTTCGTATGACCACCCTCCAGAATCGAATTAAAAAATAAAAACCGCGAAAATGAAGAGTTCCGAAGACGCGACCACGGATAAGTTCGATTTTTTTCGAAAATATTATCAAAATCGATCTTTCAACGATGCAGTCCGTTAGTCTAGATGTAGAAGAGATTTGCCCACCCAATAATTTCGTATGCGCACCCTCCAGAATTGAATTAAAAAATAAAAACCGCGAAAATTGAAGAGTTCCGAAGACGCGACCACGTATAAGTTCGATTTTTTCCGCAAATATTATCAAAATCGATCTTTCAACGATGCAGTCCTTTAGCCTAGATGTAGAAGACGTTGGCCCACCCAATAATTTCGTATGCCCACTCTTCAGAATCGAAATAAAAAATAAAAACCGCGAAAATGAAGAGTTCCGAAGACGCGACCACGTATAAGTTCGAATATTTATTAACTAAACGTTCGAATCGTTTGTCCAACGACGCATTTCGTTAGTGTAGATATGGAAGACGTTTGCCCATCCAATAATTTCGTATGCCCACTCTTCAGAATCGAATAAAAAAATAAAAACCGCGAAAATGAAGAGTTCTGAAGACGCGACCACGTATAAGTTCGATTTTTTTCGAAAATATTATCAAAATCGATCTTTCAACGATGCAGTCCGTTAGTCTAGATGTAGAAGAGATTTGCCCACCCAATAATTTCGTATGCGCACCCTCCTGAATCCAATTAAAAAATAAAAACCGCGAAAATGAAGAATTCCGAAGACGCGACCACGTATAAGTTCGATTTTTTCCGAAAATATTATCAAAATCGATCTTTCAACGATGCAGTCCTTTAGTCTACATGTAGAAGACGTTTGCCCACCCAATAATTTCGTATGACCACCCTCCAGAATCGAATTAAAAAATAAAAACCGCGAAAATGAAGAGTTCCGAAGACGCGACCACGGATAAGTTCGATTTTTTTCGAAAATATTATCAAAATCGATCTTTCAACGATGCAGTCCTTTAGTCTAGATGTAGAAGACGTTTGCCCACCCAATAATTTCGTATGCCCACCCTTCAGAATCGAAATAAAAAATAAAAACCACGAAAATGAAGAGTTCCGAAGACGCGACCAGGTATAAGTTCGATTATTTATTAACTAAACGTTCGAATCGTTTGTCCAACGGCATTTCGTTAGTTTAGATGTGGAAGACGTTTGCCCACCCAATAATTTCGTATGCCCACCCTTCAGAATCGAAATAAAAAATAAAAACCGCGAAAATGAAGAGTTCCGAAGACGCGACCACGTATAAGTTCGATTTTTTCCGAAAATATTATCAAAATCGATCTTTCAACGATGCAGTCCTTTAGTCTAGATGTAGAAGACGTTTGCCCACCCAATAATTTCGTATGACCACCCTCCAGAATCGAATTAAAAAATAATAACCGCGAAAATGAAGAGTTCCGAAGACGCGACCACGGATAAGTTCGATTTTTTTCGAAAATATTATCAAAATCGATCTTTCAACGATGCAGTCCGTTAGTCTAGATGTAGAAGAGATTTGCCCACCCAATAATTTCGTATGCGCACCCTCCAGAATTGAATTAAAAAATAAAAACCGCGAAAATTGAAGAGTTCCGAAGACGCGACCACGTATAAGTTCGATTTTTTTCGAAACTATTATCAAAATCGATCTTTCAACGATGCAGTCCTTTAGCCTAGATGTAGAAGACGTTTGCCCACCCAATAATTTCGTATGCCCACCCTTCAGAATCGAAATAAAAAATAAAAACCACGAAAATGAAGAGTTCCGAAGACGCGACCACGTATAAGTTCGATTATTTATTAACTAAACGTTCGAATCGTTTGTCCAACGACGCATTTCGTTAGTTTAGATGTGGAAGACGTTTGCCCATCCAATAATTTCGTATGCCCACCCTCCAGAATCGAAATAAAAAATAAAAACCGCGAAAATGAAGAGTTCCGAAGACGCGACCACGTATAAGTTCGATTTTTTCCGAAAATATTATCAAAATCGATTTTTCAACGATGCAGTCCTTTTGTCTAGATGTAGAAGACGTTTGCCCACCCAATAATTTCGTATGACCACCCTCCAGAATCGAATTAAAAAATAAAAACCGCGAAAATGAAGAGTTCCGAAGACGCGACCACGTATAAGTTCGATTTTTTCCGCAAATATTATCAAAATCGATCTTTCAACGATGCAGTCCTTTAGTCTAGACGTAGAAGACGTTTGCCCACCCAATAATTTCGTATGACCACCCTCCAGAATCGAATTAAAAAATAAAAACCGCGAAAATGAAGAGTTCCGAAGACGCGACCACGGATAAGTTCGATTTTTTCCGAAAATATTATCAAAATCGATCTTTCAACGGTGCAGTCCTTTAGTCTACATGTAGAAGACGTTTGCCCACCCAATAATTTCGTATGCCCACCCTTCAGAATCGAAATAAAAAATAAAAACCACGAAAATGAAGAGTTCCGAAGACGCGACCAGGTATAAGTTCGATTATTTATTAACTAAACGTTCGAATCGTTTGTCCAACGGCATTTCGTTAGTTTAGATGTGGAAGACGTTTGCCCACCCAATAATTTCGTATGCCCACCCTTCAGAATCGAAATAAAAAATAAAAACCGCGAAAATGAAGAGTTCCGAAGACGCGACCACGTATAAGTTCGATTTTTTCCGAAAATATTATCAAAATCGATCTTTCAACGATGCAGTCCTTTAGTCTAGATGTAGAAGACGTTTGCCCACCCAATAATTTCGTATGACCACCCTCCAGAATCGAATTAAAAAATAATAACCGCGAAAATGAAGAGTTCCGAAGACGCGACCACGGATAAGTTCGATTTTTTTCGAAAATATTATCAAAATCGATCTTTCAACGATGCAGTCCGTTAGTCTAGATGTAGAAGAGATTTGCCCACCCAATAATTTCGTATGCGCACCCTCCAGAATTGAATTAAAAAATAAAAACCGCGAAAATTGAAGAGTTCCGAAGACGCGACCACGTATAAGTTCGATTTTTTTCGAAACTATTATCAAAATCGATCTTTCAACGATGCAGTCCTTTAGCCTAGATGTAGAAGACGTTTGCCCACCCAATAATTTCGTATGCCCACCCTTCAGAATCGAAATAAAAAATAAAAACCACGAAAATGAAGAGTTCCGAAGACGCGACCACGTATAAGTTCGATTATTTATTAACTAAACGTTCGAATCGTTTGTCCAACGGCATTTCGTTAGTTTAGATGTGGAAGACGTTTGCCCACCCAATAATTTCGTATGCCCACCCTTCAGAATCGAAATAAAAAATAAAAACCGCGAAAATGAAGAGTTCCGAAGACGCGACCACGTATAAGTTCGATTTTTTCCGAAAATATTATCAAAATCGATCTTTCAACGATGCAGTCCTTTAGTCTAGATGTAGAAGACGTTTGCCCACCCAATAATTTCGTATGACCACCCTCCAGAATCGAATTAAAAAATAAAAACCGCGAAAATGAAGAGTTCCGAAGACGCGACCACGTATAAGTTCGATTATTTATTAACTAAACGTTCGAATCGTTTGTCCAACGACGCATTTCGTTAGTGTAGATGTGGAAGACGTTTGCCCACACAATTATTTCGTATGCCCACCCTTCAGAATCGAAATAAAAAATAAAAACCGCGAAAATGAAGAGTTCCGAAGACGCGACCACGTATAAGTTCGATTTTTTTGGAAACTATTATCAAAATCGATCTTTCAACGATGCAGTCCTTTAGCCTAGATGTAGAAGACGTTGGCCCACCCAATAATTTCGTATGCCCACTCTTCAGAATCGAAATAAAAAATAAAAACCGCGAAAATGAAGAGTTCCGAAGACGCGACCACGTATAAGTTCGATTTTTTCCGAAAATATTATCAAAATCGATCTTTCAACGATGCAGTCCTTTAGCCTAGATGTAGAAGACGTTGGCCCACCCAATAATTTCGTATGCCCACTCTTCAGAATCGAAATAAAAAATAAAAACCGCGAAAATGAAGAGTTCCGAAGACGCGACCACGTATAAGTTCGATTATTTATTAACTAAACGTTCGAATCGTTTGTCCAACGACGCATTTCGTTAGTGTAGATGTGGAAGACGTTTGCCCACACAATTATTTCGTATGCCCACCCTTCAGAATCGAAATAAAAAATAAAAACCGCGAAAATGAAGAGTTCCGAAGACGCGACCACGTATAAGTTCGATTTTTTTCGAAACTATTATCAAAATCGATCTTTCAACGATGCAGTCCTTTAGCCTAGATGTAGAAGACGTTTGCCCACCCAATAATTTCGTATGCCCACCCTTCAGAATCGAAATAAAAAATAAAAACCACGAAAATGAAGAGTTCCGAAGACGCGACCACGTATAAGTTCGATTATTTATTAACTAAACGTTCGAATCGTTTGTCCAACGACGCATTTCGTTAGTGTAGATGTGGAAGACGTTTGCCCATCCAATAATTTCGTATGCCCACCCTCCAGAATCGAAATAAAAAATAAAAACCGCGAAAATGAAGAGTTCCGAAGACGCGACCACGTATAAGATCGATTTTTTCCGAAAATATTATCAAAATCGATCTTTCAACGATGCAGTCCTTTTGTCTAGATGTAGAAGACGTTTGCCCACCCAATAATTTCGTATGACCACCCTCCAGAATCGAATTAAAAAATAAAAACCGCGAAAATGAAGAGTTCCGAAGACGCGACCACGTATAAGTTCGATTTTTTCCGCAAATATTATCAAAATCGATCTTTCAACGATGCAGTCCTTTAGTCTAGACGTAGAAGACGTTTGCCCACCCAATAATTTCGTATGACCACCCTCCAGAATCGAATTAAAAAATAAAAACCGCGAAAATGAAGAGTTCCGAAGACGCGACCACGGATAAGTTCGATTTTTTCCGAAAATATTATCAAAATCGATCTTTCAACGGTGCAGTCCTTTAGTCTACATGTAGAAGACGTTTGCCCACCCAATAATTTCGTATGCCCACCCTTCAGAATCGAAATAAAAAATAAAAACCACGAAAATGAAGAGTTCCGAAGACGCGACCAGGTATAAGTTCGATTATTTATTAACTAAACGTTCGAATCGTTTGTCCAACGGCATTTCGTTAGTTTAGATGTGGAAGACGTTTGCCCACCCAATAATTTCGTATGCCCACCCTTCAGAATCGAAATAAAAAATAAAAACCGCGAAAATGAAGAGTTCCGAAGACGCGACCACGTATAAGTTCGATTTTTTCCGAAAATATTATCAAAATCGATCTTTCAACGATGCAGTCCTTTAGTCTAGATGTAGAAGACGTTTGCCCACCCAATAATTTCGTATGACCACCCTCCAGAATCGAATTAAAAAATAATAACCGCGAAAATGAAGAGTTCCGAAGACGCGACCACGGATAAGTTCGATTTTTTTCGAAAATATTATCAAAATCGATCTTTCAACGATGCAGTCCTTTAGCCTAGATGTAGAAGACGTTTGCCCACCCAATAATTTCGTATGCCCACCCTTCAGAATCGAAATAAAAAATAAAAACCACGAAAATGAAGAGTTCCGAAGACGCGACCACGTATAAGTTCGATTATTTATTAACTAAACGTTCGAATCGTTTGTCCAACGACGCATTTCGTTAGTGTAGATGTGGAAGACGTTTGCCCATCCAATAATTTCGTATGCCCACCCTCCAGAATCGAAATAAAAAATAAAAACCGCGAAAATGAAGAGTTCCGAAGACGCGACCACGTATAAGTTCGATTTTTTCCGAAAATATTATCAAAATCGATCTTTCAACGATGCAGTCCTTTTGTCTAGATGTAGAAGACGTTTGCCCACCCAATAATTTCGTATGACCACCCTCCAGAATCGAATTAAAAAATAAAAACCGCGAAAATGAAGAGTTCCGAAGACGCGACCACGTATAAGTTCGATTTTTTCCGCAAATATTATCAAAATCGATCTTTCAACGATGCAGTCCTTTAGTCTAGACGTAGAAGACGTTTGCCCACCCAATAATTTCGTATGACCACCCTCCAGAATCGAATTAAAAAATAAAAACCGCGAAAATGAAGAGTTCCGAAGACGCGACCACGGATAAGTTCGATTTTTTCCGAAAATATTATCAAAATCGATCTTTCAACGATGCAGTCCTTTAGTCTAGATGTAGAAGACGTTTGCCCACCCAATAATTTCGTATGACCACCCTCCAGAATCGAATTAAAAAATAATAACCGCGAAAATGAAGAGTTCCGAAGACGCGACCACGGATAAGTTCGATTTTTTTCGAAAATATTATCAAAATCGATCTTTCAACGATGCAGTCCGTTAGTCTAGATGTAGAAGAGATTTGCCCACCCAATAATTTCGTATGCGCACCCTCCAGAATTGAATTAAAAAATAAAAACCGCGAAAATTGAAGAGTTCCGAAGACGCGACCACGTATAAGTTCGATTTTTTTCGAAACTATTATCAAAATCGATCTTTCAACGATGCAGTCCTTTAGCCTAGATGTAGAAGACGTTTGCCCACCCAATAATTTCGTATGCCCACCCTTCAGAATCGAAATAAAAAATAAAAACCACGAAAATGAAGAGTTCCGAAGACGCGACCACGTATAAGTTCGATTATTTATTAACTAAACGTTCGAATCGTTTGTCCAACGACGCATTTCGTTAGTGTAGATGTGGAAGACGTTTGCCCACACAATTATTTCGTATGCCCACCCTTCAGAATCGAAATAAAAAATAAAAACCGCGAAAATGAAGAGTTCCGAAGACGCGACCACGTATAAGTTCGATTTTTTTGGAAACTATTATCAAAATCGATCTTTCAACGATGCAGTCCTTTAGCCTAGATGTAGAAGACGTTTGCCCACCCAATAATTTCGTATGCCCACCCTTCAGAATCGAAATAAAATATAAAAACCACGAAAATGAAGAGTTCCGAAGACGCGACCAGGTATAAGTTCGATTATTTATTAACTAAACGTTCGAATCGTTTGTCCAACGGCATTTCGTTAGTTTAGATGTGGAAGACGTTTGCCCACCCAATAATTTCGTATGCCCACCCTTCAGAATCGAAATAAAAAATAAAAACCGCGAAAATGAAGAGTTCCGAAGACGCGACCACGTATAAGTTCGATTTTTTCCGAAAATATTATCAAAATCGATCTTTCAACGATGCAGTCCTTTAGTCTAGATGTAGAAGACGTTTGCCCACCCAATAATTTCGTATGACCACCCTCCAGAATCGAATTAAAAAATAAAAACCGCGAAAATGAAGAGTTCCGAAGACGCGACCACGTATAAGTTCGATTATTTATTAACTAAACGTTCGAATCGTTTGTCCAACGACGCATTTCGTTAGTGTAGATGTGGAAGACGTTTGCCCACACAATTATTTCGTATGCCCACCCTTCAGAATCGAAATAAAAAATAAAAACCGCGAAAATGAAGAGTTCCGAAGACGCGACCACGTATAAGTTTGATTTTTTTGGAAACTATTATCAAAATCGATCTTTCAACGATGCAGTCCTTTAGCCTAGATGTAGAAGACGTTGGCCCACCCAATAATTTCGTATGCCCACTCTTCAGAATCGAAATAAAAAATAAAAACCGCGAAAATGAAGAGTTCCGAAGACGCGACCACGTATAAGTTCGATTTTTTCCGAAAATATTATCAAAATCGATCTTTCAACGATGCAGTCCTTTAGCCTAGATGTAGAAGACGTTGGCCCACCCAATAATTTCGTATGCCCACTCTTCAGAATCGAAATAAAAAATAAAAACCGCGAAAATGAAGAGTTCCGAAGACGCGACCACGTATAAGTTCGATTATTTATTAACTAAACGTTCGAATCGTTTGTCCAACGACGCATTTCGTTAGTGTAGATGTGGAAGACGTTTGCCCACACAATTATTTCGTATGCCCACCCTTCAGAATCGAAATAAAAAATAAAAACCGCGAAAATGAAGAGTTCCGAAGACGCGACCACGTATAAGTTCGATTTTTTTCGAAACTATTATCAAAATCGATCTTTCAACGATGCAGTCCTTTAGCCTAGATGTAGAAGACGTTTGCCCACCCAATAATTTCGTATGCCCACCCTTCAGAATCGAAATAAAAAATAAAAACCACGAAAATGAAGAGTTCCGAAGACGCGACCACGTATAAGTTCGATTATTTATTAACTAAACGTTCGAATCGTTTGTCCAACGACGCATTTCGTTAGTGTAGATGTGGAAGACGTTTGCCCATCCAATAATTTCGTATGCCCACCCTCCAGAATCGAAATAAAAAATAAAAACCGCGAAAATGAAGAGTTCCGAAGACGCGACCACGTATAAGTTCGATTTTTTCCGAAAATATTATCAAAATCGATCTTTCAACGATGCAGTCCTTTTGTCTAGATGTAGAAGACGTTTGCCCACCCAATAATTTCGTATGACCACCCTCCAGAATCGAATTAAAAAATAAAAACCGCGAAAATGAAGAGTTCCGAAGACGCGACCACGTATAAGTTCGATTTTTTCCGCAAATATTATCAAAATCGATCTTTCAACGATGCAGTCCTTTAGTCTAGACGTAGAAGACGTTTGCCCACCCAATAATTTCGTATGACCACCCTCCAGAATCGAATTAAAAAATAAAAACCGCGAAAATGAAGAGTTCCGAAGACGCGACCACGGATAAGTTCGATTTTTTCCGAAAATATTATCAAAATCGATCTTTCAACGGTGCAGTCCTTTAGTCTACATGTAGAAGACGTTTGCCCACCCAATAATTTCGTATGCCCACCCTTCAGAATCGAAATAAAAAATAAAAACCACGAAAATGAAGAGTTCCGAAGACGCGACCAGGTATAAGTTCGATTATTTATTAACTAAACGTTCGAATCGTTTGTCCAACGGCATTTCGTTAGTTTAGATGTGGAAGACGTTTGCCCACCCAATAATTTCGTATGCCCACCCTTCAGAATCGAAATAAAAAATAAAAACCGCGAAAATGAAGAGTTCCGAAGACGCGACCACGTATAAGTTCGATTTTTTCCGAAAATATTATCAAAATCGATCTTTCAACGATGCAGTCCTTTAGTCTAGATGTAGAAGACGTTTGCCCACCCAATAATTTCGTATGACCACCCTCCAGAATCGAATTAAAAAATAATAACCGCGAAAATGAAGAGTTCCGAAGACGCGACCACGGATAAGTTCGATTTTTTTCGAAAATATTATCAAAATCGATCTTTCAACGATGCAGTCCGTTAGTCTAGATGTAGAAGAGATTTGCCCACCCAATAATTTCGTATGCGCACCCTCCAGAATTGAATTAAAAAATAAAAACCGCGAAAATTGAAGAGTTCCGAAGACGCGACCACGTATAAGTTCGATTTTTTTCGAAACTATTATCAAAATCGATCTTTCAACGATGCAGTCCTTTAGCCTAGATGTAGAAGACGTTTGCCCACCCAATAATTTCGTATGCCCACCCTTCAGAATCGAAATAAAAAATAAAAACCACGAAAATGAAGAGTTCCGAAGACGCGACCACGTATAAGTTCGATTATTTATTAACTAAACGTTCGAATCGTTTGTCCAACGACGCATTTCGTTAGTGTAGATGTGGAAGACGTTTGCCCACACAATTATTTCGTATGCCCACCCTTCAGAATCGAAATAAAAAATAAAAACCGCGAAAATGAAGAGTTCCGAAGACGCGACCACGTATAAGTTCGATTTTTTTGGAAACTATTATCAAAATCGATCTTTCAACGATGCAGTCCTTTAGCCTAGATGTAGAAGACGTTTGCCCACCCAATAATTTCGTATGCCCACCCTTCAGAATCGAAATAAAATATAAAAACCACGAAAATGAAGAGTTCCGAAGACGCGACCAGGTATAAGTTCGATTATTTATTAACTAAACGTTCGAATCGTTTGTCCAACGGCATTTCGTTAGTTTAGATGTGGAAGGCGTTTGCCCACCCAATAATTTCGTATGCCCACCCTTCAGAATCGAAATAAAAAATAAAAACCGCGAAAATGAAGAGTTCCGAAGACGCGACCACGTATAAGTTCGATTTTTTCCGAAAATATTATCAAAATCGATCTTTCAACGATGCAGTCCTTTAGTCTAGATGTAGAAGACGTTTGCCCACCCAATAATTTCGTATGACCACCCTCCAGAATCGAATTAAAAAATAAAAACCGCGAAAATGAAGAGTTCCGAAGACGCGACCACGTATAAGTTCGATTATTTATTAACTAAACGTTCGAATCGTTTGTCCAACGACGCATTTCGTTAGTGTAGATGTGGAAGACGTTTGCCCACACAATTATTTCGTATGCCCACCCTTCAGAATCGAAATAAAAAATAAAAACCGCGAAAATGAAGAGTTCCGAAGACGCGACCACGTATAAGTTCGATTTTTTTGGAAACTATTATCAAAATCGATCTTTCAACGATGCAGTCCTTTAGCCTAGATGTAGAAGACGTTGGCCCACCCAATAATTTCGTATGCCCACTCTTCAGAATCGAAATAAAAAATAAAAACCGCGAAAATGAAGAGTTCCGAAGACGCGACCATGTATAAGTTCGATTTTTTCCGAAAATATTATCAAAATCGATCTTTCAACGATGCAGTCCTTTAGCCTAGATGTAGAAGACGTTGGCCCACCCAATAATTTCGTATGCCCACTCTTCAGAATCGAAATAAAAAATAAAAACCGCGAAAATGAAGAGTTCCGAAGACGCGACCACGTATAAGTTCGATTATTTATTAACTAAACGTTCGAATCGTTTGTCCAACGACGCATTTCGTTAGTGTAGATGTGGAAGACGTTTGCCCACACAATTATTTCGTATGCCCACCCTTCAGAATCGAAATAAAAAATAAAAACCGCGAAAATGAAGAGTTCCGAAGACGCGACCACGTATAAGTTCGATTTTTTTGGAAACTATTATCAAAATCGATTTTTCAACGATGCAGTCCTTTAGCCTAGATGTAGAAGACGTTTGCGCACCCAATAATTTCGTAGGCCCACCCTTCATAATCGAAATAAAAAATAAAAATCACGAAAATGAAGAGTTCCGAAGACGCGACCACGTATAAGTTCGATTATTTATTAACTAAACGTTCGAATCGTTTGTCCAACGACGCATTTCGTTAGTGTAGATATGGAAGACGTTTGCCCATCCAATAATTTCGTATGCCCACCCTTCAGAATCGAATAAAAAAATAAAAACCGCGAAAATGAAGAGTTCTGAAGACGCGACCACGTATAAGTTCGATTTTTTTCGAAAATATTATCAAAATCGATCTTTCAACGATGCAGTCCGTTAGTCAAGATGTAGAAGAGATTTGCCCACCCAATAATTTCGTATGCGCACCCTCCTGAATCCAATTAAAAAATAAAAACCGCGAAAATGAAGAATTCCGAAGACGCGACCACGTATAAGTTCGATTTTTTCCGAAAATATTATCAAAATCGATCTTTCAACGATGCAGTCCTTTAGTCTACATGTAGAAGACGTTTGCCCACCCAATAATTTCGTATGCCCACCCTTCAGAATTGAAATAAAAAATAAAAACCACGAAAATGAAGAGTTCCGAAGACGCGACGACGTATAAGTTCGATTATTTATTAACTAAACGTTCGAATCGTTTGTCCAACGACGCATTTCGTTAGTTTAGATGTGGAAGACGTTGGCCCATCCAATAATTTCGTATGCCCACCCTTCAGAATCGAAATAAAAAATAAAAACCGCGAAAATGAAGAGTTCCGAAGACGCGACCACGTATAAGTTCGATTTTTTCCGAAAATATTATCAAAATCGATCTTTCAACGATGCAGTCCTTTAGTCTAGATGTAGAAGACGTTTGCCCACCCAATAATTTCGTATGACCACCCTCCAGAATCGAATTAAAAAATAATAACCGCGAAAATGAAGAGTTCCGAAGACGCGACCACGTATAAGTTCGATTTTTTCCGCAAATATTATCAAAATCGATCTTTCAACGATGCAGTCCTTTAGTCTAGACGTAGAAGACGTTTGCCCACCCAATAATTTCGTATGACCACCCTCCAGAATCGAATTAAAAAATAAAAACCGCGAAAATGAAGAGTTCCGAAGACGCGACCACGGATAAGTTCGATTTTTTCCGAAAATATTATCAAAATCGATCTTTCAACGATGCAGTCCTTTAGTCTAGATGTAGAAGACGTTTGCCCACCCAATAATTTCGTATGACCACCCTCCAGAATCGAATTAAAAAATAATAACCGCGAAAATGAAGAGTTCCGAAGACGCGACCACGGATAAGTTCGATTTTTTTCGAAAATATTATCAAAATCGATCTTTCAACGATGCAGTCCGTTAGTCTAGATGTAGAAGAGATTTGCCCACCCAATAATTTCGTATGCGCACCCTCCAGAATTGAATTAAAAAATAAAAACCGCGAAAATTGAAGAGTTCCGAAGACGCGACCACGTATAAGTTCGATTTTTTTCGAAACTATTATCAAAATCGATCTTTCAACGATGCAGTCCTTTAGCCTAGATGTAGAAGACGTTTGCCCACCCAATAATTTCGTATGCCCACCCTTCAGAATCGAAATAAAAAATAAAAACCACGAAAATGAAGAGTTCCGAAGACGCGACCACGTATAAGTTCGATTATTTATTAACTAAACGTTCGAATCGTTTGTCCAACGACGCATTTCGTTAGTGTAGATGTGGAAGACGTTTGCCCACACAATTATTTCGTATGCCCACCCTTCAGAATCGAAATAAAAAATAAAAACCGCGAAAATGAAGAGTTCCGAAGACGCGACCACGTATAAGTTCGATTTTTTTGGAAACTATTATCAAAATCGATCTTTCAACGATGCAGTCCTTTAGCCTAGATGTAGAAGACGTTTGCCCACCCAATAATTTCGTATGCCCACCCTTCAGAATCGAAATAAAATATAAAAACCACGAAAATGAAGAGTTCCGAAGACGCGACCAGGTATAAGTTCGATTATTTATTAACTAAACGTTCGAATCGTTTGTCCAACGGCATTTCGTTAGTTTAGATGTGGAAGACGTTTGCCCACCCAATAATTTCGTATGCCCACCCTTCAGAATCGAAATAAAAAATAAAAACCGCGAAAATGAAGAGTTCCGAAGACGCGACCACGTATAAGTTCGATTTTTTCCGAAAATATTATCAAAATCGATCTTTCAACGATGCAGTCCTTTAGTCTAGATGTAGAAGACGTTTGCCCACCCAATAATTTCGTATGACCACCCTCCAGAATCGAATTAAAAAATAAAAACCGCGAAAATGAAGAGTTCCGAAGACGCGACCACGTATAAGTTCGATTATTTATTAACTAAACGTTCGAATCGTTTGTCCAACGACGCATTTCGTTAGTGTAGATGTGGAAGACGTTTGCCCACACAATTATTTCGTATGCCCACCCTTCAGAATCGAAATAAAAAATAAAAACCGCGAAAATGAAGAGTTCCGAAGACGCGACCACGTATAAGTTCGATTTTTTTGGAAACTATTATCAAAATCGATCTTTCAACGATGCAGTCCTTTAGCCTAGATGTAGAAGACGTTGGCCCACCCAATAATTTCGTATGCCCACTCTTCAGAATCGAAATAAAAAATAAAAACCGCGAAACTGAAGAGTTCCGAAGACGCGACCACGTATAAATTCGATTTTTTCCGAAAATATTATCAAAATCGATCTTTCAACGATGCAGTCCTTTAGCCTAGATGTAGAAGACGTTGGCCCACCCAATAATTTCGTATGCCCACTCTTCAGAATCGAAATAAAAAATAAAAACCGCGAAAATGAAGAGTTCCGAAGACGCGACCACGTATAAGTTCGATTATTTATTAACTAAACGTTCGAATCGTTTGTCCAACGACGCATTTCGTTAGTGTAGATGTGGAAGACGTTTGCCCACACAATTATTTCGTATGCCCACCCTTCAGAATCGAAATAAAAAATAAAAACCGCGAAAATGAAGAGTTCCGAAGACGCGACCACGTATAAGTTCGATTTTTTTGGAAACTATTATCAAAATCGATCTTTCAACGATGCAGTCCTTTAGCCTAGATGTAGAAGACGTTTGCGCACCCAATAATTTCGTATGCCCACCCTTCATAATCGAAATAAAAAATAAAAATCACGAAAATGAAGAGTTCCGAAGACGCGACCACGTATAAGTTCGATTATTTATTAACTAAACGTTCGAATCGTTTGTCCAACGACGCATTTCGTTAGTGTAGATATGGAAGACGTTTGCCCATCCAATAATTTCGTATGCCCACCCTTCAGAATCGAATAAAAAAATAAAAACCGCGAAAATGAAGAGTTCTGAAGACGCGACCACGTATAAGTTCGATTTTTTTCGAAAATATTATCAAAATCGATCTTTCAACGATGCAGTCCGTTAGTCAAGATGTAGAAGAGATTTGCCCACCCAATAATTTCGTATGCGCACCCTCCTGAATCCAATTAAAAAATAAAAACCGCGAAAATGAAGAATTCCGAAGACGCGACCACGTATAAGTTCGATTTTTTCCGAAAATATTATCAAAATCGATCTTTCAACGATGCAGTCCTTTAGTCTACATGTAGAAGACGTTTGCCCACCCAATAATTTCGTATGCCCACCCTTCAGAATTGAAATAAAAAATAAAAACCACGAAAATGAAGAGTTCCGAAGACGCGACGACGTATAAGTTCGATTATTTATTAACTAAACGTTCGAATCGTTTGTCCAACGACGCATTTCGTTAGTTTAGATGTGGAAGACGTTGGCCCATCCAATAATTTCGTATGCCCACCCTTCAGAATCGAAATAAAAAATAAAAACCGCGAAAATGAAGAGTTCCGAAGACGCGACCACGTATAAGTTCGATTTTTTCCGAAAATATTATCAAAATCGATCTTTCAACGATGCAGTCCTTTAGTCTAGATGTAGAAGACGTTTGCCCACCCAATAATTTCGTATGACCACCCTCCAGAATCGAATTAAAAAATAATAACCGCGAAAATGAAGAGTTCCGAAGACGCGACCACGTATAAGTTCGATTTTTTCCGCAAATATTATCAAAATCGATCTTTCAACGATGCAGTCCTTTAGTCTAGACGTAGAAGACGTTTGCCCACCCAATAATTTCGTATGACCACCCTCCAGAATCGAATTAAAAAATAAAAACCGCGAAAATTGAAGAGTTCCGAAGACGCGACCACGTATAAGTTCGATTTTTTCCGAAAATATTATCAAAATCGATCTTTCAACGATGCAGTCCTTTAGTCTAGATGTAGAAGACGTTTGCCCACCCAATAATTTCGTATGACCACCCTCCAGAATCGAATTAAAAAATAAAAACCGCGAAAATGAAGAGTTCCGAAGACGCGACCACGGATAAGTTCGATTTTTTCCGAAAATATTATCAAAATCGATCTTTCAACGGTGCAGTCCTTTAGTCTACATGTAGAAGACGTTTGCCCACCCAATAATTTCGTATGCCCACCCTTCAGAATCGAAATAAAAAATAAAAACCACGAAAATGAAGAGTTCCGAAGACGCGACCAGGTATAAGTTCGATTATTTATTAACTAAACGTTCGAATCGTTTGTCCAACGGCATTTCGTTAGTTTAGATGTGGAAGACGTTTGCCCACCCAATAATTTCGTATGCCCACCCTTCAGAATCGAAATAAAAAATAAAAACCGCGAAAATGAAGAGTTCCGAAGACGCGACCACGTATAAGTTCGATTTTTTCCGAAAATATTATCAAAATCGATCTTTCAACGATGCAGTCCTTTAGTCTAGATGTAGAAGACGTTTGCCCACCCAATAATTTCGTATGACCACCCTCCAGAATCGAATTAAAAAATAATAACCGCGAAAATGAAGAGTTCCGAAGACGCGACCACGGATAAGTTCGATTTTTTTCGAAAATATTATCAAAATCGATCTTTCAACGATGCAGTCCGTTAGTCTAGATGTAGAAGAGATTTGCCCACCCAATAATTTCGTATGCGCACCCTCCAGAATTGAATTAAAAAATAAAAACCGCGAAAATTGAAGAGTTCCGAAGACGCGACCACGTATAAGTTCGATTTTTTTCGAAACTATTATCAAAATCGATCTTTCAACGATGCAGTCCTTTAGCCTAGATGTAGAAGACGTTTGCCCACCCAATAATTTCGTATGCCCACCCTTCAGAATCGAAATAAAAAATAAAAACCACGAAAATGAAGAGTTCCGAAGACGCGACCACGTATAAGTTCGATTATTTATTAACTAAACGTTCGAATCGTTTGTCCAACGACGCATTTCGTTAGTGTAGATGTGGAAGACGTTTGCCCACACAATTATTTCGTATGCCCACCCTTCAGAATCGAAATAAAAAATAAAAACCGCGAAAATGAAGAGTTCCGAAGACGCGACCACGTATAAGTTCGATTTTTTTCGAAACTATTATCAAAATCGATCTTTCAACGATGCAGTCCTTTAGCCTAGATGTAGAAGACGTTTGCCCACCCAATAATTTCGTATGCCCACCCTTCAGAATCGAAATAAAAAATAAAAACCACGAAAATGAAGAGTTCCGAAGACGCGACCACGTATAAGTTCGATTATTTATTAACTAAACGTTCGAATCGTTTGTCCAACGACGCATTTCGTTAGTGTAGATGTGGAAGACGTTTGCCCATCCAATAATTTCGTATGCCCACCCTTCAGAATCGAATAAAAAAATAAAAACCGCGAAAATGAAGAGTTCTGAAGACGCGACCACGTATAAGTTCGATTATTTATTAACTAAACGTTCGAATCGTTTGTCCAACGACGCATTTCGTTAGTTTAGATGTGGAAGACGTTTGCCCATCCAATAATTTCGTATGCCCACCCTCCAGAATCGAAATAAAAAATAAAAACCGCGAAAATGAAGAGTTCCGAAGACGCGACCACGTATAAGTTCGATTTTTTCCGAAAATATTATCAAAATCGATCTTTCAACGATGCAGTCCTTTTGTCTAGATGTAGAAGACGTTTGCCCACCCAATAATTTCGTATGACCACCCTCCAGAATCGAATTAAAAAATAAAAACCGCGAAAATGAAGAGTTCCGAAGACGCGACCACGTATAAGTTCGATTTTTTCCGCAAATATTATCAAAATCGATCTTTCAACGATGCAGTCCTTTAGTCTAGACGTAGAAGACGTTTGCCCACCCAATAATTTCGTATGACCACCCTCCAGAATCGAATTAAAAAATAAAAACCGCGAAAATGAAGAGTTCCGAAGACGCGACCACGGATAAGTTCGATTTTTTCCGAAAATATTATCAAAATCGATCTTTCAACGGTGCAGTCCTTTAGTCTACATGTAGAAGACGTTTGCCCACCCAATAATTTCGTATGCCCACCCTTCAGAATCGAAATAAAAAATAAAAACCACGAAAATGAAGAGTTCCGAAGACGCGACCAGGTATAAGTTCGATTATTTATTAACTAAACGTTCGAATCGTTTGTCCAACGGCATTTCGTTAGTTTAGATGTGGAAGACGTTTGCCCACCCAATAATTTCGTATGCCCACCCTTCAGAATCGAAATAAAAAATAAAAACCGCGAAAATGAAGAGTTCCGAAGACGCGACCACGTATAAGTTCGATTTTTTCCGAAAATATTATCAAAATCGATCTTTCAACGATGCAGTCCTTTAGTCTAGATGTAGAAGACGTTTGCCCACCCAATAATTTCGTATGACCACCCTCCAGAATCGAATTAAAAAATAATAACCGCGAAAATGAAGAGTTCCGAAGACGCGACCACGGATAAGTTCGATTTTTTTCGAAAATATTATCAAAATCGATCTTTCAACGATGCAGTCCGTTAGTCTAGATGTAGAAGAGATTTGCCCACCCAATAATTTCGTATGCGCACCCTCCAGAATTGAATTAAAAAATAAAAACCGCGAAAATTGAAGAGTTCCGAAGACGCGACCACGTATAAGTTCGATTTTTTTCGAAACTATTATCAAAATCGATCTTTCAACGATGCAGTCCTTTAGCCTAGATGTAGAAGACGTTTGCCCACCCAATAATTTCGTATGCCCACCCTTCAGAATCGAAATAAAAAATAAAAACCACGAAAATGAAGAGTTCCGAAGACGCGACCACGTATAAGTTCGATTATTTATTAACTAAACGTTCGAATCGTTTGTCCAACGACGCATTTCGTTAGTTTAGATGTGGAAGACGTTTGCCCATCCAATAATTTCGTATGCCCACCCTCCAGAATCGAAATAAAAAATAAAAACCGCGAAAATGAAGAGTTCCGAAGACGCGACCACGTATAAGTTCGATTTTTTTCGAAACTATTATCAAAATCGATCTTTCAACGATGCAGTCCTTTAGCCTAGATGTAGAAGACGTTTGCCCACCCAATAATTTCGTATGCCCACCCTTCAGAATCGAAATAAAAAATAAAAACCACGAAAATGAAGAGTTCCGAAGACGCGACCACGTATAAGTTCGATTATTTATTAACTAAACGTTCGAATCGTTTGTCCAACGACGCATTTCGTTAGTGTAGATGTGGAAGACGTTTGCCCATCCAATAATTTCGTATGCCCACCCTTCAGAATCGAATAAAAAAATAAAAACCGCGAAAATGAAGAGTTCTGAAGACGCGACCACGTATAAGTTCGATTATTTATTAACTAAACGTTCGAATCGTTTGTCCAACGACGCATTTCGTTAGTTTAGATGTGGAAGACGTTTGCCCATCCAATAATTTCGTATGCCCACCCTCCAGAATCGAAATAAAAAATAAAAACCGCGAAAATGAAGAGTTCCGAAGACGCGACCACGTATAAGTTCGATTTTTTCCGAAAATATTATCAAAATCGATCTTTCAACGATGCAGTCCTTTTGTCTAGATGTAGAAGACGTTTGCCCACCCAATAATTTCGTATGACCACCCTCCAGAATCGAATTAAAAAATAAAAACCGCGAAAATGAAGAGTTCCGAAGACGCGACCACGTATAAGTTCGATTTTTTCCGCAAATATTATCAAAATCGATCTTTCAACGATGCAGTCCTTTAGTCTAGACGTAGAAGACGTTTGCCCACCCAATAATTTCGTATGACCACCCTCCAGAATCGAATTAAAAAATAAAAACCGCGAAAATGAAGAGTTCCGAAGACGCGACCACGGATAAGTTCGATTTTTTCCGAAAATATTATCAAAATCGATCTTTCAACGGTGCAGTCCTTTAGTCTACATGTAGAAGACGTTTGCCCACCCAATAATTTCGTATGCCCACCCTTCAGAATCGAAATAAAAAATAAAAACCACGAAAATGAAGAGTTCCGAAGACGCGACCAGGTATAAGTTCGATTATTTATTAACTAAACGTTCGAATCGTTTGTCCAACGGCATTTCGTTAGTTTAGATGTGGAAGACGTTTGCCCACCCAATAATTTCGTATGCCCACCCTTCAGAATCGAAATAAAAAATAAAAACCGCGAAAATGAAGAGTTCCGAAGACGCGACCACGTATAAGTTCGATTTTTTCCGAAAATATTATCAAAATCGATCTTTCAACGATGCAGTCCTTTAGTCTAGATGTAGAAGACGTTTGCCCACCCAATAATTTCGTATGACCACCCTCCAGAATCGAATTAAAAAATAATAACCGCGAAAATGAAGAGTTCCGAAGACGCGACCACGGATAAGTTCGATTTTTTTCGAAAATATTATCAAAATCGATCTTTCAACGATGCAGTCCGTTAGTCTAGATGTAGAAGAGATTTGCCCACCCAATAATTTCGTATGCGCACCCTCCAGAATTGAATTAAAAAATAAAAACCGCGAAAATTGAAGAGTTCCGAAGACGCGACCACGTATAAGTTCGATTTTTTTCGAAACTATTATCAAAATCGATCTTTCAACGATGCAGTCCTTTAGCCTAGATGTAGAAGACGTTTGCCCACCCAATAATTTCGTATGCCCACCCTTCAGAATCGAAATAAAAAATAAAAACCACGAAAATGAAGAGTTCCGAAGACGCGACCACGTATAAGTTCGATTATTTATTAACTAAACGTTCGAATCGTTTGTCCAACGACGCATTTCGTTAGTTTAGATGTGGAAGACGTTTGCCCATCCAATAATTTCGTATGCCCACCCTCCAGAATCGAAATAAAAAATAAAAACCGCGAAAATGAAGAGTTCCGAAGACGCGACCACGTATAAGTTCGATTTTTTCCGAAAATATTATCAAAATCGATCTTTCAACGATGCAGTCCTTTTGTCTAGATGTAGAAGACGTTTGCCCACCCAATAATTTCGTATGACCACCCTCCAGAATCGAATTAAAAAATAAAAACCGCGAAAATGAAGAGTTCCGAAGACGCGACCACGTATAAGTTCGATTTTTTCCGCAAATATTATCAAAATCGATCTTTCAACGATGCAGTCCTTTAGTCTAGACGTAGAAGACGTTTGCCCACCCAATAATTTCGTATGACCACCCTCCAGAATCGAATTAAAAAATAAAAACCGCGAAAATGAAGAGTTCCGAAGACGCGACCACGGATAAGTTCGATTTTTTCCGAAAATATTATCAAAATCGATCTTTCAACGGTGCAGTCCTTTAGTCTACATGTAGAAGACGTTTGCCCACCCAATAATTTCGTATGACCACCCTCCAGAATCGAATTAAAAAATAAAAACCGCGAAAATGAAGAGTTCCGAAGACGCGACCACGTATAAGTTCGATTTTTTCCGCAAATATTATCAAAATCGATCTTTCAACGATGCAGTCCTTTAGTCTAGACGTAGAAGACGTTTGCCCACCCAATAATTTCGTATGACCACCCTCCAGAATCGAATTAAAAAATAAAAACCGCGAAAATGAAGAGTTCCGAAGACGCGACCACGGATAAGTTCGATTTTTTCCGAAAATATTATCAAAATCGATCTTTCAACGGTGCAGTCCTTTAGTCTACATGTAGAAGACGTTTGCCCACCCAATAATTTCGTATGCCCACCCCTCAGAATCGAAATAAAAAATAAAAACCACGAAAATGAAGAGTTCCGAAGACGCGACCAGGTATAAGTTCGATTATTTATTAACTAAACGTTCGAATCGTTTGTCCAACGGCATTTCGTTAGTTTAGATGTGGAAGACGTTTGCCCACCCAATAATTTCGTATGCCCACCCTTCAGAATCGAAATAAAAAATAAAAACCGCGAAAATGAAGAGTTCCGAAGACGCGACCACGTATAAGTTCGATTTTTTCCGAAAATATTATCAAAATCGATCTTTCAACGATGCAGTCCTTTAGTCTAGATGTAGAAGACGTTTGCCCACCCAATAATTTCGTATGACCACCCTCCAGAATCGAATTAAAAAATAATAACCGCGAAAATGAAGAGTTCCGAAGACGCGACCACGGATAAGTTCGATTTTTTTCGAAAATATTATCAAAATCGATCTTTCAACGATGCAGTCCGTTAGTCTAGATGTAGAAGAGATTTGCCCACCCAATAATTTCGTATGCGCACCCTCCAGAATTGAATTAAAAAATAAAAACCGCGAAAATTGAAGAGTTCCGAAGACGCGACCACGTATAAGTTCGATTTTTTTCGAAACTATTATCAAAATCGATCTTTCAACGATGCAGTCCTTTAGCCTAGATGTAGAAGACGTTTGCCCACCCAATAATTTCGTATGCCCACCCTTCAGAATCGAAATAAAAAATAAAAACCACGAAAATGAAGAGTTCCGAAGACGCGACCACGTATAAGTTCGATTATTTATTAACTAAACGTTCGAATCGTTTGTCCAACGACGCATTTCGTTAGTGTAGATGTGGAAGACGTTTGCCCACACAATTATTTCGTATGCCCACCCTTCAGAATCGAAATAAAAAATAAAAACCGCGAAAATGAAGAGTTCCGAAGACGCGACCACGTATAAGTTCGATTTTTTTGGAAACTATTATCAAAATCGATCTTTCAACGATGCAGTCCTTTAGCCTAGATGTAGAAGACGTTTGCGCACCCAATAATTTCGTATGCCCACCCTTCATAATCGAAATAAAAAATAAAAACCACGAAAATGAAGAGTTCCGAAGACGCGACCACGTATAAGTTCGATTATTTATTAACTAAACGTTCGAATCGTTTGTCCAACGACGCATTTCGTTAGTGTAGATGTGGAAGACGTTTGCCCACACAATTATTTCGTATGCCCACCCTTCAGAATCGAAATAAAAAATAAAAACCGCGAAAATGAAGAGTTCCGAAGACGCGACCACGTATAAGTTCGATTTTTTTCGAAAATATTATCAAAATCGATCTTTCAACGATGCAGTCCGTTAGTCTAGATGTAGAAGAGATTTGCCCACCCAATAATTTCGTATGCGCACCCTCCTGAATCCAATTAAAAAATAAAAACCGCGAAAAGGAAGAATTCCGAAGACGCGACCACGTATAAGTTCGATTTTTTCCGAAAATATTATCAAAATCGATCTTTCAACGATGCAGTCCTTTAGTCTAGATGTAGAAGGCGTTTGCCCACCCAATAATTTCGTATGACCACCCTCCAGAATCGAATTAAAAAATAAAAACCGCGAAAATGAAGAGTTCCGAAGACGCGACCACGTATAAGTTCGATTATTTATTAACTAAACGTTCGAATCGTTTGTCCAACGACGCATTTCGTTAGTGTAGATGTGGAAGACGTTTGCCCACCCAATAATTTCGTATGCCCACCCTTCAGAATCGAAATAAAAAATAAAAACCACGAAAATGAAGAGTTCCGAAGACGCGACCACGTATAAGTTCGATTTTTTCCGAAAATATTATCAAAATCGATCTTTCAACGATGCAGTCCTTTAGTCTAGATGTAGAAGACGTTTGCCCACCCAATAATTTCGTATGCCCACCCTCCAGAATCGAATAAAAAACTAAAAACCGCGAAAATGAAGAGTTCCGAAGACGCGACCACGTATAAGTTCGATATTTTCCGAAAATATTATCAAAATCGATCTTTCAACGATGCAGTCCTTTAGTCTAGATGTAGAAGACGTTTGCCCACCCAATAATTTCGTATGCCCACCCTTCAGATTCGAATTAAAAAATAAAAACCGCGAAAATGAAGAGTTCCGAAGACGCGACCACGGATAAGTTCGATTTTTTCCGAAAATATTATCAAAATCGATCTTTCAACGGTGCAGTCCTTTAGTCTACATGTAGAAGACGTTTGCCCACCCAATAATTTCGTATGCCCACCCTTCAGAATCGAAATAAAAAATAAAACCCACGAAAATGTAGAGTTCGGAAGACGCGACCACGTATAAGTTCGATTATTTATTAACTAAACGTTCGAATCGTTTGTCCAACGACGCATTTCGTTAGTGTAGATGAGGAAGACGTTTGCCCATCCAATAATTTCGTATGCCCATCCTTCAGAATCGAATAAAAAAATAAAAACCGCGAAAATGAAGAGTTCCGAAGACGCGACCACGTATAAGTTCGATTTTTTCCGAAAATATTATCAAAATCGATCTTTCAACGATGCAGTCCTTTAGTCTAGATGTAGAAGACGTTTGCCCACCCAATAATTTCGTATGCCCACCCTTCAGAATCGAATAAAAAACTAAAAACCGCGAAAATGAAGAGTTCCGAAGTCGCGACCACGTATAAGTTCGATTATTTATTAACTAAACGTTCGAATCGTTTGTCCAACGACGCATTTCGTTAGTTTAGATGTGGAAGACGTTTGCCCACCCAATAATTTCGTATGCCCACCCTTCAGAATCGAAATAAAAAATAAAAACCGCGAAAATGAAGAGTTCCGAAGACGCGACCACGTATAAGTTCGATTTTTTCCGAAAATATTATCAAAATCGATCTTTCAACGATGCAGTCCTTTAGTCTAGATGTAGAAGACGTTTGCCCACCCAATAATTTCGTATGACCACCCTCCAGAATCGAATTAAAAAATAATAACCGGGAAAATGAAGAGTTCCGAAGACGCGACCACGGATAAGTTCGATTTTTTTCGAAAATATTATCAAAATCGATCTTTCAACGATGCAGTCCTTTAGTCTAGATGTAGAAGGCGTTTGCCCACCCAATAATTTCGTATGACCACCCTCCAGAATCGAATTAAAAAATAAAAACCGCGAAAATGAAGAGTTCCGAAGACGCGACCACGTATAAGTTCGATTATTTATTAACTAAACGTTCGAATCGTTTGTCCAACGACGCATTTCGTTAGTGTAGATGTGGAAGACGTTTGCCCACCCAATAATTTCGTATGCCCACCCTTCAGAATCGAAATAAAAAATAAAAACCGGGAAAATGAAGAGTTCCGAAGACGCGACCACGTATAAGTTCGATTTTTTCCGAAAATATTATCAAAATCGATCTTTCAACGATGCAGTCCTTTAGTCTAGATGTAGAAGACGTTTGCCCACCCAATAATTTCGTATGCCCACCCTCCAGAATCGAATAAAAAACTAAAAACCGCGAAAATGAAGAGTTCCGAAGACGCGACCACGTATAAGTTCGATATTTTCCGAAAATATTATCAAAATCGATCTTTCAACGATGCAGTCCTTTAGTCTAGATGTAGAAGACGTTTGCCCACCCAATAATTTCGTATGCCCACCCTTCAGATTCGAATTAAAAAATAAAAACCGCGAAAATGAAGAGTTCCGAAGACGCGACCACGGATAAGTTCGATTTTTTTCGAAAATATTATCAAAATCGATCTTTCAACGATGCAGTCCTTTAGTCTAGATGTAGAAGACGTTTGCCCACCCAATAATTTCGTATGACCACCCTTCAGAATCGAAATAAAAAATAAAAACCGCGAAAATGAAGAGTTCCGAAGACGCGACCACGTATAAGTTCGATTTTTTTCGAAAATATTATCAAAATCGATCTTTCAACGATGCAGTCCGTTAGTGTAGATGTGGAAGGCGTTTGCCCACCCAATAATTTCGTATGCCCACCCTCCAGAATCGAATTAAAAAATAAAAACCGCGAAAATGAAGAGTTCCGAAGACGCGACCACGGATAAGTTCGATTTTTTTCGAAAATATTATCAAAATCGATCTTTCAACGATGCAGTCCTTTAGTGTAGATGTGGAAGACGTTTGCACACCCAATAATTTCGTATGCCCACCCTTCAGAATCGAAATAAAAAATAAAAACCGCGAAAATTAAGAGTTCCGAAGACGCGACCACGTATAAGTTCGATTTTTTTCGAAAATATTATCAAAATCGATCTTTCAACGATGCAGTCCGTTAGTGTAGATGTGGAAGGCGTTTGCCCACCCAATAATTTCGTATGCCCACCCTCCAGAATCGAATTAAAAAATAAAAACCGCGAACATGAAGAGTTCCGAAGACGCGACCACGTATAAGTTCGATTTTTTTCGAAAATATTATCAAAATCGATCTTTCAACGATGCAGTCCTTTAGCCTAGATGTAGAAGACGTTTGCCCACCCAATAATTTCGTATGCCCACCCTTCAGAATCGAAATAAAAAATAAAAACCACGAAAATGAAGAGTTCCGAAGACGCGACCACGTATAAGTTCGATTATTTATTAACTAAACGTTCGAATCGTTTGTCCAACGACGCATTTCGTTAGTTTAGATGTGGAAGACGTTTGCCCATCCAATAATTTCGTATGCCCACCCTCCAGAATCGAAATAAAAAATAAAAACCGCGAAAATGAAGAGTTCCGAAGACGCGACCACGTATAAGTTCGATTTTTTCCGAAAATATTATCAAAATCGATCTTTCAACGATGCAGTCCTTTAGCCTAGATGTAGAAGACGTTTGTGCACCCAATAATTTCGTATGCCCACCCTTCATAATCGAAATAAAAAATAAAAACCACGAAAATGAAGAGTTCCGAAGACGCGACCACGTATAAGTTCGATTATTTATTAACTAAACGTTCGAATCGTTTGTCCAACGACGCATTTCGTTAGTGTAGATATGGAAGACGTTTGCCCATCCAATAATTTCGTATGCCCACCCTTCAGAATCGAATAAAAAAATAAAAACCGCGAAAATGAAGAGTTCTGAAGACGCGACCACGTATAAGTTCGATTTTTTTCGAAAATATTATCAAAATCGATCTTTCAACGATGCAGTCCGTTAGTCTAGATGTAGAAGAGATTTGCCCACCCAATAATTTCGTATGCGCACCCTCCTGAATCCAATTAAAAAATAAAAACCGCGAAAATGAAGAGTTCCGAAGACGCGACCACGTATAAGTTCGATTTTTTTGGAAACTATTATCAAAATCGATCTTTCAACGATGCAGTCCTTTAGCCTAGATGTAGAAGACGTTTGCCCACCCAATAATTTCGTATGCCCACCCTTCAGAATTGAAATAAAAAATAAAAACCACGAAAATGAAGAGTTCCGAAGACGCGACCACGTATAAGTTCGATTATTTATTAACTAAACGTTCGAATCGTTTGTCCAACGACGCATTTCGTTAGTTTAGATGTGGAAGACGTTGGCCCATCCAATAATTTCGTATGCCCACCCTTCAGAATCGAAATAAAAAATAAAAACCGCGAAAATGAAGAGTTCCGAAGACGCGACCACGTATAAGTTCGATTTTTTCCGAAAATATTATCAAAATCGATCTTTCAACGATGCAGTCCTTTAGTCTAGATGTAGAAGACGTTTGCCCACCCAATAATTTCGTATGACCACCCTTCAGAATCGAAATAAAAAATAAAAACCGCGAAAATGAAGAGTTCCGAAGACGCGACCACGTATAAGTTCGATTTTTTTCGAAAATATTATCAAAATCGATCTTTCAACGATGCAGTCCGTTAGTGTAGATGTGGAAGGCGTTTGCCCACCCAATAATTTCGTATGCCCACCCTCCAGAATCGAATTAAAAAATAATAACCGCGAAAATGAAGAGTTCCGAAGACGCGACCACGGATAAGTTCGATTTTTTTCGAAAATATTATCAAAATCGATCTTTCAACGATGCAGTCCTTTAGTGTAGATGTGGAAGACGTTTGCACACCCAATAATTTCGTATGCCCACCCTTCAGAATCGAAATAAAAAATAAAAACCGCGAAAATTAAGAGTTCCGAAGACGCGACCACGTATAAGTTCGATTTTTTTCGAAAATATTATCAAAATCGATCTTTCAACGATGCAGTCCTTTAGCCTAGATGTAGAAGACGTTTGCCCACCCAATAATTTCGTATGCCCACCCTTCAGAATCGAAATAAAAAATAAAAACCACGAAAATGAAGAGTTCCGAAGACGCGACCACGTATAAGTTCGATTATTTATTAACTAAACGTTCGAATCGTTTGTCCAACGACGCATTTCGTTAGTTTAGATGTGGAAGACGTTTGCCCATCCAATAATTTCGTATGCCCACCCTCCAGAATCGAAATAAAAAATAAAAACCGCGAAAATGAAGAGTTCCGAAGACGCGACCACGTATAAGTTCGATTTTTTCCGAAAATATTATCAAAATCGATCTTTCAACGATGCAGTCCTTTAGCCTAGATGTAGAAGACGTTGGCCCACCCAATAATTTCGTATGCCCACTCTTCAGAATCGAAATAAAAAATAAAAACCGCGAAAATGAAGAGTTCCGAAGACGCGACCACGTATAAGTTCGATTATTTATTAACTAAATGTTCGAATCGTTTGTCCAACGACGCATTTCGTTAGTGTAGATGTGGAAGACGTTTGCCCACACAATTATTTCGTATGCCCACCCTTCAGAATCGAAATAAAAAATAAAAACCGCGAAAATGAAGAGTTCCGAAGACGCGACCACGTATAAGTTCGATTTTTTTGGAAACTATTATCAAAATCGATCTTTCAACGATGCAGTCCTTTAGCCTAGATGTAGAAGACGTTTGTGCACCCAATAATTTCGTATGCCCACCCTTCATAATCGAAATAAAAAATAAAAACCACGAAAATGAAGAGTTCCGAAGACGCGACCACGTATAAGTTCGATTATTTATTAACTAAACGTTCGAATCGTTTGTCCAACGACGCATTTCGTTAGTGTAGATATGGAAGACGTTTGCCCATCCAATAATTTCGTATGCCCACCCTTCAGAATCGAATAAAAAAATAAAAACCGCGAAAATGAAGAGTTCTGAAGACGCGACCACGTATAAGTTCGATTTTTTTCGAAAATATTATCAAAATCGATCTTTCAACGATGCAGTCCGTTAGTCTAGATGTAGAAGAGATTTGCCCACCCAATAATTTCGTATGCGCACCCTCCTGAATCCAATTAAAAAATAAAAACCGCGAAAATGAAGAGTTCCGAAGACGCGACCACGTATAAGTTCGATTTTTTTGGAAACTATTATCAAAATCGATCTTTCAACGATGCAGTCCTTTAGCCTAGATGTAGAAGACGTTTGCCCACCCAATAATTTCGTATGCCCACCCTTCAGAATTGAAATAAAAAATAAAAACCACGAAAATGAAGAGTTCCGAAGACGCGACCACGTATAAGTTCGATTATTTATTAACTAAACGTTCGAATCGTTTGTCCAACGACGCATTTCGTTAGTTTAGATGTGGAAGACGTTGGCCCATCCAATAATTTCGTATGCCCACCCTTCAGAATCGAAATAAAAAATAAAAACCGCGAAAATGAAGAGTTCCGAAGACGCGACCACGTATAAGTTCGATTTTTTCCGAAAATATTATCAAAATCGATCTTTCAACGATGCAGTCCTTTAGTCTAGATGTAGAAGACGTTTGCCCACCCAATAATTTCGTATGACCACCCTCCAGAATCGAATTAAAAAATAATAACCGCGAAAATGAAGAGTTCCGAAGACGCGACCACGTATAAGTTCGATTTTTTCCGCAAATATTATCAAAATCGATCTTTCAACGATGCAGTCCTTTAGTCTAGACGTAGAAGACGTTTGCCCACCCAATAATTTCGTATGACCACCCTCCAGAATCGAATTAAAAAATAATAACCGCGAAAATGAAGAGTTCCGAAGACGCGACCACGGATAAGTTCGATTTTTTTCGAAAATATTATCAAAATCGATCTTTCAACGATGCAGTCCGTTAGTCTAGATGTAGAAGAGATTTGCCCACCCAATAATTTCGTATGCGCACCCTCCAGAATTGAATTAAAAAATAAAAACCGCGAAAATTGAAGAGTTCCGAAGACGCGACCACGTATAAGTTCGATTTTTTTCGAAACTATTATCAAAATCGATCTTTCAACGATGCAGTCCTTTAGCCTAGATGTAGAAGACGTTTGCCCACCCAATAATTTCGTATGCCCACCCTTCAGAATCGAAATAAAAAATAAAAACCACGAAAATGAAGAGTTCCGAAGACGCGACCACGTATAAGTTCGATTATTTATTAACTAAACGTTCGAATCGTTTGTCCAACGACGCATTTCGTTAGTGTAGATGTGGAAGACGTTTGCCCACACAATTATTTCGTATGCCCACCCTTCAGAATCGAAATAAAAAATAAAAACCGCGAAAATGAAGAGTTCCGAAGACGCGACCACGTATAAGTTCGATTTTTTTCGAAACTATTATCAAAATCGATCTTTCAACGATGCAGTCCTTTAGCCTAGATGTAGAAGACGTTTGCCCACCCAATAATTTCGTATGCCCACCCTTCAGAATCGAAATAAAAAATAAAAACCACGAAAATGAAGAGTTCCGAAGACGCGACCACGTATAAGTTCGATTATTTATTAACTAAACGTTCGAATCGTTTGTCCAACGACGCATTTCGTTAGTGTAGATGTGGAAGACGTTTGCCCATCCAATAATTTCGTATGCCCACCCTTCAGAATCGAATAAAAAAATAAAAACCGCGAAAATGAAGAGTTCTGAAGACGCGACCACGTATAAGTTCGATTATTTATTAACTAAACGTTCGAATCGTTTGTCCAACGACGCATTTCGTTAGTTTAGATGTGGAAGACGTTTGCCCATCCAATAATTTCGTATGCCCACCCTCCAGAATCGAAATAAAAAATAAAAACCGCGAAAATGAAGAGTTCCGAAGACGCGACCACGTATAAGTTCGATTTTTTCCGAAAATATTATCAAAATCGATCTTTCAACGATGCAGTCCTTTTGTCTAGATGTAGAAGACGTTTGCCCACCCAATAATTTCGTATGACCACCCTCCAGAATCGAATTAAAAAATAAAAACCGCGAAAATGAAGAGTTCCGAAGACGCGACCACGTATAAGTTCGATTTTTTCCGCAAATATTATCAAAATCAATCTTTCAACGATGCAGTCCTTTAGTCTAGACGTAGAAAACGTTTGCCCACCCAATAATTTCGTATGACCACCCTCCAGAATCGAATTAAAAAATAAAAACCGCGAAAATGAAGAGTTCCGAAGACGCGACCACGGATAAGTTCGATTTTTTCCGAAAATATTATCAAAATCGATCTTTCAACGGTGCAGTCCTTTAGTCTACATGTAGAAGACGTTTGCCCACCCAATAATTTCGTATGCCCACCCTTCAGAATCGAAATAAAAAATAAAAACCACGAAAATGAAGAGTTCCGAAGACGCGACCAGGTATAAGTTCGATTATTTATTAACTAAACGTTCGAATCGTTTGTCCAACGGCATTTCGTTAGTTTAGATGTGGAAGACGTTTGCCCACCCAATAATTTCGTATGCCCACCCTTCAGAATCGAAATAAAAAATAAAAACCGCGAAAATGAAGAGTTCCGAAGACGCGACCACGTATAAGTTCGATTTTTTCCGAAAATATTATCAAAATCGATCTTTCAACGATGCAGTCCTTTAGTCTAGATGTAGAAGACGTTTGCCCACCCAATAATTTCGTATGACCACCCTCCAGAATCGAATTAAAAAATAATAACCGCGAAAATGAAGAGTTCCGAAGACGCGACCACGGATAAGTTCGATTTTTTTCGAAAATATTATCAAAATCGATCTTTCAACGATGCAGTCCGTTAGTCTAGATGTAGAAGAGATTTGCCCACCCAATAATTTCGTATGCGCACCCTCCAGAATTGAATTAAAAAATAAAAACCGCGAAAATTGAAGAGTTCCGAAGACGCGACCACGTATAAGTTCGATTTTTTTCGAAACTATTATCAAAATCGATCTTTCAACGATGCAGTCCTTTAGCCTAGATGTAGAAGACGTTTGCCCACCCAATAATTTCGTATGCCCACCCTTCAGAATCGAAATAAAAAATAAAAACCACGAAAATGAAGAGTTCCGAAGACGCGACCACGTATAAGTTCGATTATTTATTAACTAAACGTTCGAATCGTTTGTCCAACGACGCATTTCGTTAGTGTAGATGTGGAAGACGTTTGCCCACACAATTATTTCGTATGCCCACCCTTCAGAATCGAAATAAAAAATAAAAACCGCGAAAATGAAGAGTTCCGAAGACGCGACCACGTATAAGTTCGATTTTTTTGGAAACTATTATCAAAATCGATCTTTCAACGATGCAGTCCTTTAGCCTAGATGTAGAAGACGTTTGCGCACCCAATAATTTCGTATGCCCACCCTTCATAATCGAAATAAAAAATAAAAACCACGAAAATGAAGAGTTCCGAAGACGCGACCACGTATAAGTTCGATTATTTATTAACTAAACGTTCGAATCGTTTGTCCAACGACGCATTTCGTTAGTGTAGATATGGAAGACGTTTGCCCATCCAATAATTTCGTATGCCCACCCTTCAGAATCGAATAAAAAAATAAAAACCGCGAAAATGAAGAGTTCTGAAGACGCGACCACGTATAAGTTCGATTTTTTTCGAAAATATTATCAAAATCGATCTTTCAACGATGCAGTCCGTTAGTCTAGATGTAGAAGAGATTTGCCCACCCAATAATTTCGTATGCGCACCCTCCTGAATCCAATTAAAAAATAAAAACCGCGAAAAGGAAGAATTCCGAAGACGCGACCACGTATAAGTTCGATTTTTTCCGAAAATATTATCAAAATCGATCTTTCAACGATGCAGTCCTTTAGTCTAGATGTAGAAGGCGTTTGCCCACCCAATAATTTCGTATGACCACCCTCCAGAATCGAATTAAAAAATAAAAACCGCGAAAATGAAGAGTTCCGAAGACGCGACCACGTATAAGTTCGATTATTTATTAACTAAACGTTCGAATCGTTTGTCCAACGACGCATTTCGTTAGTGTAGATGTGGAAGACGTTTGCCCACCCAATAATTTCGTATGCCCACCCTTCAGAATCGAAATAAAAAATAAAAACCGGGAAAATGAAGAGTTCCGAAGACGCGACCACGTATAAGTTCGATTTTTTCCGAAAATATTATCAAAATCGATCTTTCAACGATGCAGTCCTTTAGTCTAGATGTAGAAGACGTTTGCCCACCCAATAATTTCGTATGCCCACCCTCCAGAATCGAATAAAAAACTAAAAATCGCGAAAATGAAGAGTTCCGAAGACGCGACCACGTATAAGTTCGATATTTTCCGAAAATATTATCAAAATCGATCTTTCAACGATGCAGTCCTTTAGTCTAGATGTAGAAGACGTTTGCCCACCCAATAATTTCGTATGCCCACCCTTCAGATTCGAATTAAAAAATAAAAACCGCGAAAATGAAGAGTTCCGAAGACGCGACCACGGATAAGTTCGATTTTTTTCGAAAATATTATCAAAATCGATCTTTCAACGATGCAGTCCGTTAGTCTAGACGTAGAAGACGTTTGCCCACCCAATAATTTCGTATGACCACTCTCCAGAATCGAATTAAAAAATAAAAACCGCGAAAATGAAGAGTTCCGAAGACGCGACCACGGATAAGTTCGATTTTTTCCGAAAATATTATCAAAATCGATCTTTCAACGGTGCAGTCCTTTAGTCTACATGTAGAAGACGTTTGCCCACCCAATAATTTCGTATGCCCACCCTTCAGAATCGAAATAAAAAATAAAACCCACGAAAATGTAGAGTTCGGAAGACGCGACCACGTATAAGTTCGATTATTTATTAACTAAACGTTCGAATCGTTTGTCCAACGACGCATTTCGTTAGTGTAGATGAGGAAGACGTTTGCCCATCCAATAATTTCGTATGCCCATCCTTCAGAATCGAATAAAAAAATAAAAACCGCGAAAATGAAGAGTTCCGAAGACGCGACCACGTATAAGTTCGATTTTTTCCGAAAATATTATCAAAATCGATCTTTCAACGATGCAGTCCTTTAGTCTAGATGTAGAAGACGTTTGCCCACCCAATAATTTCGTATGCCCACCCTTCAGAATCGAATAAAAAACTAAAAACCGCGAAAATGAAGAGTTCCGAAGACGCGACCACGTATAAGTTCGATTATTTATTAACTAAACGTTCGAATCGTTTGTCCAACGACGCATTTCGTTAGTTTAGATGTGGAAGACGTTTGCCCACCCAATAATTTCGTATGCCCACCCTTCAGAATCGAAATAAAAAATAAAAACCGCGAAAATGAAGAGTTCCGAAGACGCGACCACGTATAAGTTCGATTTTTTCCGAAAATATTATCAAAATCGATCTTTCAACGATGCAGTCCTTTAGTCTAGATGTAGAAGACGTTTGCCCACCCAATAATTTCGTATGACCACCCTCCAGAATCGAATTAAAAAATAATAACCGGGAAAATGAAGAGTTCCGAAGACGCGACCACGGATAAGTTCGATTTTTTTCGAAAATATTATCAAAATCGATCTTTCAACGATGCAGTCCTTTAGTCTAGATGTAGAAGGCGTTTGCCCACCCAATAATTTCGTATGACCACCCTCCAGAATCGAATTAAAAAATAAAAACCGCGAAAATGAAGAGTTCCGAAGACGCGACCACGTATAAGTTCGATTATTTATTAACTAAACGTTCGAATCGTTTGTCCAACGACGCATTTCGTTAGTGTAGATGTGGAAGACGTTTGCCCACCCAATAATTTCGTATGCCCACCCTTCAGAATCGAAATAAAAAATAAAAACCGGGAAAATGAAGAGTTCCGAAGACGCGACCACGTATAAGTTCGATTTTTTCCGAAAATATTATCAAAATCGATCTTTCAACGATGCAGTCCTTTAGTCTAGATGTAGAAGACGTTTGCCCACCCAATAATTTCGTATGCCCACCCTCCAGAATCGAATAAAAAACTAAAAACCGCGAAAATGAAGAGTTCCGAAGACGCGACCACGTATAAGTTCGATTTTTTTCGAAAATATTATCAAAATCGATCTTTCAACGATGCAGTCCGTTAGTGTAGATGTGGAAGGCGTTTGCCCACCCAATAATTTCGTATGCCCACCCTCCAGAATCGAATTAAAAAATAAAAACCGCGAAAATGAAGAGTTCCGAAGACGCGACCACGGATAAGTTCGATTTTTTTCGAAAATATTATCAAAATCGATCTTTCAACGATGCAGTCCTTTAGTGTAGATGTGGAAGACGTTTGCACACCCAATAATTTCGTATGCCCACCCTTCAGAATCGAAATAAAAAATAAAAACCGCGAAAATTAAGAGTTCCGAAGACGCGACCACGTATAAGTTCGATTTTTTTCGAAAATATTATCAAAATCGATCTTTCAACGATGCAGTCCGTTAGTGTAGATGTGGAAGGCGTTTGCCCACCCAATAATTTCGTATGCCCACCCTCCAGAATCGAATTAAAAAATAAAAACCGCGAAAATGAAGAGTTCCGAAGACGCGACCACGTATAAGTTCGATTTTTTTGGAAACTATTATCAAAATCGATCTTTCAACGATGCAGTCCTTTAGCCTAGATGTAGAAGACGTTTGCGCACCCAATAATTTCGTATGCCCACCCTTCATAATCGAAATAAAAAATAAAAACCACGAAAATGAAGAGTTCCGAAGACGCGACCACGTATAAGTTCGATTATTTATTAACTAAACGTTCGAATCGTTTGTCCAACGACGCATTTCGTTAGTGTAGATATGGAAGACGTTTGCCCATCCAATAATTTCGTATGCCCACCCTTCAGAATCGAATAAAAAAATAAAAACCGCGAAAATGAAGAGTTCTGAAGACGCGACCACGTATAAGTTCGATTTTTTTCGAAAATATTATCAAAATCGATCTTTCAACGATGCAGTCCGTTAGTCTAGATGTAGAAGAGATTTGCCCACCCAATAATTTCGTATGCGCACCCTCCTGAATCCAATTAAAAAATAAAAACCGCGAAAAGGAAGAATTCCGAAGACGCGACCACGTATAAGTTCGATTTTTTCCGAAAATATTATCAAAATCGATCTTTCAACGATGCAGTCCTTTAGTCTAGATGTAGAAGGCGTTTGCCCACCCAATAATTTCGTATGACCACCCTCCAGAATCGAATTAAAAAATAAAAACCGCGAAAATGAAGAGTTCCGAAGACGCGACCACGTATAAGTTCGATTATTTATTAACTAAACGTTCGAATCGTTTGTCCAACGACGCATTTCGTTAGTGTAGATGTGGAAGACGTTTGCCCACCCAATAATTTCGTATGCCCACCCTTCAGAATCGAAATAAAAAATAAAAACCGGGAAAATGAAGAGTTCCGAAGACGCGACCACGTATAAGTTCGATTTTTTCCGAAAATATTATCAAAATCGATCTTTCAACGATGCAGTCCTTTAGTCTAGATGTAGAAGACGTTTGCCCACCCAATAATTTCGTATGCCCACCCTCCAGAATCGAATAAAAAACTAAAAACCGCGAAAATGAAGAGTTCCGAAGACGCGACCACGTATAAGTTCGATATTTTCCGAAAATATTATCAAAATCGATCTTTCAACGATGCAGTCCTTTAGTCTAGATGTAGAAGACGTTTGCCCACCCAATAATTTCGTATGCCCACCCTTCAGATTCGAATTAAAAAATAAAAACCGCGAAAATGAAGAGTTCCGAAGACGCGACCACGGATAAGTTCGATTTTTTTCGAAAATATTATCAAAATCGATCTTTCAACGATGCAGTCCGTTAGTCTAGACGTAGAAGACGTTTGCCCACCCAATAATTTCGTATGACCACTCTCCAGAATCGAATTAAAAAATAAAAACCGCGAAAATGAAGAGTTCCGAAGACGCGACCACGGATAAGTTCGATTTTTTCCGAAAATATTATCAAAATCGATCTTTCAACGGTGCAGTCCTTTAGGCTACATGTAGAAGACGTTTGCCCACCCAATAATTTCGTATGCCCACCCTTCAGAATCGAAATAAAAAATAAAACCCACGAAAATGTAGAGTTCGGAAGACGCGACCACGTATAAGTTCGATTATTTATTAACTAAACGTTCGAATCGTTTGTCCAACGACGCATTTCGTTAGTGTAGATGAGGAAGACGTTTGCCCATCCAATAATTTCGTATGCCCATCCTTCAGAATCGAATAAAAAAATAAAAACCGCGAAAATGAAGAGTTCCGAAGACGCGACCACGTATAAGTTCGATTTTTTCCGAAAATATTATCAAAATCGATCTTTCAACGATGCAGTCCTTTAGTCTAGATGTAGAAGACGTTTGCCCACCCAATAATTTCGTATGCCCACCCTTCAGAATCGAATAAAAAACTAAAAACCGCGAAAATGAAGAGTTCCGAAGACGCGACCACGTATAAGTTCGATTATTTATTAACTAAACGTTCGAATCGTTTGTCCAACGACGCATTTCGTTAGTTTAGATGTGGAAGACGTTTGCCCACCCAATAATTTCGTATGCCCACCCTTCAGAATCGAAATAAAAAATAAAAACCGCGAAAATGAAGAGTTCCGAAGACGCGACCACGTATAAGTTCGATTTTTTCCGAAAATATTATCAAAATCGATCTTTCAACGATGCAGTCCTTTAGTCTAGATGTAGAAGACGTTTGCCCACCCAATAATTTCGTATGACCACCCTCCAGAATCGAATTAAAAAATAATAACCGGGAAAATGAAGAGTTCCGAAGACGCGACCACGGATAAGTTCGATTTTTTTCGAAAATATTATCAAAATCGATCTTTCAACGATGCAGTCCTTTAGTCTAGATGTAGAAGGCGTTTGCCCACCCAATAATTTCGTATGACCACCCTCCAGAATCGAATTAAAAAATAAAAACCGCGAAAATGAAGAGTTCCGAAGACGCGACCACGTATAAGTTCGATTATTTATTAACTAAACGTTCGAATCGTTTGTCCAACGACGCATTTCGTTAGTGTAGATGTGGAAGACGTTTGCCCACCCAATAATTTCGTATGCCCACCCTTCAGAATCGAAATAAAAAATAAAAACCGGGAAAATGAAGAGTTCCGAAGACGCGACCACGTATAAGTTCGATTTTTTCCGAAAATATTATCAAAATCGATCTTTCAACGATGCAGTCCTTTAGTCTAGATGTAGAAGACATTTGCCCACCCAATAATTTCGTATGCCCACCCTCCAGAATCGAATAAAAAACTAAAAACCGCGAAAATGAAGAGTTCCGAAGACGCGACCACGTATAAGTTCGATATTTTCCGAAAATATTATCAAAATCGATCTTTCAACGATGCAGTCCTTTAGTCTAGATGTAGAAGACGTTTGCCCACCCAATAATTTCGTATGCCCACCCTTCAGATTCGAATTAAAAAATAAAAACCGCGAAAATGAAGAGTTCCGAAGACGCGACCACGTATAAGTTCGATTTTTTCCGAAAATATTATCAAAATCGATCTTTCAACGATGCAGTCCTTTAGTCTAGATGTAGAAGACGTTTGCCCACCCAATAATTTCGTATGCCCACCCTCCAGAATCGAATAAAAAACTAAAAACCGCGAAAATGAAGAGTTCCGAAGACGCGACCACGTATAAGTTCGATATTTTCCGAAAATATTATCAAAATCGATCTTTCAACGATGCAGTCCTTTAGTCTAGATGTAGAAGACGTTTGCCCACCCAATAATTTCGTATGCCCACCCTTCAGATTCGAATTAAAAAATAAAAACCGCGAAAATGAAGAGTTCCGAAGACGCGACCACGGATAAGTTCGATTTTTTTCGAAAATATTATCAAAATCGATCTTTCAACGATGCAGTCCTTTAGTCTAGATGTAGAAGACGTTTGCCCACCCAATAATTTCGTATGACCACCCTTCAGAATCGAAATAAAAAATAAAAACCGCGAAAATGAAGAGTTCCGAAGACGCGACCACGTATAAGTTCGATTTTTTTCGAAAATATTATCAAAATCGATCTTTCAACGATGCAGTCCGTTAGTGTAGATGTGGAAGGCGTTTGCCCACCCAATAATTTCGTATGCCCACCCTCCAGAATCGAATTAAAAAATAAAAACCGCGAAAATGAAGAGTTCCGAAGACGCGACCACGGATAAGTTCGATTTTTTTCGAAAATATTATCAAAATCGATCTTTCAACGATGCAGTCCTTTAGTGTAGATGTGGAAGACGTTTGCACACCCAATAATTTCGTATGCCCACCCTTCAGAATCGAAATAAAAAATAAAAACCGCGAAAATTAAGAGTTCCGAAGACGCGACCACGTATAAGTTCGATTTTTTTCGAAAATATTATCAAAATCGATCTTTCAACGATGCAGTCCGTTAGTGTAGATGTGGAAGGCGTTTGCCCACCCAATAATTTCGTATGCCCACCCTCCAGAATCGAATTAAAAAATAAAAACCGCGAAAATGAAGAGTTCCGAAGACGCGACCACGTATAAGTTCGATTTTTTTGGAAACTATTATCAAAATCGATCTTTCAACGATGCAGTCCTTTAGCCTAGATGTAGAAGACGTTTGCGCACCCAATAATTTCGTATGCCCACCCTTCATAATCGAAATAAAAAATAAAAACCACGAAAATGAAGAGTTCCGAAGACGCGACCACGTATAAGTTCGATTATTTATTAACTAAACGTTCGAATCGTTTGTCCAACGACGCATTTCGTTAGTGTAGATATGGAAGACGTTTGCCCATCCAATAATTTCGTATGCCCACCCTTCAGAATCGAATAAAAAAATAAAAACCGCGAAAATGAAGAGTTCTGAAGACGCGACCACGTATAAGTTCGATTTTTTTCGAAAATATTATCAAAATCGATCTTTCAACGATGCAGTCCGTTAGTCTAGACGTAGAAGACGTTTGCCCACCCAATAATTTCGTATGACCACTCTCCAGAATCGAATTAAAAAATAAAAACCGCGAAAATGAAGAGTTCCGAAGACGCGACCACGGATAAGTTCGATTATTTATTAACTAAACGTTCGAATCGTTTGTCCAACGACGCATTTCGTTAGTGTAGATGTGGAAGACGTTTGCCCACCCAATAATTTCGTATGCCCACCCTTCAGAATCGAAATAAAAAATAAAAACCGGGAAAATGAAGAAATCCGAAGACGCGACCACGTATAAGTTCGATTTTTTCCGAAAATATTATCAAAATCGATCTTTCAACGATGCAGTCCTTTAGTCTAGATGTAGAAGACGTTTGCCCACCCAATAATTTCGTATGCCCACCCTCCAGAATCGAATAAAAAACTAAAAACCGCGAAAATGAAGAGTTCCGAAGACGCGACCACGTATAAGTTCGATATTTTCCGAAAATATTATCAAAATCGATCTTTCAACGATGCAGTCCTTTAGTCTAGATGTAGAAGACGTTTGCCCACCCAATAATTTCGTATGCCCACCCTTCAGATTCGAATTAAAAAATAAAAACCGCGAAAATGAAGAGTTCCGAAGACGCGACCACGGATAAGTTCGATTTTTTTCGAAAATATTATCAAAATCGATCTTTCAACGATGCAGTCCGTTAGTCTAGACGTAGAAGACGTTTGCCCACCCAATAATTTCGTATGACCACTCTCCAGAATCGAATTAAAAAATAAAAACCGCGAAAATGAAGAGTTCCGAAGACGCGACCACGGATAAGTTCGATTTTTTCCGAAAATATTATCAAAATCGATCTTTCAACGGTGCAGTCCTTTAGTCTACATGTAGAAGACGTTTGCCCACCCAATAATTTCGTATGCCCACCCTTCAGAATCGAAATAAAAAATAAAACCCACGAAAATGTAGAGTTCGGAAGACGCGACCACGTATAAGTTCGATTATTTATTAACTAAACGTTCGAATCGTTTGTCCAACGACGCATTTCGTTAGTGTAGATGAGGAAGACGTTTGCCCATCCAATAATTTCGTATGCCCATCCTTCAGAATCGAATAAAAAAATAAAAACCGCGAAAATGAAGAGTTCCGAAGACGCGACCACGTATAAGTTCGATTTTTTCCGAAAATATTATCAAAATCGATCTTTCAACGATGCAGTCCTTTAGTCTAGATGTAGAAGACGTTTGCCCACCCAATAATTTCGTATGCCCACCCTTCAGAATCGAATAAAAAACTAAAAACCGCGAAAATGAAGAGTTCCGAAGACGCGACCACGTATAAGTTCGATTATTTATTAACTAAACGTTCGAATCGTTTGTCCAACGACGCATTTCGTTAGTTTAGATGTGGAAGACGTTTGCCCACCCAATAATTTCGTATGCCCACCCTTCAGAATCGAAATAAAAAATAAAAACCGCGAAAATGAAGAGTTCCGAAGACGCGACCACGTATAAGTTCGATTTTTTCCGAAAATATTATCAAAATCGATCTTTCAACGATGCAGTCCTTTAGTCTAGATGTAGAAGACGTTTGCCCACCCAATAATTTCGTATGACCACCCTCCAGAATCGAATTAAAAAATAATAACCGGGAAAATGAAGAGTTCCGAAGACGCGACCACGGATAAGTTCGATTTTTTTCGAAAATATTATCAAAATCGATCTTTCAACGATGCAGTCCTTTAGTCTAGATGTAGAAGGCGTTTGCCCACAAAATAATTTCGTATGACCACCCTCCAGAATCGAATTAAAAAATAAAAACCGCGAAAATGAAGAGTTCCGAAGACGCGACCACGTATAAGTTCGATTATTTATTAACTAAACGTTCGAATCGTTTGTCCAACGACGCATTTCGTTAGTGTAGATGTGGAAGACGTTTGCCCACCCAATAATTTCGTATGCCCACCCTTCAGAATCGAAATAAAAAATAAAAACCGGGAAAATGAAGAGTTCCGAAGACGCGACCACGTATAAGTTCGATTTTTTCCGAAAATATTATCAAAATCGATCTTTCAACGATGCAGTCCTTTAGTCTAGATGTAGAAGACATTTGCCCACCCAATAATTTCGTATGCCCACCCTCCAGAATCGAATAAAAAACTAAAAACCGCGAAAATGAAGAGTTCCGAAGACGCGACCACGTATAAGTTCGATATTTTCCGAAAATATTATCAAAATCGATCTTTCAACGATGCAGTCCTTTAGTCTAGATGTAGAAGACGTTTGCCCACCCAATAATTTCGTATGCCCACCCTTCAGATTCGAATTAAAAAATAAAAACCGCGAAAATGAAGAGTTCCGAAGACGCGACCACGGATAAGTTCGATTTTTTTCGAAAATATTATCAAAATCGATCTTTCAACGATGCAGTCCTTTAGTCTAGATGTAGAAGACGTTTGCCCACCCAATAATTTCGTATGACCACCCTTCAGAATCGAAATAAAAAATAAAAACCGCGAAAATGAAGAGTTCCGAAGACGCGACCACGTATAAGTTCGATTTTTTTCGAAAATATTATCAAAATCGATCTTTCAACGATGCAGTCCGTTAGTGTAGATGTGGAAGGCGTTTGCCCACCCAATAATTTCGTATGCCCACCCTCCAGAATCGAATTAAAAAATAAAAACCGCGAAAATGAAGAGTTCCGAAGACGCGACCACGGATAAGTTCGATTTTTTTCGAAAATATTATCAAAATCGATCTTTCAACGATGCAGTCCTTTAGTGTAGATGTGGAAGACGTTTGCACACCCAATAATTTCGTATGCCCACCCTTCAGAATCGAAATAAAAAATAAAAACCGCGAAAATTAAGAGTTCCGAAGACGCGACCACGTATAAGTTCGATTTTTTTCGAAAATATTATCAAAATCGATCTTTCAACGATGCAGTCCGTTAGTGTAGATGTGGAAGGCGTTTGCCCACCCAATAATTTCGTATGCCCACCCTCCAGAATCGAATTAAAAAATAAAAACCGCGAACATGAAGAGTTCCGAAGACGCGACCACGTATAAGTTCGATTTTTTTCGAAAATATTATCAAAATCGATCTTTCAACGATGCAGTCCTTTAGCCTAGATGTAGAAGACGTTTGCCCACCCAATAATTTCGTATGCCCACCCTTCAGAATCGAAATAAAAAATAAAAACCACGAAAATGAAGAGTTCCGAAGACGCGACCACGTATAAGTTCGATTATTTATTAACTAAACGTTCGAATCGTTTGTCCAACGGCGCATTTCGTTAGTTTAGATGTGGAAGACGTTTGCCCATCCAATAATTTCGTATGCCCACCCTCCAGAATCGAAATAAAAAATAAAAACCGCGAAAATGAAGAGTTCCGAAGACGCGACCACGTATAAGTTCGATTTTTTTCGAAAATATTATCAAAATCGATCTTTCAACGATGCAGTCCGTTAGTCTAGATGTAGAAGAGATTTGCCCACCCAATAATTTCGTATGCGCACCCTCCTGAATCCAATTAAAAAATAAAAACCGCGAAAATGAAGAATTCCGAAGACGCGACCACGGATAAGTTCGATTTTTTTCGAAAATATTATCAAAATCGATCTTTCAACGATGCAGTCCTTTAGTGTAGATGTGGAAGACGTTTGCACACCCAATAATTTCGTATGCCCACCCTTCAGAATCGAAATAAAAAATAAAAACCGCGAAAATTAAGAGTTCCGAAGACGCGACCACGTATAAGTTCGATTTTTTTCGAAAATATTATCAAAATCGATCTTTCAACGATGCAGTCCGTTAGTGTAGATGTGGAAGGCGTTTGCCCACCCAATAATTTCGTATGCCCACCCTCCAGAATCGAATTAAAAAATAAAAACCGCGAACATGAAGAGTTCCGAAGACGCGACCACGTATAAGTTCGATTTTTTTCGAAAATATTATCAAAATCGATCTTTCAACGATGCAGTCCTTTAGCCTAGATGTAGAAGACGTTTGCCCACCCAATAATTTCGTATGCCCACCCTTCAGAATCGAAATAAAAAATAAAAACCACGAAAATGAAGAGTTCCGAAGACGCGACCACGTATAAGTTCGATTATTTATTAACTAAACGTTCGAATCGTTTGTCCAACGACGCATTTCGTTAGTTTAGATGTGGAAGACGTTTGCCCATCCAATAATTTCGTATGCCCACCCTCCAGAATCGAAATAAAAAATAAAAACCGCGAAAATGAAGAGTTCCGAAGACGCGACCACGTATAAGTTCGATTTTTTCCGAAAATATTATCAAAATCGATCTTTCAACGATGCAGTCCTTTAGCCTAGATGTAGAAGACGTTGGCCCACCCAATAATTTCGTATGCCCACTCTTCAGAATCGAAATAAAAAATAAAAACCGCGAAAATGAAGAGTTCCGAAGACGCGACCACGTATAAGTTCGATTATTTATTAACTAAATGTTCGAATCGTTTGTCCAACGACGCATTTCGTTAGTGTAGATGTGGAAGACGTTTGCCCACACAATTATTTCGTATGCCCACCCTTCAGAATCGAAATAAAAAATAAAAACCGCGAAAATGAAGAGTTCCGAAGACGCGACCACGTATAAGTTCGATTTTTTTGGAAACTATTATCAAAATCGATCTTTCAACGATGCAGTCCTTTAGCCTAGATATAGAAGACGTTTGTGCACCCAATAATTTCGTATGCCCACCCTTCATAATCGAAATAAAAAATAAAAACCACGAAAATGAAGAGTTCCGAAGACGCGACCACGTATAAGTTCGATTATTTATTAACTAAACGTTCGAATCGTTTGTCCAACGACGCATTTCGTTAGTGTAGATATGGAAAACGTTTGCCCATCCAATAATTTCGTATGCCCACCCTTCAGAATCGAATAAAAAAATAAAAACCGCGAAAATGAAGAGTTCTGAAGACGCGACCACGTATAAGTTCGATTTTTTTCGAAAATATTATCAAAATCGATCTTTCAACGATGCAGTCCGTTAGTCTAGATGTAGAAGAGATTTGCCCACCCAATAATTTCGTATGCGCACCCTCCTGAATCCAATTAAAAAATAAAAACCGCGAAAATGAAGAGTTCCGAAGACGCGACCACGTATAAGTTCGATTTTTTTGGAAACTATTATCAAAATCGATCTTTCAACGATGCAGTCCTTTAGCCTAGATGTAGAAGACGTTTGCCCACCCAATAATTTCGTATGCCCACCCTTCAGAATTGAAATAAAAAATAAAAACCACGAAAATGAAGAGTTCCGAAGACGCGACCACGTATAAGTTCGATTATTTATTAACTAAACGTTCGAATCGTTTGTCCAACGACGCATTTCGTTAGTGTAGATATGGAAGACGTTTGCCCATCCAATAATTTCGTATGCCCACCCTTCAGAATCGAATAAAAAAATAAAAACCGCGAAAATGAAGAGTTCTGAAGACGCGACCACGTATAAGTTCGATTTTTTTCGAAAATATTATCAAAATCGATCTTTCAACGATGCAGTCCGATAGTCTAGATGTAGAAGAGATTTGCCCACCCAATAATTTCGTATGCGCACCCTCCTGAATCCAATTAAAAAATAAAAACCGCGAAAATGAAGAATTCCGAAGACGCGACCACGTATAAGTTCGATTTTTTCCGAAAATATTATCAAAATCGATCTTTCAACGATGCAGTCCTTTAGTCTACATGTAGAAGACGTTTGCCCACCCAATAATTTCGTATGCCCACCCTTCAGAATTGAAATAAAAAATAAAAACCAAGAAAATGAAGAGTTCCGAAGACGCGACCACGTATAAGTTCGATTATTTATTAACTAAACGTTCGAATCGTTTGTCCAATGACGCATTTCGTTAGTTTTGATGTGGAAGACGTTTGCCCATCCAATAATTTCGTATGCCCACCCTTCAGAATCGAAATAAAAAATAAAAACCGCGAAAATGAAGAGTTCCGAAGACGCGACCACGTATAAGTTCGATTTTTTCCGAAAATATTATCAAAATCGATCTTTCAACGATGCAGTCCTTTAGTCTAGATGTAGAAGACGTTTGCCCACCCAATAATTTCGTATGACCACCCTCCAGAATCGAATTAAAAAATAAAAACCGCGAAAATGAAGAGTTCCGAAGACGCGACCACGTATAAGTTCGATTTTTTCCGCAAATATTATCAAAATCGATCTTTCAACGATGCAGTCCTTTAGTCTAGACGTAGAAGACGTTTGCCCACCCAATAATTTCGTATGACCACCCTCCAGAATCGAATTAAAAAATAAAAACCGCGAAAATTGAAGAGTTCCGAAGACGCGACCACGTATAAGTTCGATTTTTTCCGAAAATATTATCAAAATCGATCTTTCAACGATGCAGTCCTTTAGTCTAGATGTAGAAGACGTTTGCCCACCCAATAATTTCGTATGACCACCCTCCAGAATCGAATTAAAAAATAATAACCGCGAAAATGAAGAGTTCCGAAGACGCGACCACGGATAAGTTCGATTTTTTTCGAAAATATTATCAAAATCGATCTTTCAACGATGCAGTCCGTTAGTCTAGATGTAGAAGAGATTTGCCCACCCAATAATTTCGTATGCGCACCCTCCAGAATTGAATTAAAAAATTAAAACCGCGAAAATTGAAGAGTTCCGAAGACGCGACCACGTATAAGTTCGATTTTTTTCGAAACTATTATCAAAATCGATCTTTCAACGATGCAGTCCTTTAGCCTAGATGTAGAAGACGTTTGCGCACCCAATAATTTCGTATGCCCACCCTTCATAATCGAAATAAAAAATAAAAACCACGAAAATGAAGAGTTCCGAAGACGCGACCACGTATAAGTTCGATTTTTTTCGAAAATATTATCAAAATCGATCTTTCAACGATGCAGTCCGTTAGTGTAGATGTGGAAGGCGTTTGCCCACCCAATAATTTCGTATGCCCACCCTCCAGAATCGAATTAAAAAATAAAAACCGCGAAAATGAAGAGTTCCGAAGACGCGACCACGGATAAGTTCGATTTTTTTCGAAAATATTATCAAAATCGATCTTTCAACGATGCAGTCCTTTAGTGTAGATGTGGAAGACGTTTGCACACCCAATAATTTCGTATGCCCACCCTTCAGAATCGAAATAAAAAATAAAAACCGCGAAAATTAAGAGTTCCGAAGACGCGACCACGTATAAGTTCGATTTTTTTCGAAAATATTATCAAAATCGAACTTTCAACGATGCAGTCCGTTAGTGTAGATGTGGAAGGCGTTTGCCCACCCAATAATTTCGTATGCCCACCCTCCAGAATCGAATTAAAAAATAAAAACCGCGAACATGACGAGTTCCGAAGACGCGACCACGTATAAGTTCGATTTTTTTCGAAAATATTATCAAAATCGATCTTTCAACGATGCAGTCCTTTAGCCTAGATGTAGAAGACGTTTGCCCACCCAATAATTTCGTATGCCCACCCTTCAGAATCGAAATAAAAAATAAAAACCACGAAAATGAAGAGTTCCGAAGACGCGACCACGTATAAGTTCGATTATTTATTAACTAAACGTTCGAATCGTTTGTCCAACGACGCATTTCGTTAGTGTAGATGTGGAAGACGTTTGCCCACACAATTATTTCGTATGCCCACCCTTCCGAATCGAAATAAAAAATAAAAACCGCGAAAATGAAGAGTTCCGAAGACGCGACCACGTATAAGTTCGATTTTTTTGGAAACTATTATCAAAATCGATCTTTCAACGATGCAGTCCTTTAGCCTAGATGTAGAAGACGTTTGCGCACCCAATAATTTCGTATGCCCACCCTTCATAATCGAAATAAAAAATAAAAACCACGAAAATGAAGAGTTCCGAAGACGCGACCACGTATAAGTTCGATTATTTATTAACTAAACGTTCGAATCGTTTGTCCAACGACGCATTTCGTTAGTGTAGATATGGAAGACGTTTGCCCATCCAATAATTTCGTATGCCCACCCTTCAGAATCGAATAAAAAAATAAAAACCGCGAAAATGAAGAGTTCTGAAGACGCGACCACGTATAAGTTCGATTTTTTTCGAAAATATTATCAAAATCGATCTTTCAACGATGCAGTCCGTTAGTCTAGATGTAGAAGAGATTTGCCCACCCAATAATTTCGTATGCGCACCCTCCTGAATCCAATTAAAAAATAAAAACCGCGAAAATGAAGAATTCCGAAGACGCGACCACGTATAAGTTCGATTTTTTCCGAAAATATTATCAAAATCGATCTTTCAACGATGCAGTCCTTTAGTCTACATGTAGAAGACGTTTGCCCACCCAATAATTTCGTATGCCCACCCTTCAGAATTGAAATAAAAAATAAAAACCACGAAAATGAAGAGTTCCGAAGACGCGACCACGTATAAGTTCGATTATTTATTAACTAAACGTTCGAATCGTTTGTCCAACGACGCATTTCGTTAGTTTAGATGTGGAAGACGTTTGCCCATCCAATAATTTCGTATGCCCACCCTTCAGAATCGAAATAAAAAATAAAAACCGCGAAAATGAAGAGTTCCGAAGACGCGACCACGTATAAGTTCGATTTTTTCCGAAAATATTATCAAAATCGATCTTTCAACGATGCAGTCCTTTAGTCTAGATGTAGAAGACGTTTGCCCACCCAATAATTTCGTATGACCACCCTCCAGAATCGAATTAAAAAATAAAAACCGCGAAAATGAAGAGTTCCGAAGACGCGACCACGTATAAGTTCGATTTTTTCCGCAAATATTATCAAAATCGATCTTTCAACGATGCAGTCCTTTAGTCTAGACGTAGAAGACGTTTGCCCACCCAATAATTTCGTATGACCACCCTCCAGAATCGAATTAAAAAATAAAAACCGCGAAAATTGAAGAGTTCCGAAGACGCGACCACGTATAAGTTCGATTTTTTCCGAAAATATTATCAAAATCGATCTTTCAACGATGCAGTCCTTTAGTCTAGATGTAGAAGACGTTTGCCCACCCAATAATTTCGTATGACCACCCTCCAGAATCGAATTAAAAAATAAAAACCGCGAAAATGAAGAGTTCCGAAGACGCGACCACGGATAAGTTCGATTTTTTTCGAAAATATTATCAAAATCGATCTTTCAACGATGCAGTCCTTTAGTCTAGATGTAGAAGACGTTTGCCCACCCAATAATTTCGTATGCCCACCCTTCAGAATCGAAATAAAAAATAAAAACCACGAAAATGAAGAGTTCCGAAGACGCGACCAGGTATAAGTTCGATTATTTATTAACTAAACGTTCGAATCGTTTGTCCAACGGCATTTCGTTAGTTTAGATGTGGAAGACGTTTGCCCACCCAATAATTTCGTATGCCCACCCTTCAGAATCGAAATAAAAAATAAAAACCGCGAAAATGAAGAGTTCCGAAGACGCGACCACGTATAAGTTCGATTTTTTCCGAAAATATTATCAAAATCGATCTTTCAACGATGCAGTCCGTTAGTGTAGATGTGGAAGGCGTTTGCCCACCCAATAATTTCGTATGCCCACCCTCCAGAATCGAATTAAAAAATAAAAACCGCGAAAATGAAGAGTTCCGACGACGCGACCACGGATAAGTTCGATTTTTTTCGAAAATATTATCAAAATCGATCTTTCAACGATGCAGTCCTTTAGTGTAGATGTGGAAGACGTTTGCACACCCAATAATTTCGTATGCCCACCCTCCAGAATCGAATTAAAAAATAAAAACCGCGAAAATGAAGAGTTCCGAAGACGCGACCACGGATAAGTTCGATTTTTTCCGAAAATATTATCAAAATCGATCTTTCAACGATGCAGTCCGTTAGTGTAGATGTGGAAGGCGTTTGCCCACCCAATAATTTCGTATGCCCACCCTCCAGAATCGAATTAAAAAATAAAAACCGCGAACATGACGAGTTCCGAAGACGCGACCACGTATAAGTTCGATTTTTTTCGAAAATATTATCAAAATCGATCTTTCAACGATGCAGTCCTTTAGCCTAGATGTAGAAGACGTTTGCCCACCCAATAATTTCGTATGCCCACCCTTCAGAATCGAAATAAAAAATAAAAACCACGAAAATGAAGAGTTCCGAAGACGCGACCACGTATAAGTTCGATTATCTATTAGACAAACGTTCGAATCGTTTGTCCAACGACGCATTTCGTTAGTTTAGATGTGGAAGACGTTTGCCCATCCAATAATTTCGTATGCCCACCCTCCAGAATCGAAATAAAAAATAAAAACCGCGAAAATGAAGAGTTCCGAAGACGCGACCACGTATAAGTTCGATTTTTTCCGAAAATATTATCAAAATCGATCTTTCAACGATGCAGTCCTTTAGCCTAGATGTAGAAGACGTTGGCCCACCCAATAATTTCGTATGCCCACTCTTCAGAATCGAAATAAAAAATAAAAACCGCGAAAATGAAGAGTTCCGAAGACGCGACCACGTATAAGTTCGATTTTTTCCGAAAATATTATCAAAATCGATCTTTCAACGATGCAGTCCTTTTGTCTAGATGTAGAAGACGTTTGCCCACCCAATAATTTCGTATGACCACCCTCCAGAATCGAATTAAAAAATAAAAACCGCGAAAATGAAGAGTTCCGAAGACGCGACCACGTATAAGTTCGATATTTTCCGAAAATATTATCAAAATCGATCTTTCAACGATGCAGTCCTTTAGCCTAGATGTAGAAGACGTTGGCCCACCCAATAATTTCGTATGCCCACTCTTCAGAATCGAAATAAAAAATAAAAACCGCGAAAATGAAGAGTTCCGAAGACGCGACCACGTATAAGTTCGATTATTTATTAACTAAACGTTCGAATCGTTTGTCCAACGGCGCATTTCGTTAGTTTAGATGTGGAAGACGTTTGCCCATCCAATAATTTCGTATGCCCACCCTCCAGAATCGAAATAAAAAATAAAAACCGCGAAAATGAAGAGTTCCGAAGACGCGACCACGTATAAGTTCGATTTTTTTCGAAAATATTATCAAAATCGATCTTTCAACGATGCAGTCCGTTAGTCTAGATGTAGAAGAGATTTGCCCACCCAATAATTTCGTATGCGCACCCTCCTGAATCCAATTAAAAAATAAAAACCGCGAAAATGAAGAATTCCGAAGACGCGACCACGTATAAGTTCGATTTTTTCCGAAAATATTATCAAAATCGATCTTTCAACGATGCAGTCCTTTAGTCTACATGTAGAAGACGTTTGCCCACCCAATAATTTCGTATGCCCACCCTTCAGAATTGAAATAAAAAATAAAAACCACGAAAATGAAGAGTTCCGAAGACGCGACCACGTATAAGTTCGATTATTTATTAACTAAACGTTCGAATCGATCTTTCAACGATGCAGTCCGTTAGTCTAGATGTAGAAGAGATTTGCCCACCCAAAAATTTCGTATGCGCACCCTCCAGAATTGAATTAAAAAATAAAAACCGCGAAAATTGAAGAGTTCCGAAGACGCGACCACGTATAAGTTCGATTTTTTTCGAAACTATTATCAAAATCGATCTTTCAACGATGCAGTCCTTTAGCCTAGATGTAGAAGACGTTTGCCCACCCAATAATTTCGTATGCCCACCCTTCAGAATCGAAATAAAAAATAAAAACCACGAAAATGAAGAGTTCCGAAGACGCGACCACGTATAAGTTCGATTATTTATTAACTAAACGTTCGAATCGTTTGTCCAACGACGCATTTCGTTAGTGTAGATGTGGAAGACGTTTGCCCACACAATTATTTCGTATGCCCACCCTTCAGAATCGAAATAAAAAATAAAAACCGCGAAAATGAAGAGTTCCGAAGACGCGACCACGTATAAGTTTGATTTTTTTCGAAACTATTATCAAAATCGATCTTTCAACGATGCAGTCCTTTAGCCTAGATGTAGAAGACGTTTGCCCACCCAATAATTTCGTATGCCCACCCTTCAGAATCGAAATAAAAAATAAAAACCACGAAAATGAAGAGTTCCGAAGACGCGACCACGTATAAGTTCGATTATTTATTAACTAATCGTTCGAATCGTTTGTCCAACGACGCATTTCGTTAGTGTAGATGTGGAAGACGTTTGCCCATCCAATAATTTCGTATGCCCACCCTTCAGAATCGAATAAAAAAATAAAAACCGCGAAAATGAAGAGTTCTGAAGACGCGACCACGTATCAGTTCGATTATTTATTAACTAAACGTTCGAATCGTTTGTCCAACGACGCATTTCGTTAGTTTAGATGTGGAAGACGTTTGCCCATCCAATAATTTCGTATGCCCACCCTCCAGAATCGAAATAAAAAATAAAAACCGCGAAAATGAAGAGTTCCGAAGACGCGACCACATATAAGTTCGATTTTTTCCGAAAATATTATCAAAATCGATCTTTCAACGATGCAGTCTTTTAGTCTAGATGTAGAAGACGTTTGCCCACCCAATAATTTCGTATGCCCAACCTTCAGAATCGAAATAAAAAATAAAACCCACGAAAATGAAGAGTTCCGAAGACGCGACCACGTATAAGTTCGATTTTTTCCGAAAATATTATCAAAATCGATCTTTCAACGATGCAGTCCTTTAGCCTAGATGTAGAAGACGTTGGCCCACCCAATAATTTCGTATGCCCACCCTTCAGAATCGAAATAAAAAATAAAAACCGCGAAAATGAAGAGTTCCGAAGACGCGACCACGTATAAGTTCGATTTTTTCCGAAAATATTATCAAAATCGATCTTTCAACGATGCAGTCTTTTAGTCTAGATGTAGAAGACGTTTGCCCACCCAATAATTTCGTATGCCCAACCTTCAGAATCGAAATAAAAAATAAAACCCACGAAAATGAAGAGTTCCGAAGACGCGACCACGTATAAGTTCGATTTTTTCCGAAAATATTATCAAAATCGATCTTTCAACGATGCAGTCCTTTAGCCTAGATGTAGAAGACGTTGGCCCACCCAATAATTTCGTATGCCCACCCTTCAGAATCGAAATAAAAAATAAAAACCACGAAAATGAAGAGTTCCGAAGACGCGACCACGTATAAGTTCGATTATTTATTAACTAAACGTTCGAATCGTTTGTCCAACGATGCAGTCCTTTAGTCTAGATGTAGAAGACGTTTGCCCACCCAATAATTTCGTATGACCACCCTCCAGAATCGAATTAAAAAATAAAAACCGCGAAAATGAAGAGTTCCGAAGACGCGACCACGTATAAGTTCGATTATTTATTAACTAAACGTTCGAATCGTTTGTCCAACGACGCATTTCGTTAGTTTAGATGTGGAAGACGTTTGCCCACCCAATAATTTCGTATGCCCACCCTTCAGAATCGAAATAAAAAATAAAAGCGCGAAAATGAAGAGTTCCGAAGACGCGACCACGTATAAGTTCGATTATTTATTAACTAAACGTTCGAATCGTTTGTCCAACGACGCATTTCGTTAGTTTAGATGTGGAAGACGTTTGCCCACCCAATAATTTCGTATGCCCACCCTTCAGAATCGAAATAAAAAATAAAAGCGCGAAAATGAAGAGTTCCGAAGACGCGACCACGTTTAAGTTCGATTTTTTCCGAAAATATTTATCAAAATCGATCTTTCAACGATGCAGTCCTTTAGTCTAGATGTAGAAGACGTTTGCCCACCCAATAATTTCGTATGACCACCCTCCAGAATCGAATTAAAAAATAAAAACCGCGAAAATGAAGAGTTCCGAAGACGCGACCACGGATAAGTTCGATTTTTTTCGAAAATATTATCAAAATCGATCTTTCAACGATGCAGTCTGTTAGTCTAGATGTAGAAGACGTTTGCCCACCCAATAATTTCGTATGCCCACCCTTCAGAATCGAAATAAAAAATAAAAACCACGAAAATGAAGAGTTCCGAAGACGCGACCACGTATAAGTTCGATTATTTATTAACTACACGTTCGAATCGTTTGTCCAACGATGCATTTCGTTAGTGTAGATGTGGAAGACGTTTGCCCACCCAATAATTTCGTATGCCCACCCTTCAGAATCGAAATAAAAAATAAAAACCGCGAAAATGAAGAGTTCCGAAGACGCGACCACGTATAAGTTCGATTATTTATTAACTAAACGTTCGAATCGTTTGTCCAACGATGCAGTCCTTTAGTCTAGATGTAGAAGACGTTTGCCCACCCAATAATTTCGTATGACCACCCTCCAGAATCGAATTAAAAAATAAAAACCGCGAAAATGAAGAGTTCCGAAGACGCGACCACGTATAAGTTCGATTATTTATTAACTAAACGTTCGAATCGTTTGTCCAACGACGCATTTCGTTAGTTTAGATGTGGAAGACGTTTGCCCACCCAATAATTTCGTATGCCCACCCTTCAGAATCGAAATAAAAAATAAAAGCGCGAAAATGAAGAGTTCCGAAGACGCGACCACGTTTAAGTTCGATTTTTTCCGAAAATATTTATCAAAATCGATCTTTCAACGATGCAGTCCTTTAGTCTAGATGTAGAAGACGTTTGCCCACCCAATAATTTCGTATGACCACCCTCCAGAATCGAATTAAAAAATAAAAACCGCGAAAATGAAGAGTTCCGAAGACGCGACCACGGATAAGTTCGATTTTTTTCGAAAATATTATCAAAATCGATCTTTCAACGATGCAATCCGTTAGTCTAGATGTGGAAGACGTTTGCCCACCCAATAATTTCGTATGCCCACCCTTCAGAATCGAATTAAAAAATAAAAACCGCGAAAATGAAGAGTCCCTGAGACGCGATCGCGTTAAAGTTCGATTTTTTCCGAAAATATTATCAAAATCGATCTTTCAACGATGCAGTCCTTTAGTCTAGATGTGGAAGACGTTTGCCCACCCAATAATTTCGTATGCCCACCCTTCAGAATCGAATTAAAAAATAAAAACCGCGAAAATGAAGAGTCCCGGAGACGCGATCGCGTTAAAGTTCGATTTGTTTCGAAAATATTATCAAAATCGATCTTTCAACGATGCAGTCCGTTAGTCTAGATGTAGAAGAGATTTGCCCACCCAATAATTTCGTATGCCCACCCTCCAGAATCGAATTACAAAATAAAAACCGCGAAAAGAAGGGTAGAAGGATAGAAGATAGCGATATCAGGGAGTGAAGGAAGGAAAGATGTATCAATTTAATCGACGGAAATTGATGCGACGTCCGCACATACTTTATTCGTATATACTGTATATTCGACGTCGCCGAATATTATTATTAACTACAATAAATTTAATGGCAATAATATGGACACTGGCAGTAATTGGGACATCTAATATTTATTTACAAATATCTTTTGTTGCTGTATACAGTTTAGCAATTTATTTAAACCTTATGTTTCTAATTAAGGAATTGTTTTAATTATTTCTATCACATGTTTTCTTCAATCATCATCAGAGGTTGCTTGTGCAATCTAAGACTGCATTCTTAATATTTCTGGATCTGTAACACATTTTGTAATGGAAATGCTTAATAGTTGTATTATAAGCGTACAAAATTTTACCAGAGATTCATAAGATATCAAATATTACCTTAAATATGGTATGCAAATAATTTGCAACGTAGGTCCGCATCTATATCTTTTCTTGTAGCTGTCTTCTGTCTGTATTCCATGTTACGGTGATTCCATCGAGTCAAGCGTGGTCTTCAACTTCCTTACTGTTTTCCGCCCTTCCCGTGGTTCTTTGATAGGAGTCAGCTCACACTATCTTGCTTCGTTTAAATTGGTGCTACCTACCTATAGAGATCTTAATAAACCGACATTATCTATCTGGCTTTTGTCTGTCTGCTCCTATGAACTTAGAAATGTATCTAAAAAAATTAAAGGTTGAATTAAATTTATTATTTTCTTCGTCCCTTTTTTGGGAAAGTTACGGCGGCGTCGACCCTCTCGCGTGATCGCATGATCCGCCAGGGAATGTCCTATTGCTAATAATTGTGACGCAGTCAGTGGTTTTGCACTTTACACTGCTGTCGACGCCGTACCGATCAAATGTATTATTCCCTTCGTCCCTTTTTTGGGAAAGTTACGGTGGCGTCGACCCTCTCGCGTGATCGCATGATCCGCCAGGGAATGTCCTATTGCTAATAATTGTGACGCAGTCAGTGGTTTTGCACTTTACACTGCTGTCGACGCCGTACCGATCAAATGTATTATTCCCTTCGTCCCTTTTTTGGGAAAGTTACGGCGGCGTCGACCCTCTCGCGTGATTGCATGATCCGCCAGGGAATGTCCTATTGCTAATAATTGTGACGCACTCAGTGGTTTTGCACTTTACACTGCTGTCGACGCCGTACCGATCAAATGTATTATTCCCTTCGTCCCTTTTTTGGGAAAGTTACGGTGGCGTCGACCCTCTCGCGTGATCGCATGATCCGCCAGGGAATGTCCTATTGCTAATAATTGTGACGCAGTCAGTGGTCTTGCACTTTACACTGCTGTCGACGCCGTACCGATCAAATGTATTATTCCCTTCGTCCCTTTTTTAGGAAAGTTACGGCGGCGTCGACCCTCTCGCGCGATCGCATGATCCGCCAGGGAATGTCCTATTGCTAATAATTGTGACGCAGTCAGTGGTCTTGCACTTTACACCGCTGTCGACGCCGCACCAATTCAATAGTTGTATTATTCTGAAATACCAGTACCATATATTCTGTTTCATTATAATATTATCCGAATTTTTATATTTTTATAAATGTTATTAATGACGGATTTATTATTACGGGTAAAACCCTTTGTGGATTTGTAATTGTCCGCAACTTTTGACTAATGTCATTGTGCAATGTCCATATTCCTGCTGTATTACGGCAGTAAGCTGTAAAATGGTTTGGGCTATGACATACGATGCCACTTAAAACGTATATGGCATCTTGAATTTGAAGTCTTTCTGGGATGCTGTTTAAAACTATTCCATCCGGATATTTAATTTTATTTTGTTGCAAAAAGATTTCGGGGTCTATAACCACATATAATTTTGCTTCTCTCTTTAATTGCACTGCTGATCGACATGTTTTACACGCGACTGTTTGTGTACTGAAGAATTGCGCAACAATATTCAGAAAATCTTGTTTAAAATCTTCAGTTGTGTTTGTAGTAATTATATCTACTACAAACAATTTTCTCGTATGTATTTCACATTTGGCGCAGATTCTATTTTCTTCGACACTGCAAATATCTGTTACAAGTTTCGAAAATAGCCAATTGGGATTTGTAGTACAATCTACAATATTATTGCGAATTTCAAATATTGTACACAAAATTGTTCCTCGCTCTTCATACACGGAGTTGTTAATGTTCTCCATACCGTATTTTTTGACGAACATAAAAAATATATTATCTGAATTTTCATCGATCCAGTTATTGAATGTGCTATAGTTGCAATACGCACTGGTGAATACTTCAACCAATGAGTCGAATGCACACGTATTTTGAATATATATTTTTTCGCCATTAAGATTAACCAAATTGCAGTTGTTTCCATTCTTTAATATTTCATTTCTTCTTTTCCTTAATGGCCTGTCATATGTGAGGTAAATGTCTGGACATAGAGTTAAATATTTCCCTCTAGGAGTATTTTTTTGTTGGTTAAGGGCTTGTGTATTACATTCAAAGTATTGTTTTTTTCTACATCTGCGGTTGGACTTCGTTTTTGTATATTTTCATCGTTGTCCACTTGTATATATTTTGATTTACTTGATTTCACTTCAATATTTAATCCTTTCCAATTTTCTTGTTCCCTTAAATAATCACAATTATCCGTAGCGTCCTGCACATTTTCGTCAAAATCGCGTGAATCAATTTTTCTTTGTTTTTCATGTCTTTCTACAGTAGTCAGCAGTGCAATTTTTTCATTGGTGCGTTTAAATGCAGCACGTTCCAATTTCGAGAGATTTTCAATAGATTTTATGTGTTGAACGATAAATTTATCGACGCGCATTGGTTTATAATTTGCGCCCAAATCTGAATGCTTTAGATCTTTAAAATATGCCTCACATCTAGAGGATGTCGCTACATGCGATGACATAGGGAAATATCGCGTCATCACCTGTGTCCAGAGTGGAAAATGTCTAGATAATTTAACTAGATAAGGGACAAGTTCTGGACAGTAGAATGCGTTATACCTATCTGTCTCTACACTGTCTTTTGCAATTTGTTCAGCCTCATCTCGGATATTATTTATAAATGCAACTATATTTTCATTTTCATTTAGCATTTCTAAATCATCGCATTCTGTGTCATTCTCGTCACTCGTAAAGGTGAATGACTTTATTCTTTCAAATAAATACAATCGCTTCTGCTCACATATTACTGTATTTCCATCGGCATCTTTGCCATCGTACTCACTGTAAGCGACAATAAATATTGACTGAAGCAGTGTCTTAAAATCTTCTACATTATCACACGATGACATTATCCCCGTGCATCGCACAAAGAAGTCTTTAATTTTAGGATGCTTTCTGTGAAATACATCTTTGGTACAAATAATTTTTATCAGATGAGCAATATCAATTCTGATAAAACAGTGAAGTGGATGTTGCAATATTTCTTCACTAATCCAATTATAACAATCCGAAATGTACGTTTTCAAACAACGTTCATTGAATGCTAAGCAACTTGCATTCAAAAGCGCCAGTGAATAATCACAATCAACTTCTGGAGGCACTGGTGCCCCGTGTCTTATGATTTCTCTCAACCAGTATGTAATTAAATTAGTATCGTGCTTTTCTGAAAGCATTTGAAACACTGGTTGTATACCATTTGCACCTTTTATAATAATTTGGTACAAGAATATATGTTTCTTCTCACCATTTAGTTTTTCTATTACTTTAACTAATTTTCCAGTGGCGTCTAATTCTATTTTTTTGAACGTTTTAATTAACGTTTTGTACAATTCCATTTGCATAGGTGACCAATAGAAGCAATAGAAATGATCCTTCGAAATCTCTTTAATGTATCCCGCGTATTGACCCTTATATTTTAACTCGCATAACGAATTAATAGCATCAAGATCTTTGTTGATTCCTAATTCCCGTACGATGGCTTCTTCCCTGAGTTTTCTTAAAGTTCATTGTCGCGCAACATAAGGAGGTTCAGGATCGTCGTAGGTTATATCTGATGCTGCATCGTTCCTCCATTTTCTGGGTTTAATATTTATCAATTGCTTCCCAATTTCTACCCTATTTGTTCCTTTAACTGCTCTTTTCTTGTCATGCGGTATTCCCGAAGTATCGAATGTGTGCACTCTTAACACAATACCAGTGCCAGGAGCCGGTTCATATAGGGAATGAGCTTTAAATTCAGCACCGCATTCATTGCAAATACCATATATTTGCAAATATGTTCCCGCTTCTGACGAATCGAAAATTTTTCCATATTTAAAGGTATAAGCGCACGGAAGTTTTGTTTTTAAGAAACAAGTTTTGGAAATAATATCGGTCCAACCGGGACTAAGTATTTTGTACGATTTTCCACGAGTGCCCTTTTCTTTATAAATTTTTAATACAGGAGCAATAGATTTCCATTGCTCCTCAGACAATGTCATATTAAAATATAATGGCGGCAGTTTATTATTCATTTTAAGCGGAATATTGTCAGGTTCGAATTCTTGGCTAATATTAATTTCGTTAGTGACATTGATACTATCCTCTATTTCTTTTTCTTCTTCTTCAATATCGAAATGTTTTTTTAAATTTGTTAACAAATTCCATCTATTTGTTCTAACGTGAAAATTTAATGTTTCTGGCGACAACTTACTTGGAAATTTTGCAGCTACTTCTTTCCACACTTTATCCGTACGACACTTCAATTTGCAGCTCCCATCGAATAATTCCCACTTTTCACACTTCTGCAGCATGTGCAGAATCACACCAGAGTCTACCACTGCTTTTCTTGGCATTTTTCACTAATAACTACAATAAAATCGCGAAAGTAAAATCTTCTCACAGTTACTTCACAAGCCGTAAATGAACGCACGATCTTGCAAGAGCTGTGTCTGAAGACTAACTGACTTTCGTGCGTAGTTGCAAAGAATTCGAGAGTTTGGCAAACATCTGTTTACGATTTAGAAGTGGCACTTGGTGCCGCGCCGGTTTAGGGCGCAGCGCTGAGGGCCGTCAGCGAAAGAAAGTAACTACGCATTTATAAACATTTCTGATTAGTTGTCACCAAATACACGAAACTCTTACGTTAAAAACAATCGGTGGAATTTGCTAACAAATTTGAAATACATTTCAAAATTCCAGTGGATGAAGAAGAAAGAGAAATAGTGGATAGCAGGGGTGTGGGGGTGTGCGTGTACCCGACGTTTCGGGCTCGGGACCCGCCGGAAAATTTCGGGCGGGATCGGGCGGAGTCCCAATACTTTCGTGATGCTCGAGATCCCGAGACTCGATTCGGGCTACAAGCTTGACCGCCATGAGCGGGAAATTTGATTTCAGATCATCGGCTCGGCAAAACCCGGCCGCGATCGGCTCGAAAGCCAGCTATTAACAGGAGACCGAGACGGAAAAAATTAGATGTGTATATAGAGTGATACTATTTACAAAGCTTGTTTTTTAAAAACCAAAATTCCGTGCGCATATACGTTTAAATATGGCAAAGTTTTCGATTCTCCGGATGCGGGGACATATTTGAAAATATACGGCACTTGTAATGAATTCGGTGCCGAATTTAAAGCTCATTGCTTACATAAACCGGCTCCTGGCACTGGTATTGTGTTAAGAGTGCACACAGTCGATACTTCGGGAATACAGCATGAAAAGAAAAGACTAGGTTAGCAATTGGAGAGCAACTTTTAAATATTAAGCCGAGACAATGGCGAAATTATAAACTAAAAAATTTTCTTGTACAACCATTTCGATATTGTTTTTCACTTCAAATAAAACCGTGGCGCAGGATATCTCACAACAAATTCATTTGGACGCGTGATTCTGTATTAAATTGATCCATATTCTATTATGAAACATCCTGCTCCACGATTCTATTTAAATTGACAAAACAACATCGAAATGGTAGTGCAAGAAAATAATTATAATTTTAGTTTTGAGTGCGTTTTAAATAAAATCGTATAATTCAAAAAAAAATTTAATACATTTTATTTTCTTATTACTGTCTAAGTTTGGATTTGTGGTTATGTGTCACGGGGAAATCCACAAAATTGGTGACACAGTACTAGTTCCCACGTTTCTTGCTGGGATAGCACGTGAAACCAGTGGAAGTGAAATAAAACAATGTTTTCTTTCTAAATAAGGCTCGTAACGCGACAGCTTCTTAGAGGTAGACGCGGTCTAATAATAATTTCGGCTCACGCAGTACTCTTATGTTTAATTAGACTTAGAGTCGGGAAGAATGAACGTCACAGGATAATAGGCTTGGAACGACTGACATTCATTTATTCTTCCTTGGCAACGGAATCGGTTATTACTATCGGAATGTACAGAGTGGAGGGGCAATTCTTATGTCTGGAGTTCGATCGGATATGAAACATCGGATTGCTGGGTGGCGATTGAGTGTCGGACAGCGTGACATATGCTGATTTCATGTTCATTAAATTGATTTGATTTGTGGTTATAGGTTGATTTCAAGTCGTTTGGATTTGTGGTTATGGGTTATATGTATTGATGGCTGGGTAATGTTTCAACCCCCTCGGATTTTTTCGTAACTTTGTACTGTCATCATAACTACGTACGCTTGCGAGGGTTCAAGACAATTGGATGGGTGGAATTGGGTTGAAATTGAGTTTCTAGATTTGAACCAAACATACAAGAAATAAACAGAATTTATTAAATCATTGTTTACAATTGAAGATATTAATATTTCCACCTCCTGCGCCTCCTCCCCATTCACATCCCCAGCTACCTCCCAGAGTTCTGCAATGGGCGGGTTTGACCCGCCCGTCATCCGGCCGTGACGTCGATTCACCCGCCCGCCCGTACCCGTATCTGCACTCACCCGGTGATACCCGCTACGAAGCTATCCATACCCGCCCGGACCCGCTGGCGGGTTAGCGGGTCAGCGTCGATTTCTACCCGCCCGAAGCTGTCGCGACACGTACTTGACTCACCCGTGGTCGCGCTGTTATCCGTTCGTACCCGTGCCTTTAGCTGCACTTCAATTCCGACTTTACTGGTACTTTATTCGGCAGTTGTTATATCAAGATGCGGATTTATTTCATTCTACGAATGAACAGTATGGCATGCATTGTATCAAATTCAAGAAATTATGGATACATGCAAAAATTTAATTTAAATTGAAATAATAAATCAACAAAAATACTTGTAATACGCTATAAAACTTTATGCTATTCATACTTTAAACGCTTTTATGTTTCTCTGCAGTATTGGAATTTTTGTTACTTTCCCTTTGTTCATAATTATAATATAAATAAAATATTAACTCTGTTTGAACGCGCGGGTATTAGCGGGTATAGCGCGGGCGAGTCAGATAAAAGTTCCGTCAGCTCCGGGCGGGTATGGGCGGATAGAAATCGACGCTGATCCGCTTACCCGCCGGCGGGTCCGGGCGGGTCGGGTGAATCGAAAGATGGACGGGTAACGGACGGGTAACGGACGGGTAAACCCGCGATATATCCGCCCGTTGCAGAACTCTGCTACCTCCTCCGCCTCTGCTCCCGCCACCTCCGCCTCTGCTCCAGCCCCCTCCGCCTCTGCTCCATCCACCTCTTCCCCAGCCACCTCCCGCGCCACCTCTCCACCCACCTCTTCCGCGCCCTTGATGGCGGCCACCCCGTAGAAATTTCAGTTTTCTAATCTGTCTTCTTAGCTGAAACAAAAACATAAAAATGATGTTTTTTTACTTCTACCCATACATATAGTGATTCATAAAAAAAATATTCGGACATTTCTTAAAACGGAATAACATTCTGACAATTGCACAAAATAGATGAGTAGGATGTAGGGTTGACCGGGGGCGATTGTAACACGTTAAATATCTCAAAACATATGATAGATATTAACACAAAAATTGAATATATGATGAAGAATGACATTTGGAATACACACATCCATGTCCTAGCAAAGTAAGTTGTTCTAACAGATTTAAAATTGTAATATAAATACTCCGTTTGCAATTACGTGTTTTTTCTTTTTCTTTTTAATATTTAATCCAGCCATTTTTAAAGTAATACTGATCGTTACCTAATACTTTTAAGTGTCTCGTTAATCAAAATTTATAATGTAAGTTCAAAAGCCTGGTCAGGGACGGTTGTATCACTTTCTCCGCTTCTCATTTTTTATTAATAACCTGGATATTACTTAACATGCAGCGAAACTGTTGTGTCTCAATAATGTTCGATAAGTAAGTAACATTTTCGTATAATAACTTTTGTTCTAACTGTGATAGTTCTTGCGTAATCGTATTCCAAAGTCAAAGTGTTACTATCGCCCCGGTCAACCCTATTAAGATATAGTACCACATTCCACATAATTACCTTCGCTATTGTTTCTCCCGAAGTCTCGGGAATGTTTGGCGCGGCGGGCTGACACCTTCCAACGTCGCCCGGATTTTCGCCCCTAATGTTTCGGCCGCTTGGCCCTGCTGCGGCTGTTGCCGCCGCCGCGTCGACGACCGGGGTGGTACTCTCCGGCAAAGCTGATTGCATCTAGAAATGGAAAAATATATATAACAAATAATTTGAATTTAAACAATTTTATTTGACTTGAACAAACATGCCTTGATTATTAACGAAGTTAGCTTTACATTATGCAAATAAATTTTTCACGTGGGCCATTTTCATCGGGACGACATAACGACCTGCGTCACGAAAAGTAAAGTTTCTTTTTTTTTACGAAAAACCGCACGTATCAGTTTGCCACGTAAAGAAGTACATTTCATCGTTTCAGACGAATATTAACACGTTTGGTCTTCCGCCGCGAAAACTAGCACATTTCACTCATTCGAAGAATAGCACATTTTTGATTATACGGCAGAAACGTTTTGGCGCGTGATCAGTTCAAATTGTTAAAGTGCATTTTGCACCAAAGAATTCAATTTATCAAAATGTTGTTTAATAAATAATAACTCCATCTAATCTCCAAAGAAAACATACATATATGAAAATTTTAATTTATATCTGTATCGTATTCTTTTGGTGGCAAACCGTGCAAACATGCTCAAACGAAGACGGATGTACTGTTTTTCGTAACGCACGTCGTTGTGTCATCCGAATGTAAATGGGTCACATGAAAAATTTATTTGCATAAAGTGAAATTAACTTCCTTAAAAACAGTCTGATTTAGGTACATGACTCGATTTGAAGACTGTAGGGGAAGAATCACCCGGTTTAATAGTATGGAATTTTAATACTTACAGTTTTCATGTTTTCCATGCTTGTGATACGACTGCCTTGTTCGGAGTTTGTCGAATTGCTGATATTCCTCGGTCAGGAACGCAGGGTTTTTATACCACCGCCACAGCCACTTACTACCTGACCATCCTCGCGCTGGCCCTGTGTATCATGGGCCTGGCGGCCGAGACCGGCGCACAGTGGTGGGAACAGGGGTAGTTACTGACATTCGTATATAACTTTTAAAGTATAAAAGAAATTTGCGCCCAAAAACAGGAAAAAATTATCCCTTTCTAATGATTTAGAATTGAAAATATTCTACGTTTATTTAATGTTTCTTTTTTCAATTTGTTCAACTTATTTGTTATAAAAAAAATTGAAAAATGTTTATATAGTAGTTTATTTAATGCTCTTTAAGTGATTTAAATCGCATGTTGGGGAGACTTTTTCAAACGCAAATTGTAAAGTGATAAATAACACTAGAGAGAACGATTCCTTCTATTTTTAATCGTTATTCTACGAGCTTTAACAACAAAACAGGAAAAGTCTAAATATCTCTAAGTATATAAAAATTATGAGTAAAAACGTAAAGGGGTGTACGCGGTGCACCGTTTGATGGTGAACATAAAATCTCGAAAACTGCTCAAACAATTTGGATGAAAATTTAATGAGAGATGCAGAAAACCATTCCCTACGATGTGTCAAGAACAGATGTTTGAAAAAATAATAATACGATTTTTATGTTGAAAAATGCGATTTTATCGATTTCTTGTATGAAAAATATTTATCTTTTTTTTAAGAATTTATCTCGAAAATGTGCTCGCGACACATCGTAGGGAATGATTTTCAGAATCTCTCATTAAATTTTCATCCAAATCGTTGGAGCGGATTCCGAGATTTTATATTCACCATCAAACGGTGCACCGCGTACACGCATTTACGTTTTTATTCACAACTTTTATGTATATAGAGATATTTAGACGTTTCGTTTTTTGTGTTAAAGCTAATAGAATAACGATTAAACATAGAAAAAAAACTTCCCTCTACTGTTATTTCTCACTTTACAATTTGCGTTTGAAAAAAGGCCTGTTTTGGGGGATATCGAGGGTAACCAACCCCCTTAATAGTACTTAATAGTACTATTTTACTTTTTCTTAAATTGTGACGAAATCTACAGTTTAGTTAAACATTATTATTCATTTATTATTAATTTATTCAACGGAATAGACTCAGGATGGCGTAACCCCTTCATAAAGGGTGTTGTCTGTTAATGGCTAAATAAGTATAAATGAATAAATGAAGAAATAGGTATAACATAGTGGAATAGTATAACAAGTGGAATATTCACCGATTTATATTTCATCATTAAGATGATTTTAAAAATATATTTGTAATTTGGCATATTCTGGGTATTTTTGATATTTATTTACAAATTAGCTCGAGTAATTGTTAGAAGTTGCTGAACCGCGAGGCGTATTAATGTTGGGTGATACTTTTTAATTGCTACGTTGATGGCACCTTTCGTACATCTGGCATATTGAAATAAAAACTGAGGGGGCTGACTGGGATTACCATCCCTAGTCCCCAAAAATTAATCAGGCTGATCGGTCAGAGTTTGTCGCCAGGGTTGCGGTTTATGACCGTATTGTCCCGCGAGTCGGCGAACCGGCAGAGCAATATACAGATTAGCTCAGGCCGAAGAATGACTAAAATTCTTAAAGACCGTACCACGTTCTTGATTGCCGTTATAATTTTCGTTTCGCTCAGGGCCCGTTTTTGTCACTATGCACAGTGGCCCTCAACCCCAAGAAATGTTGGAAAAATTCAACATGCCATTTGTTCCTATCCTAATGCCGAATCTTATTAAGCTGATTTTAAAGAATTTTTTATTATTTTTGTACACCCTGTAACAGGGACAGGACTGTACCATTTATTACGACGGGCAATGCTTGAGGTGTAACCCGGTCGTCTGTGTTGCAGATGTTTACAACTCAGGGTTAGGCTCGAATTTCCGTCGATGTTAGAAGGGACTTGACCTTGAGTGTTGCCAAATGCACGTTTGGGGAAAGTCGAGTTGTCTCCGCCCGCGACCATTTCCCACCGTGGCACAGTGGTCGAAAATGACACAGTCGACGTCAAAAATCAATTCCCACGCCAAATCGAAATGAAAATCAACGAAACTTGGTACACTGGGGTATTAGGTATCGCTGATCACGATCCCGTTGCGGGTTTTTTGAAAAAGAAGATGGCGGAGCCAATATAGCCGCCCAAACTCGGCCAAAACTAGTAAAATAGGGATCATACGAACGAAAAACGTTGTTTATTCAAATCCCACAGCTATAACTTTATATTTTATGACTCTAGAAAGTTGCATTATACTGTATAGAATGCTATACTAATGAATAGTTGTTAAAAAATGGTTGTTAACAATAGAAAAACCAACATTATTTACTAATTTTATCATTTCCGCGGCAAATACTGCAAATAGGTGATTAATCTAACCATTGAATATCTATTGGAGACGAAAATAAAGATTATGGACATAAAAAAATGTTAGTAGAATTGTTTATTAATAATTTGTTTAAACAATTTTTTAACAAAGTGACTGAAATCCATTTCATACAATAAAATTGATCATATTTTGTTGTAACATTAATAGAAACAATTGATTGTTATTAAACAATTTATTAACATAATAGATTTCAGTAATATACAACAAGATAAGTGCAATTTGGAAGGTACATTGTTTTTATGACGTAGGTACCCACTACGTAAGGATTCTTGGAAATTTCATCCCCAAGGGGGTGAAAAGGGGTAAAATTTATTTTCTCGGACTCCTTAATATCTCTTAGATCCGATTAGATATCACCTTGGTTTTCACTTACAACGGTTGCCCACACAAATATCTAAAACTCAATTTCAGGATTTTGCCCTAATCAACCCCTAAGGGGGTGAAAAGGGGTATAATTTGTTTTCACGGATCCCTCAAAAGCTCTTCGGTCCGATTCCATATCGATACTTGGTTTAAGCCTAGCAACACAAATGTCTAAAAACCAATTTCAAATTTTTACCCTACTCAACCCTTAAAGAGTTAACTCTGAATATGGTGTACTAAGTGTGCATTGAATTGGGGCGTCTTAAGTTTTGAATAGTAAGTGTGAACGAACACATACCTACACATATCAATATCCGTTATACGGAGGTTACTTTATCGAAATTACATAAAAAATTGCTACAAAAAGCAGATATAAAAGTAATTCCTTTTAATTATTCTACCGTAGCGAAGCACGCGTATTTTTCTAGACATAAATAAACCCCCTAAATCCAGTATTTGAACTTTTTAAACTTTTTTTTACATTTTTCAGTTTTATATTTTTTTCCGTGTTTTTTTATAATTTTTTGTTTACTTAAAGTTTATTGCATAAAATAATATTTATATTGACTCATGGTCTTTTATAACTAAAATTCATCGGCTGATTTTTCGTCATCCGACTCTCGTTCATTATCATTTGTAGAAATTATTAAGTTTTTAACTTGTTGTCACAAGCCTTTAATTTTGTTTTGTTTATGGACCCGCAAACCACTTATTATTGGGTCTGATGAAACCAACATAAAGTGCATTATGTCTTCATTACAAACAAAACGTGAAAACAGTCTACTGAAATGTAATCTTGCCTGCTTAAAATTTTTATAATTTGCATCTTGAGCTTCCTCCGACAACCAACGAATCGGTAAGCCAAAAGCCTTGAGAGATTTTGAGGAATCCGCGAAAACACATTTCACCTTCTTAGTGGTTGGTTAGGGCAAAATCCTGAAATTGATTTTTAGGCATTTGTGTAGGCAACCTTTGTAAGTAAAAACCAAGGTGATATTTAACCGACCCTAAGAGATATTAAGGAGTCAGAGAAAATACATTTTACCCCTTTTCACCCCTTTGGGGATGGAATTTCCAGAAAACCTTACTCAGTGGGTGTCTGCGTCATGAAAATAATGTACCTTCCAAATTGCACTTATCGTTATTAAATATTACTGAAATCTACTATGTAAACAAATTGTTTAATAACAATCAATTGTTTCTATTAATGTTACAACAAAATATGATCAATTTTATTGTATGAAATGGATTTCAGTCACTTTGTTAAAAAATTGTTTAAACAAATTATTAATAAACAATTCTACTAACATTTTTTTATGTCCATAATCTTTATTTTCGTCTCCAATAGATATTCAATGGTTATATTAATCACCTATTTGCAGTATTTGCCGCGGAAATGATAAAATTAGTAAATAATGTTGGTTTTTCTATTGTTAACAACCATTTTTTAACAACTATTCATTAGTATAGCATTCTATACAGTATAATGCAACTTTCTAGAGTCATAAAATATAAAGTTATAGCTGTGGGATTTGAATAAACAACGTTTTTCGTTCGTATGATCCCTATTTTACTAGTTTTGGCCGAGTTTGGGCGGCTATATTGGCTCCGCCATCTTCTTTTTCAAAAAACCCGCAACGGGATCGCGATCAGCGATACCTAATACCCCAGTGTACCAAGTTTCGTTGATTTTCATTTCGATTTGGCGTGGGAATCGATTTTTGACGCCGACTGTGTCATTTTCGACCACTGTGCGTGGTCTGGCTTTCGTCCACTGGTTTCAGGCGCGCAATAGCAATCGTGTAAAGAACATTTAAGAAAAGGTTTACTAATAGACTTTAATAATAAGACACAAGCCAAGATTTTAAACAAATTTTTTTTAATTTTGTTACGCAATTCTTCAGAATATAAAATTATGCCAAAATAAGATATTGCAATTGCAGTAATAGTAGATACTATGAACTTGGAATTTTCTTTTTTAACCGCTCCTTTTACATTCCTTTGGTTTAATCTGTGGAGCGCTGGTATCAAATTTTCAATTTTAAAACATTAAATATTTGACACCAATCAGCAATCATAAATAACGGGGGGTGAAAAATACGTTTGCCCCAATATCTCGCTAAATATGCACCGTGGAGAATAATCTGTTAGGCGAAACTGATGTATTTTTTTATAACGAATTCAGCCACGCAATCAAATTCGTAATACATCAATTTGTTTAAACAATATATTAAAAAGTAGTCATTTTTTACTCCTGTTTCTTATAAATTGTTAATCCATTTTGGCGTAAAATTGTCAACGTAAACTACAGACCAAACTGTGAAATACGGATACGTAGAATTCTTCAATTTCAACTTTTTAGTAAAAACTAAATACACATCAGGTATAAAATTTTAGTATATTTCGGGCCTAATGGAACCAGTTGTTTCCGAAAAACTAGCCAGGTTATCCGGCCAGAGCGTCTCATCAGAGTCGCGGTTTATGACTGTATTGTTCCGTATCATGGTGGAGGTAGCGCGAAGCGTTTACAATCGGGCAAAACTTATTTTCGAAGCATTCGTCGGGGAACATTTGCCTGTCAGATGTCGAATAAGAGACAATCGACATCGTGCCATTTTTTCTGGGACTTCGACTTTCCTCGCTTCGAGTTAAGAGGTATATTGCTCTGTCGGCGGGGGGTACATTTGGTAACCATCCCTACGCGCGCGTACCATCGTCCAGGGCCGACTCACGGGAAAATACCGCCATAAACGACGAACCTGGATAGACACTCTGTCCGATTATTCCGGCTAGTTTTTCGAACCAGCAAGTTCTGCTTTTCCTGTCGACACGAACAGGATAGACAATAAAAAACTTTTCGTCGAAACTCGTGGACAAATAGTGGAACGTTAAATTTCTTTCAAAATGTAATGCGTAATTAATATAAAGCATTCATTCTCGAAATTTTTTTAAGGGTGGACAAATATTTGGATCAAAATTTCACTTAAAGGTGGTCATTGTCTCTGATTAATATTTATCCATTGCTCCTCAGATAATGTAATATCGAAATATAATTGCGGCAGTATATTTTTTATTGTATATAGATTATTGTAAGGCTAGAATTCTCAAATTCTAGTATTACTTTCGTTAGAAACATTAATGCTATCCACTATTTCTCTATCTTCCTCATCCACTGGAATTTTTAAATGTATTTCAAATTTGTTAGCAAATTCCACCGATTGTTTTTAACGTAAGAGTTTCATGCATTTGGTGACAAGTTATCACAAATGTTTATAAATGCATAGTTAAATGCTTTCGCTGACGGCACGCAACGCTGACGCCCTAAGCCCTAAAGGGTCGCGGCGTCAAGTGTCACGGCTGAAACGTAAACAGATGTCTCCGACATTGTCCAACGACGCACGAAAATCAGTCAGTCTTCAGAGTTCGGCCACAGCTCTTGTAAGATCGCGCGTTCATTTACGGCTTGTGAAGTAACTGTGAGAATATTATATTATTTTCCGTTTTGCGATTTCAATGTTGTGCATAGTGAAAAATGCCTAGAAAACCAATGATAAACTCGGGAGTTATTCTGCAAATGCTGCAGATGTGTGAAAAGTGTAAAGTATTCGACGAGAGCTACAAATTGAAGTGTCGTTTGATTAAAGTGACGGAAAGAAGTGTGTGCAATTTTTTGGATAATATACCACAAAACACCTTAAACCTTTACGGTAAGAACAAACGAATTTGATACTATTTTCGAAAAGAATCGAACTTTAACGCGATCGCGTCTCCGGAACTCTTCATTTTCGCGGTTTTTATTTTTTTATTCGATTCTGGAGGGTGGGCATACGAAATTATTGGATGGGCAAACGTCTTCCACATCTACACTAACGAAATGCGTCGTTGGACAAACGATTCGAACGTTTAGTTAATAAATAATCGAACTTATACGTGGTCGCGTCTTCGGAACTCTTCATTTTCGTGGTTTTTATTGTTTATTTCGATTCTGAAGGGTGGGCATACGAAATTATTAGGTGGGCAAACGTCTTCTACATCTAGACTAAAGGACTGCATCGTTGAAAGATCCCATTTTGATAATATTTTCGGAAAAAATCGAACTTATACGTGGTCGCGTCTTCGGAACTCTTCATTTTCGCGGTTTTTATTTTTTTATTCGATTCTGAAGGGTGGGCATACGAAATTATTGGGTGGGCAAACGTCTTCCACATCTAAACTAACGAAATGCGTCGTTGGACAAACGATTCGAACGTTTAGTTAATAAATAATCGAACTTATACGTGGTCGCGTCTTCGGAACTCTTCATTTTCGCGGTTTTTATTTTTTATTTCGATTCTGAAGGGTGGGCATACGAAATTATTGGGTGGGCAAACGTCTTCTACATCTAGACTAAAGGACTGCATCGTTGAAAGATCGATTTTGATAATATTTTCGGAAAAAATCGAACTTTAACGCGATCGCGTCTTCGGAACTCTTCATTTTCGCGGTTTTTATTTTTTATTTCGATTCTGAAGGGTGGGCATACGAAATTATTGGGTGGGCAAACGTCTTCTACATCTAGACTAAAGGACTACATCGTTGAAAGATCGATTTTGATAATATTTTCGGAAAAAACCGAACTTATACGTGGTCGCGTCTTCGGAACTCTTCATTTTCGCGGTTTTTATTTTTTATTTCGATTCTGAAGGTTGGGCATACGAAATTATTGGGTGGGCAAACGTCTTCTACATCTAGACTAACGAAATGCGTCGTTGGACAAACGATTCGAACGTTCAGTTAATAAATAATCGAACTTATACGTGGTCGCGTCTTCGGAACTCTTCATTTTCGCGGTTTTTATTTTTTATTTCGATTCTGAAGGGTGGGCATACGAAATTATTGGGTGGGCAAACGTCTTCTACATCTAGCCTAAAGGACTGCATGGTTGAAAGATCGATTTTGATAATATTTGCGGAAAAAATCGAACTTATACATGTTCGCGTCTTCGGAACTCTTCATTTTCGCGGTTTTTATTTTTTTATTCGATTCTGAAGGGTGGGCATACGAAATTATTGGGTGGGCAAACGTCTTCCACATCTAAACTAACGAAACGCGTCGTTGGACAAACGATTCGAACGTTTAGTTAATAAATAATCGAACTTATACGTGGTCGCGTCTTCGGAACTCTTCATTTTCGTGGTTTTTATTTTTTATTTCGATTCTGAAGGGTGGGCATACGAAATTATTGGGTGGGCAACGTCTTCTACATCCAGACTAAAGGTCTGCATCGTTGAAAGATCGATTTTGATAATATTTTCGGAAAAAATCGAACTTATACGTGGTCGCGTCTTCGCAACTCTTCATTTTCGCGGTTTTTATTTTTTATTTCGATTCTGAAGGGTGGGCATACGAAATTATTGGGTGGGCAAACGTCTTCCACATCTACACTAACGAAATGCGTCGTTGGACAAACGATTCGACGTTTAGTTAATAAATAATCGAACTTATACGTGGTCGCGTCTTCGGAATTCTTCATTTTCGTGGTTTTTATTTTTTATTTCGATTCTGAAGGGTGGGCATACGAAATCATTGGGAGGGCAAACGTCTTTTACATCCAGACTAAAGGGGTGCATCGTTGAAAAATCGATTTTGATAATATTTTCGGAAAAAATCGAATTTATACGTGGTCGCGTCTTCGGAACTCTTCATTTTCGCGGTTTTTATTTTTTTATTCGATTCTGAAGGGTGGGCATACGAAATTATTGGGTGGGCAAACGTCTTCCACATCTAAACTAACGAAACGCGTCGTTGGACAAACGATTCGAACGTTTAGTTAATAAATAATCGAACTTATACGTGGTCGCGTCTTCGCAACTCTTCATTTTCGCGGTTTTTATTTTTTAATTCGATTCTGAAGGGTGGGCATACGAAATTATTGGGTGGGCAAACGTCTTCTACATTTAGACTAATGGACTGCATCGTTGAAAGGTCGATTTTGATACAATTTTCGGAAAAAATCGAATTTATACGTGGTCGCGTCTTCGGAACTCTTCATTTTCGCGGTTTTTATTTTTTAATTCGATTCTGGAGGGTGCGCATACGAAATTATTGGGTGGGCAAATCTCTTCTACATCTAGACTAACGGACTGCATCGTTGAAAGATCGATTTTGATAATATTTTCGAAAAAAATCGAACTTATACGTGGTCGCGTCTTCAGAACTCTTCATTTTCGCGGTTTTTATTTTTTTATTCGATTCTGAAGGGTGGGCATACGAAATTATTGGGTGGGCAAACGAAGCCAGATCGTGGAGAATCGTTTCCTACTTTTAAAAAATTCAAAACTGTTCATGGAGGGTGCTGATGACGAAATTTTTTTTTTGCCATAACTTTTTTTTGGAGGGTGGGCAAACGAAAATATTTTATGGGCAAACGTGGGCAAATGATGGACAAACGAAAGCCGTTGAGTTTTTCCAAAAATTCGAATTTGTGGGTGCCAACTTCACAGACCTTTCTTTTTCTAGGATCTATATTTGAGTTAATTTAGATGAAAATAACGACAATTTTTTGGATTGTGAAAAAATTTTTGTTGGAAGTGTCAAATTTTAATAAATTTATTTAAAACCAACTTCGATTTTTTTTTTTGTTGAGTATTTTTGTTGTAGGATGTATATTTGAGTAAATTTAGATGTAAATAACTTTAATTTTTGGATTGTGAAAAAAAATTTTAGTTTGAAGTGTCAATTTTTAATAAAGTTTTTGGAAACAAACTTCGATTTTTTTGGATTTTGTTGAGTATTTTTGTTGTAGGATCTATATTTAAGTAAATTTAGATGAAAGTAACGACAATTTTTGGATTGTGAAAAAAAAATTTAATTGGAAGTGTCAAATTTTAATCAATTTATTTGATACCAACTTCGATTTTTTTGGTTTTTGTAGAGTATTTTTGCTGTAGGATGTATATTTGAGTAAATTTACATGAAAATAACGACAATTTTTTGGATTGTGAAAAAAATTTTGTTGGAAGTTGTGACTCGCTTTCACGGGGCACGGAGAGACCAGAGGAACGGTCCTTTTCGCCGACTCAGTCGGGTGTGTCGAGGGTCCGTCAAATGAATACTCCCGCGTGTGCTGGTATGAACGTTCTCGTTTATTCTGGCCTTGCGGCTCTCCTAACGCGCGGTATCGCGCGACGCGACGGCTTACTACCTAATTCTTATTGACTAAGCGGCTTATTACTAGTGCTACTAACTAGACGGCTTAAAGGCTAAGTCTTAGGGTTCTAGTCGCTAGGCGGTGTCTTACAAACTATGTTCGGCGAGCGTCGGCTCGGATCGGTCGCGTTGGTCGGTCGGTGACCACGGCGGTATCAACGCCTATTCGGCACCATGACAGCATACCCAGGAAGCGGCGGAGTTCTTTGAGGTTGGTTGGTGGCGCGATTCCTTTGATGGCCAGTACCTTGTCTGGGTCGGTCTTGATTCCTTGGTTCGTAACGACGTGCCCCAAGTATTGAAGTTCAGAGCGGCAGAAGCAGCATTTTTCCGGGTTAAGACGTAGTCCGGCGTCCCGCAGCCGGCGTAGCACCTCTCGTAGGTGGGCCAGGTGTTCTTCGAAGGTACGGCCGAGTATAATGGTGTCGTCCAGGTAGGCGAAAGCGTGCGGTTCTAGGCTTGGCCCGATTACCTGGTCGAGCAGGCGTTGAAAAGTGGCCGGTGCGAAGTGCAGTCCGAATGGCATGACCCGAAATTGGTACAGTCCTCGGCCGGGAACGGTGAACGCGGTGATGGGTCGGCTCTCCGGAGCCAGTGGGACCTGCCAATACCCATTGGCCAGATCCAGCGTAGATATGAATTTTGCCTCCCGGAGTTTGTCGAGGGTGGCCTGTACCTGCGGCAGGGGGTACGCGTCCTTTACCGATACTCGATTGACGTGCCGGAAGTCGATACAGAAGCGCCGTTTGCCGTTCTTTTTCCGTACCACCACCACGGGTGAACTCCACGGGCTGTTTGACGGCTCGATGATTCCGTCTGCCAGCAGTTTGTCCACCTCCTCATTGATGATGGCTTGGGTGGCCGGATTCCGCGGTGTGTACCGGTGTCTGATTGGTTCGGTGGGCTTCAGGCGTATCCGATGCTCGGCCAGGTGGGTGGGCCCGTGTATTTGTTGGAAGCGAGGTAGCTCGGTGTCCAGGAGCTCGTTAAGTTGTGCTTCCTGTGCGGGGAAGCAGTTCTGCAGGCCTGGTGTGTCGATGGCGGCGGTTTCGGCGTTAAATTGCCACTGGTGGGGTCCCACGCGAAGTGTGAGCCCGAGTTTTCGGAGTACGTCCATTCCCAGTAATACCTCCTGGGTGAGGGTGGACATGATTGCGTACGTGTGCCGGACCTCTAACCCCGCTACTTTGGCGGTGAAGGTAATCTCTCCGTCTCGCGTAACTGTGGTGACGTCGGCCACGGTGGCCTGAAAAGAGCTGGCCGTTAGTGTTCCCCCGTCGTCGTAGTATCGGGCCGCGATGTCCTTACGGATGAAGGATCGGGTGGATCCGGAGTCGACCAAGGCGGCGTGGTGGAGTTCGCCTTTCCGGAAATCCAGGAATAGCCGAGGGTCGTCGCCTAATTGCTCGACGTAGGCGTCCGTGGAGAAGTCGGCCGGGATGCGCCTCTGGACCCGGCCTCGGCGGCGTTTCCCGACCCGGGATGGCATTGGCAGTCCCGTGTCGCCCGCCCTTCGGTGCCGCAGTATGAACAGAAGAGTCGTCCCGTTTGTCGACAATCTTGTCGGTAGTGGCCGCGCTGGCCGCATCGCCAGCAGCAGGAGGCTCGGTCGTATGCGGCAGCGACCTCGGCAACGTTCGTCCTCCTTTGGTTCGGGTTCGGACGTCGTACGGGGCTAGACTGACGGTTCGGACTGGTTCGCCGGCTGGTGACAGGGTGGGGGCGCTCGTATTCGTCGGCGCGTTTCATCAGCTCGGTGAGAGTGGTGACGTCCTCTCGCCGGAAGTATTCCCGGTATTCAGGGCGGAGATTACGGTAGAGCTTGCCCAGCCTCCGTTTGGCGTCGAACTGGCTGTGCTGGTTCATCAGCGCCAGCAGCGCCATTGCGTAGTCCCGCGCCGATTCTCCTCGCCGCTGGACCCGCTGGTGAATGGTCTCTTTGAGCTCGTCTTCGTCGAGGAATATGAAGAAACCCCGGAACTCGGTCAGGAAGTCGTCCCACGACTTCCAGTCGGTTCTTTGAGCTCGGTACCAGTTTAACGCCGGTCCCTTTAATATCTCGCTGAGGAACGGTAAGATCTGGTCTGGCGTGAGCTGGTAGCTGTGTTGCAAATCCTCTAGTCGTTGGAGGAATTCGGCTGCTCCCTTTCCACCGTCATAGTGGCCGCCCCATGTCCTGACCCGGTCCATGGGGGTGTTGTTGTGTGTGCCCGGTGGAACTGTCGGGCCGGTGGAGGGTTCGGTTTCGGTTCCCGTATTAGTGGAGGAGCCTCCCTCCGCTGCGTCGTTTTTGCCCATCGTGCGGACGTAGTCGACCACGCGTCGCCGGAGTTGGTCGAGGTTGCCCTCGGACTCGATTCCGAGGGAATTCGCAGTTTCTATTAAGGCCGCTTTTGACAGCTGATATACCCAGCCGACGGGAGCGTTCATTCGACTCCTCTTCCTTAGTCCCTGTTCGGGCGCCAATTTGTGACCCGCTTTCACGGGGCACGGAGAGACCAGAGGAACGGTGCTTTTCGCCGACTCAGTCGGGTGTGTTGAGGGTCCGTCAAATGAATACTCCCGCGTGTGCTGGTATGAACGTTCTCGTTTATTCTGGCCTTGCGGCTCTCCTAACGCGCGGTATCGCGCGACGCGACGGCTTACTTCCTAATTCTTATTGACTAAGCGGCTTATTACTAGTGCTACTAACTAGACGGCTTACAGGCTAGTCGCTAGGCGGTGTCTTACAAACTATGTTCGGCGAGCGTCGGCTCGGATCGGTCGCGTTGGTCGGTCGGTGACCACGGCGGTATCAACGCCGATTCGGCGTTGGTCGGCGGTACTCGGCGGTATTCGGCCGTCGAGGGGACAGGTTGGAGTCGACTGCCGGACGAGTGAAAACCTCGGCCCCGCACAGTCTACATAGAAGACGGTGCGAAGCCTTAGTGCGGTGGGCCAGCTATCAAATGACCGCTGGTTGACCACCACGGCCGGACGGTCCAGCGCGAATCGAGATTCGGCTGATGTAGCGACCAAGGAACGGGCTACTAGCGGTCAGGCGGTAGAGCACTCGGCGCGCTAGAATTCCCTCGGAGGAGGAATGATACCAAAAAGGAGCTTCTCACGTAACAGCTACGTATGTATGGCGAAACCACGGAGCAAGCTGTTCTCCAGCGCTCGCGGCCCCAGTCTTATGCTCCGCGGCGCGAAAAGCAGCTGCGAGAATCTTATCGACTCCGCGGCCGCCTATCGGCCGCGGCGCGAGCTTGACTCGCGGATCGTCGAACATGGAGGGGCGCGCTATCTCGTGACGCGGACTCGGTGAACGCGTCGTTGCTTGGGAGGGGGACGGCCGTAGTGACGTTCGTCACAAAGTGTCAAATTTTAATAAATTTATTTCAAAGCAACTTCGATTTTATTTTGTTGAGTATTTTTGTTGTAGGATCTATATTTGAGTAAATTTAGATAAAAGTAATTACAATTTTTTCGACTGTGAAAAAATTTTGTTGGATGTGTCAAATTTTAATAAATTTATTTGAAACCAACTTCGATTTTTTTCTATTTTGTTGAGTATTTTTGTTGTAGGATCTATATTTGAGTAAATATAGATGAGAATGACTTCAACTTTTTGGATTGTGAAAAAAATTTTTAGTTGGAAGTGTCAAATTTTAATAAATTTTTTTGAAACAAACTTCGATTTTTCTCGACTATGATAGGTTTTTTTTATAGAGAAGCTCAATTAGAGTAATTTCAGTTGAAATTAACTTCGATTTTTTGGATTTTGACACGATTTTTATCAAATTTGTAAGAGTTTAGGGCAAATTAGGGAACGGCCTATGAGTGCAAAGTTATGACCATAGGTGGCGTCCCAACGAAAGTAATGTAGCGACGGAATAGAAGGGACCGCGTAGAGTCGGCGTAGCGGTGTGGCTAACGCTGCTGATCAGCACGCGGGCGGGTCGGGTTCGATTCCCGGCGCCGGTGGCTCTCTTTTTCCGTCGCTTACAATTTTAATATATTTATTTGAAACCAACTTCGATTATTTTGGATTTGGTAGAGCAATCTTTTTCTAGGATCTATATTTGAGTAAATTTAGATGGAAAGAACTTCAATTTTTGGATTGTGAAAAAAAATTATAATTTGAAAAGTCAATTTTTAATAAAGTTTTTTTAAACAAACTTCGATTTTTTTGGATTTTGTTGAGTATTTTTGTTGTAGGATCTATATTTGAGTAAATTTACATGAAAATAACGACAATTTTTTGAATAGTGAAAAAAAAATTTAGTTGGAAGTGTCAAATTTTAATCAATTTATTTGAAACCAACTTCGATTTTTTTGGATTTTGTTGAGTATTTTTGTTGTAGGATGTATATTTGAGTAAATTTAGATGGAAATGACTTTAATTTTATGGATTGTGAAAAAAAATTTATCTGCTAAGTGCTAAATTTTAATAAATTTATTTGAAACCAACTTCGATTTTTTTCTGTTGAATATTTTTGTTGTAGGACCTATATTTGAGTAAATTTAGATGAAAATAACTTCAATTTTTGGATTGTGAAAAAAAAATTTAGTTGGAAGTGTCAATTTTTAATAAATTTTTTCGAAACAAACTTCGATTTTTTTTTATTTTGTTGAGTATTTTTGTTGTAGGATGTATATTTGAATTAATTTAGAAGAAAATAACGACAATTTTTTGGATTGTGAAAAAAAATTTTGTTGGAAATGTAAAATTTTAATAAATTTATTTGAAACCAACTTCCATTTTTTTGGATTTTGTTGAGTATTTTTGTTGTAGGATCTATATTTGAGTAAATTTAGATGAAAATAACGACAATTTTTTGGAATGTGAAAAAAAATATTAGTTGGCAGTATCAAATTTTAATAAATTTTTTTGAATCAGATGTTGTGCCCAGGCAACGCCCAAGCACGCGTATTCCACACACTATGATACATTATACATATTATATTACTCTAGAACGTTTCGAGACATTTCTAAGCTAAATCAGTTGCGAGGCGAGCACGAATCTACGAAATCAGCAAAAATGCGAGCGCTTCGCTATGACCATATACGGCAACGCGAAGCGACGGCACCACGCCCAATAAGCGAAATAAAAACCGATTTGCCGCCGCAAATCGAGAGACTCGAGATCCGACCCTCGACCGGGCAACACGGCTAAAACCTACTTGTACACCTCAGTCTAGTTTAAGTTGTTTCTGAATAAAGACTTAGTCTTTGAGTTTAAACACATTTGGTGCAGTCCACCCGGTGGATTCTCATCCTTTAATCGCTCCCGAACTCACGATTACGCCAGATCCCGTACCAGCCTTGCGAGCCATCACGCAGGGCACAACAAAATTGGTGGCAGCGGTGGGATCTGCATCGAAAAAGTTTTACCGAGCCTTGACGCAACCGATCAATCGACACCGTCTGAGATTGAACTCTCTCAGACAAGATTATTGGATCATCGCAGTCGCATAGGCTGAAACAGGTTATCGTCGCTACCGAGGTAGCACAGAGGACCGAGGAACGGCCTTTGAGAAGACGTTCGACGCAGTCCGAACGACGACGAACCTAGTAACGAGTAAAATCAGCTCGTGAGTAAACGGGTGAATCAACCATCTACCAAACACCAATTCCATCTACGAGGACGCCACGGATCCGAGGACCGAGGCGCACGAGAGGACTTGGAGACCGAGGAACGTTTAGGAGCCGCACCTCAAGGACGGACGGAGAGCCGTACGAGGGAAGCAGCCGTCGAGGTACGCAGCGAACAGCTGTACGGATCGACCTTGCTGGGTCCAGTTTCATCTTATCACCGCCGTTGGTTCACGTACGAGAGGACGTCCGACCGAGCCGACGACCTGTGCTTGCGAGCAGCATTGTGAGTAAATGAAGCGTATACCGAGTCCGAAACAGAAAACGCGAGCGTAAATATTATAAACCAGAGTCCTACAGAAATCCAGAGACGGTACATGCATGTCTATAGAAGACGAACGCGCGAATCAATTCAAGCTTCCGGGTCAAAGGAGCTTGTCGAGATCATTCGAATCGTTTTTCAATAAAAAGTTAACCTTCTTACGAGAAGAACTAGACCTTCTACCTTCTATAGACCATCCAAGACCGTCCCGCCAAACACTTCGACCGCCGCCGTTAAAACTAAGCGTTAGGCAGAACGACGATTCAAGCGAAGAATCATCTCCGGAAAATTTTGTGACACCGAATAGAGACTACCCGATTTTGCTAGCGGACTTTAGTTTGCTGGACACAGTAAATTCGGAAGGACAAGAAATGTCGTTGCTTGACGGAGCTAACCCTCCCGGACTACCGGACGTAAAAATATTGTCTACCGCGCTGTCACTAGTCGATAAATTCGTAGGGAAATCGTCAGACGAGCTTGCAGAATTTTTGAAGTCCTATGCGAGCGCCGCAGAGTTTGTCCCCGCAACGGAGTTACCGCGGTTCTTGAAAACGGTGATAGGAACAAAAATAAAAGGCAAAGCAGCCAAGGTACTAGAATACCCAAGGTACTCAAGGAAATAGAGAGTTTCGATTGATTGAAGGACATCTTAACATCCTTATTCGTGGATAAAAGGTCAATAGGAGCAGTTGGAGCGGAGTTTCACGCCTGTCACCAGCGAGATGGCGAGAGTGTAAAACTATTCGCGTGTAGAGTAGAAGAATTAGCAGGAGAGTTATCCGAGCTATCGGTAAAGCCAGGAAACAGCAACGAAGTAAATGACGCGTTAGTAGGATCAGTACAAGAACGCGCCTTAGATGTTTTTACTCTCGGGTTGAATGTAAAATTGAGGACGATTATAAGGTCTCGAAACTACGCAACGTTAAATGCAGCTATAGCCTCAGCAATAGAGGAGGAACAAGCGATGGGTCTAAACACCTCAAGAAATTTTAGAAAGTTCGATGATCAACCCAAGAGAAGGGAAGGGTCAAACGTACCGCGTTGCGAACGCTGTAATAAATTAGGACATTTAGCGAGGAATTGCTATACGCGATTAAGTATGCCGCGAATAAACTATCCGACGCAACAGACGCACATAAAAAGGGAAGTTCAACGCGTCACAGTAGTCTGCCACTATTGTAAAAAACCGGGACACCAAATCAGGGAATGTAGGGCCAGAGAAAGAGCAAATGAACGAGAATATAGATCGCGCTATACAAATACGAATAATAGACGCGACGATTTTAGACAGAATTTTAGCAGAAACCCGAGCCGAGAATCGCCTAGCGGAAATCGAGATTACCCGAACGCGGGCCACGGAACAACCGACGATAGACAAACTAACGCAGGAGCCAGAGTAGATTCATACCGAGCGAACCTGGTAGTGACTTCCAAGACAGAGAACACCATTGAAATCAAGGCGCCAGAGCTAGTAAAAGGAAAAGCAAATTTGCTGGTCGATACCGGTGCCGATATTATTATTATTATTATTATTATTATTATTAACGGGCAAAAAACCCTTTAGAGTACATAGTATTACAGAATAAGTACAATGAAATAAACATTCTACACGCCGCGATAAACACTAAACGCCGCAACGCAGTTGACAGGTTAAGCGGAAAGTCGATTAAGCAGTTGATTCCGAAACGAATCAAGTGATGCAGTGAATAAATCAATGTCCGCAAAGCGCTGATTGACCTCCTCCATTGCGCGGTTTATGGGATCGGCTGTATAATGAAAATAATCTGGAACTTTCGGCTTAAAAAGGGGTCTCAGACGCAATAAACGTTCAGGGGCCTGAAAGTGTATTGATGCCACGAGATCATTACAGTTTATCTGTCCATGAATGATTCTATACAGAAACAATAGGTCAGTACATACACGACGGTTACTGAGAGTGATGAGCCTTGTTTTGAGCATGGCAGGACCATAGTCATGGTCATTGTACAGCATAGGACTACCTATTGCTCTCATAGCCATCCGGAGGAACTTATGCTGGACCCTTTCGATTAAACTGACATATATCTTATGCTTTGGGTTCCAAATTATCGAGGCATATTCTAACTGGGGTCTGACCAGTGCTACATACAACAACTTCAGTGATTTCAATTGCCTGAAGTGCTTTGCGAAACGGGCTATAAATCCTAAGGTTTTCATCGCTTTGCAAGTGATATTCCGGTAATGGTTACGAAAGTCTAGCCTAGTCGTGAACGTAACTCCAAGGTCACAGACTTCGTCCACATCATTCAATGGGGTACCGCATAGACTATATGGCGATACAATGACACTCCTTGCTCTATGGGTTCTCAACACCACACATTTAGCTGTATTTAGCCGCATCTTATTGACGGTACACCACTGCTCGAATCTAACGAGGTCATCCTGCATCTTACTAGAGTCGAGTGCACTGCGAATGGTACGAAATATCTTCAAATCATCGGCATACATAAGAAATTTACAGTCCTGGAATACATCCTTCAGGTCATTGATAAAAATGAGGAACAGAAGGGGACCAAGGTGCGATCCTTGAGGGACGCCAGAGCTCACTTTAACAGGAGCTGATTGTTGGTCAAACACTTTAACTACTTGCACCCGGTCATCCAAATAGCTACCAACCCATGATAGGAACGCCCCGCTAATACCAATCGAAGATAATTTCTGAAGTAAAATATCATGGTCAACCGTATCAAAGGCCTTCCGGAAGTCTGTGTATACAGTATCAACCTGGAGACCGGCATCGAGGGCCGCTGAGACATAGCAGTGGTATACCGCCAGATTAGTCGCCGTCGATCGTTCGGGAACGAATCCATGCTGCTCATTACAGATGACATTTGTGAGAAAAGGCGTTACGGTCTCTGTTACAATTTCCTCGAAGAGTTTGGGCAGGACAGATAGTTTACAAATCGGCCTGAAGTTTTTCACGTCCGAGCGGTCACCTGCCTTAAATACTGGGGTTACTAGACTAGTCTTCCAGGCTGGGGGAAAAATTCCACTCTTTAGGGAGGAATTAAAGATATGCCAGAGAGGCCTGGAGAGAATAAAGCGGCATTCCTTCAAAAACAAAGGGGGGATACCGTCGAAACCCGGGCCTTTGGCCGAATCGAGTGAATCTAGCTTGGAATAAATATCACCTATAGAGACGGATAGCGAGTGTATGTTTACACCAGCACCGGGGGACAAACCAGGATTCAACACAGGTAACACTCCGGACGGACGGGTGTAAACAGATCCGAAAAAGTCCGCAAAGAGATCGGCAGCTGACGAGTGAGTCGTGGCAGAGGCTTGATCGAGATGCACCTTGCCAGGAATACTATGACCGCCACGCTTAGTGTTTACGAATTTCCAAAAGTTCGAGACATTGCTAGAGATAGCATTCTCGACACCCTCAATATGAATACGGTGATCCCGAAGTAAGGCTTTCTTGCACTGTGATCTGAGGTGGGAAAAGATCATGTAGTCGCTGTATGCACATGACCGCTTAAAGACTATATGCGCTTTCTTCTTCTCACGAATCAGGGACCTCAATCGTGGGGAAAACCACTGCGGAAACGTGGAGCGATGAACCGTCCGGATCGGAATGAAGGCGTTAATTGCTTGGTTAATGTGGCCGTACAAACGCTCCAGGGCAACACATGGGTCGGTATTACCGGTCACCATATCCCAATCCACCGAGTTGAAATACTCCAATACACAGGTATAATCGCCACGCTTGAAGTCCCGATAGGTGAAGTTCTCCACCACGGTGTCCACTACTACGTCAAGTTCGTTAAACTTCAAATAAAGGGGCGGATGGTAGGCATCGGGCGCAATTAAAGCGTCGAGGACCCGATCAACAGTAACCTTCGAATCGCTAACAAAAATAAGATCGAGCATACCGTCGCAGACATTAAACACCGTGTTCACTTGGATTAAGTTACAGTAGCCAACGCATCCAAGGAGAAGGTCAACCGCCATCGATTCATTCATCGACATTCCTGGCTTCCTAAAGCAAGACTGGCCTGAGTCTCTGTACCAGATAGCATGCGGGAGATTATAATCCCCGTACAGCAAAAATATGTCGTTGCTATATTTAAGATATAACTCAGTGATACAGTCCGCGTATACGTTAATTATACGCATATTACGTTAATAAAGATAGGAAAGGTGTTGGGCGATGTGCACGCCCAAGACGAAGTAGTGTCCCTGCGAGGAATAGCTCCAATGGAAATCAAGACGCTATGTCTAATACAATTAAACATAAGGGTTGGAAATAAACTGGTAACGCATCCTTGTCGGTTAGTGAAAGACGACTTTCCGTTAGAAGCAGACGGAATCCTGGGACAAGATTTTATGACCAAGCACGGCGTATGCATCCGAGCAAACCAAGGAATAGAATTGTACGGAATACGGTTCCCTTACTCCGGAAGAGGAAACGTAACACTAAAACCGCGATCAGAAACAATTCTCTTTGCCAGAACGACAAGTATAGGAGAAGGAATAGTAGAAGGACAGCAGATCAAGCCAGGAATACTCATAGGGAACTCATTAACGATAGGCAAAGACGGAAAATGCGTAATAAGCGTAATGAACACCACAGCGGACGAAGTCCTTATCAGTACGCCGACTGTGACGTTAGAACCACTGACGAGTGATGGCATTGACCCAACGGGCGCGACCTGCGACAAGGAGCGCGACGCGCCTAATAAATTTATTTGAAATCAACGTCGATTTTTTTGGATTTGTCGAGTATTTTTGTTGTAGGATCTATATTTGAGTAAATTTAGATGAAAATAACATCAATTTTTTGGATTGTGAAAAATATTTTAGTTGGAAGTGTCGAATTTTAATAAATTTATTTGAAATCAACTTTGATTATTTTGAATTTTGTTCAGTATTTTTGTTGTAGGATGTATATTTGAGTAAATTTAGATGAAAATATCTTCAATTTTTTGGATTCTGAAAAAAAATTTAGATCGAAGTGTAAAATTTTAATAAATTTATTTGAAACCAACTTCGATTTTTCTCGACTATGTTGAGTTTTTTTGATAGAGAAGCTTAATTTGAGTAATTTCAGATGAAATTAACTTCGATTTTTTGGATTTTGTCACGATTTTTTCAAATTTTAAAAATTTATTTGAAATCAACTTGGATTATTTAGAATTTTGTTCAGTATTTTTGTTGTAGGATGTATATTTGAGTAAATTTAGATGAAAATATCTTCAATTTTGTGGATTGTGGAAAAAATTTTAGTTGGAAGTGCCAAATTTTAATAAATTTATTTGAAACCAAATTCGATTTTTTTGATTTTCTTGAGTATTTTTGTTGTAGGATCTACAATTGAGTAAATTTAGATGAAAATGACTTAAATTTTTTGGATTGTGAAAAATATTTTAGTTGGAAGTGCCAAATTTTAATAAATTTATTTGAAATCAACTTCGATTTTTTTGGATTTTGTCGAGTATTTTTGTTGTAGGATCTATATTTGAGTAAATTTAGATGAAAATAACTTCAATTTTTTGGATTGTGAAAAATATTTTAGTTGGAAGTGTCAAATTTTAATAAATTTATTTCAAATCAACTTCGATTTTTTTGGATTTTGTCGAGTATTTTTGTTGTAGGATCTATATTTGAGTAAATTTAGATGAAAATAACTTCAATTTTTTGGATTGTGAAAAAAATTTTAGTTGGAAGTGTCAAATTTTAATAAATTTATTTGAAATCAATTTGGATTATTTTGGATTTTGTTGACTATTTTTGTTGTAGGATCTATATTTGAGTAAAATTAGATGAAAATAACTTAAATTTTTAGGATCGTGAAAAATATTTTAGTTGGAAGTGTCAAATTTTAATAAATTTATTTGAAATCAACTTCGATTTTTTGGATTTTCTTGAGTATTTTTGTTATAGGATCTACAATTGAGTAAATTCAGATGAAAATAACTTCAATTTTGTGGATTGTGAAAAAAATTTTAGTTGGAAGTGTCAAATTTTAATAAATTTATTTGAAATCAACTTCGATTTTTTTTGATTTTGTCGAGTATTTTTGTTGTAGGATCTATATTTGAGTAAATTTAGATGAAAATAACTTCAATTTTTTGGATTGTGAAAAATATTTTAGTTGGAAGTGTCAGATTTTAATAAATTTATTTGAAACTAACTTCGATTTTTTTTATTTTCTTGAGTATTTTTGTTGTAGGATCTACAATTGATTAAATTTAGATGAAAATAACTTCAATTTTGTGGATTGTGAAAAAAATTTTAGTTGGAAGTGTCAAATTTTAATAAATTTATTTGAAATCAGTTTGGATTATTTTGGATTTGGTTGACTATTTTTGTTGTAGGATCTATATTTGAGTAAATTTAGATGAAAATAACTTAAATTTTTAGGATTGTGAACAAATTTTTAGTTGGAAGTGCCAAATTTTAATAAATTTATTTGAAACCAACTTCGATTTTTTGGATTATCTTGAGTATTTTTGTTGTAGGATCTACAATTGAGTAAATTTAGATGAAAATAACTACAATTTTTTTGATTGTGAAAAATATTTTAGATGGAAGTGTAAAATTTTAATAAATTTATTTGAAACCAACTTCGATATTTCTCGACTATGTTGAGTTTTTTTGATAGAGAAGCTTAATTTGAGTAATTTCAGATGAAATTAACTTCGATTTTTTGGATTTTGTCACGATTTTTTCAAATTTTAATAAATTTATTTGAAATCAACTTGGATTATTTAGAATTTTGTTCAGTATTTTTGATGTAGGATGTATATTTGAGTAAATTTAGATGAAAATATCTTCAATTTTGTGGATTGTGGAAAAAATTTTAGTTGGAAGTGCCAAATTTTAATAAATTTATTTGAAACCAAATTCAATTTTTTTGATTTTCTTGAGTATTTTTGTTGTAGGATCTACAATTGAGTAAATTTAGATGAAAATGACTTAAATTTTTTGGATTGTGAAAAATATTTTAGTTGGAAGTGTCAAATTTTAATAAATTTATTTGAAATCAACTTCGATTTTTTTGGATTTTGTCGAGTATTTTTGTTGTAGGATCTATATTTGAGTAAATTTAGATGAAAATAACTTCAATTTTTTGGATTGTGAAAAATATTTTAGTTGGAAGTGTCAAATTTTAATAAATTTATTTCAAATCAACTTCGATTTTTTTGGATTTTGTCGAGTATTTTTGTTGTAGGATCTATATTTGAGTAAATTTAGATGAAAATAACTTCAATTTTTTGGATTGTGAAAAAAATTTTAGTTGGAAGTGTCAAATTTTAATAAATTTATTTGAAATCAATTTGGATTATTTTGGATTTTGTTGACTATTTTTGTTGTAGGATCTATATTTGAGTAAAATTAGATGAAAATAACTTAAATTTTTAGGATCGTGAAAAATATTTTAGTTGGAAGTGTCAAATTTTAATAAATTTATTTGAAATCAACTTCGATTTTTTGGATTTTCTTGAGTATTTTTGTTGTAGGATCTACAATTGAGTAAATTTAGATGAAAATAACTTCAATTTTGTGGATTGTGAACAAAATTTTAGTTGGAAGTGTCAAATTTTAATAAATTTATTTGAAATCAACTTCGATTTTTTTGGATTTTGTCGAGTATTTTTGTTGTAGGATCTATATTTGAGTAAATTTAGATGAAAATAACTTCAATTTTTTGGATTGTGAAAAATATTTTAGTTGGAAGTGTCAAATTTTAATAAATTTATTTGAAATCAACTTCGATTTTTTGGATTTTCTTGAGTATTTTTGTTGTAGGATCTACGATTGAGTAAATTTAGATGAAAATAACTTCAATTTTGTGGATAGTGAAAAAAATTTGAGTTGGAAGTGTCAGATTTTAATAAATTTATTTGAAACTAACTTCGATTTTTTTTATTTTCTTGAGTATTTTTGTTGTAGGATCTACAATTGATTAAATTTAGATGAAAATAACTTCAATTTTGTGGATTGTGAAAAAAATTTTAGTTGGAAGTGTCAAATTTTAATAAATTTATTTGAAATCAGTTTGGATTATTTTGGATTTTGTTGACTATTTTTGTTGTAGGATCTATATTTGAGTAAATTTAGATGAAAATAACTTAAATTTTTAGGATTGTGAAAAAATTTTTAGTTGGAAGTGCCAAATTTTAATAAATTTATTTGAAACCAACTTCGATTTTTTGGATTATCTTGAGTATTTTTGTTGTAGGATCTACAATTGAGTAAATTTAGATGAAAATAACTTCAATTTTTTTGATTGTGAAAAATATTTTAGATGGAAGTGTAAAATGTTAATAAATTTATTTGAAACCAACTTCGATTTTTCTCGACTATGTTGAGTTTTTTTGATAGAGAAGCTTAATTTGAGTAATTTCAGATGAAATTAACTTCGATTTTTTGGATTTTGTCACGATTTTTTCAAATTTTAATAAATTTATTTGAAATCAACTTGGATTATTTAGAATTTTGTTCAGTATTTTTGATGTAGGATGTATATTTGAGTAAATTTAGATGAAAATATCTTCAATTTTGTGGATTGTGGAAAAAATTTTAGTTGGAAGTGCCAAATTTTAATAAATTTATTTGAAACCAAATTCGATTTTTTTTATTTTCTTGAGTATTTTTGTTGTAGGATCTACAATTGAGTAAATTTAGATGAAAATGACTTAAATTTTTTGGATTGTGAAAAATATTTTAGTTGGAAGTGTCAAATTTTAATAAATTTATTTGAAATCAACTTCGATTTTTTTGGATTTTGTCGAGTATTTTTGTTGTAGGATTTATATTTGAGTAAATTTAGATGAAAATAACTTCAATTTTTTGGATTGTGAAAAATATTTTAGTTGGAAGTGTCAAATTTTAATAAATTTATTTCAAATCAACTTCGATTTTTTTGGATTTTGTCGAGTATTTTTGTTGTAGGATCTATATTTGAGTAAATTTAGATGAAAATAACTTCAATTTTTTGGATTGTGAAAAAAATTTTAGTTGGAAGTGTCAAATTTTAATAAATTTATTTGAAATCAATTTGGATTATTTTGGATTTTGTTGACTATTTTTGTTGTAGGATCTATATTTGAGTAAAATTAGATGAAAATAACTTAAATTTTTAGGATCGTGAAAAATATTTTAGTTGGAAGTGTTAGATTTTAATAAATTTATTTGCAACTAACTCCGATTTTTTTGATTTTCATGAGTATTTTTGTTGTAGGATCTACAATTGAGTAAATTTAGATGAAAATATCTTCAATTTTGTGGATTGTGGAAAAAATTTTAGTTGGATGTGCCAAATTTTAATAAATTTATTTGAAACCAAATTCGATTTTTTTTATTTTCTTGAGTATTTTTGTTGTAGGATCTACAATTGAGTAAATTTAGATGAAAATGACTTAAATTTTTTGGATTGTGAAAAATATTTTAGTTGGAAGTGTCAAATTTTAATAAATTTATTTGAAATCAACTTCGATTTTTTTGGATTTTGTCGAGTATTTTTGTTGTAGGATTTATATTTGAGTAAATTTAGATGAAAATAACTTCAATTTTTTGGATTGTGAAAAATATTTTAGTTGGAAGTGTCAAATTTTAATAAATTTATTTCAAATCAACTTCGATTTTTTTAGATTTTGTCGAGTATTTTTGTTGTAGGATCTATATTTGAGTAAATTTAGATGAAAATAACTTCAATTTTTTGGATTGTGAAAAAAATTTTAGTTGGAAGTGTCAAATTTTAATAAATTTATTTGAAATCAATTTGGATTATTTTGGATTTTGTTGACTATTTTTGTTGTAGGATCTATATTTGAGTAAAATTAGATGAAAATAACTTAAATTTTTAGGATCGTGAAAAATATTTTAGTTGGAAGTGTTAGATTTTAATAAATTTATTTGCAACTAACTCCGATTTTTTTTATTTTCATGAGTATTTTTGTTGTAGGATCTACAATTGAGTAAATTTAGATGAAAATAACTTCAATTTTGTGGATAGTGAAAAAAATTTGAGTTGGAAGTGTCAGATTTTAATAAATTTATTTGAAACTAACTTCGATTTTTTTTATTTTCTTGAGTATTTTTGTTGTAGGATCTACAATTGATTAAATTTAGATGAAAATAACTTCAATTTTGTGGATTGTGAAAAAAATTTTAGTTGGAAGTGTCAAATTTTAATAAATTTATTTGAAATCAGTTTGGATTATTTTGGATTTTGTTGACTATTTTTGTTGTAGGATCTATATTTGAGTAAATTTAGATGAAAATAACTTAAATTTTTAGGATTGTGAAAAAAATTTTAGTTGGAAGTGCCAAATTTTAATAAATTTATTTGAAACCAACTTCGATTTTTTGGATTATCTTGAGTATTTTTGTTGTAGGATCTACAATTGAGTAAATTTCGATGAAAATAACTTAAATTTTTAGGATCGTGAAAAATATTTTAGTTGGAAGTGTTAGATTTTAATAAATTTATTTGCAACTAACTCCGATTTTTTTGATTTTCATGAGTATTTTTGTTGTAGGATCTACAACTTGAGTAAATTTAGATGAAAATAACTTCAATTTTGTGGATAGTGAAAAAAATTTGAGTTGGAAGTGTCAGATTTTAATAAATTTATTTGAAACTAACTTCGATTTTTTTTATTTTCTTGAGTATTTTTGTTGTAGGATCTACAATTGATTAAATTTAGATGAAAATAACTTCAATTTTGTGGATTGTGAAAAAAATTTTAGTTGGAAGTGTCAAATTTTAATAAATTTATTTGAAATCAGTTTGGATTATTTTGGATTTTGTTGACTATTTTTGTTGTAGGATCTATATTTGAGTAAATTTAGATGAAAATAACTTAAATTTTTAGGATTGTGAAAAAAATTTTAGTTGGAAGTGCCAAATTTTAATAAATTTATTTGAAACCAACTTCGATTTTTTGGATTATCTTGAGTATTTTTGTTGTAGGATCTACAATTGAGTAAATTTAGATGAAAATAACTTCAATTTTGTGGATTGTGAAAAAAATTTTAGTTGGAAGTGTCAAATTTTAATAAATTTATTTGAAATCAACTTCGATTTTTTTGGATTTTGTCGAGTATTTTTGTTGTAGGATCTATATTTGAGTAAATTTAGATGAAAATAACTTCAATTTTTTGGATTGTGAAAAATATTTTAGTTGGAAGTGTCAAATTTTAATAAATTTATTTCAAATCAACTTCGATTTTTTTGGATTTTGTCGAGTATTTTTGTTGTAGGATCTATATTTGAGTAAATTTAGATGAAAATAACTTCAATTTTTTGGATTGTGAAAAAAATTTTAGTTGGAAGTGTCAAATTTTAATAAATTTATTTGAAATCAACTTCGATTTTTTTGGATTTTGTCGAGTATTTTTGTTGTAGGATCTATATTTGAGTAAATTTAGATGAAAATAACTTCAATTTTTTGGATTGTGAAAAATATTTTAGTTGGAAGTGTCAAATTTTAATAAATTTATTTGAAATCAACTTCGATTTTTTGGATTTTCTTGAGTATTTTTGTTGTAGGATCTACGATTGAGTAAATTTAGATGAAAATAACTTCAATTTTTTGGATTGTGAAAAAAATTTTAGTTGGAATGTGTTAGATTTTAATAAATTTATTTGCAACTAACTTCGATTTTTTTGATTTTCATGAGTATTTTTGTTGTAGGATCTACAATTGAGTAAATTTAGATGAAAACAACTTCAATTTTTTTGATTGTGAAAAATATTTTAGATGGAAGTGTAAAATGTTAATAAATTTATTTGAAACCAACTTCGATTTTTTGGATTATCTTGAGTATTTTTGTTGTAGGATCTACAATTGAGTAAATTTAGATGAAAATAACTTCAATTTTGTGGATAGTCAAAAAAATTTGAGTTGGAAGTGTCAGATTTTAATAAATTTATTTGAAACTAACTTCGATTTTTTTTATTTTCTTGAGTATTTTTGTTGTAGGATCTACAATTGATTAAATTTAGATGAAAATAACTTCAATTTTGTGGATTGTGAAAAAAATTTTAGTTGGAAGTGTCAAATTTTAATAAATTTATTTGAAATCAGTTTGGATTATTTTGGATTTTGTTGACTATTTTTGTTGTAGGATCTATATTTGAGTAAATTTAGATGAAAATAACTTAAATTTTTAGGATTGTGAAAAAATTTTTAGTTGGAAGTGCCAAATTTTAATAAATTTATTTGAAACCAACTTCGATTTTTTGGATTATCTTGAGTATTTTTGTTGTAGGATCTACAATTGAGTAAATTTAGATGAAAATAACTTCAATTTTTTTGATTGTGAAAAATATTTTAGATGGAAGTGTAAAATGTTAATAAATTTATTTGAAACCAACTTCGATTTTTCTCGACTATGTTGAGTTTTTGTGATAGAGAAGCTTAATTTGAGTAATTTCAGATGAAATTAACTTCGATTTTTTGGATTTTGTCACGATTTTTTCAAATTTTAATAAATTTATTTGAAACCAACTTGGATTATTTAGAATTTTGTTCAGTATTTTTGATGTAGGATGTATATTTGAGTTAATTTAGATGAAAATATCTTCAATTTTGTGGATTGTGGAAAAAATTTTAGTTGGAAGTGCCAAATTTTAATAAATTTATTTGAAACCAAATTCGATTTTTTTGATTTTCTTGAGTATTTTTGTTGTAGGATCTACAATTGAGTAAATTTAGATGAAAATGACTTAAATTTTTTGGATTGTGAAAAATATTTTAGTTGGAAGTGTCAAATTTTTATAAATTTATTTGAAATCAACTTCGATTTTTTTGGATTTTGTCGAGTATTTTTGTTGTAGGATCTATATTTGAGTAAATTTAGATGAAAATAACTTCAATTTTTTGGATTGTGAAAAATATTTTAGTTGGAAGTGTCAAATTTTAATAAATTTATTTCAAATCAACTTCGATTTTTTTGGATTTTGTCGAGTATTTTTGTTGTAGGATCTATATTTGAGTTAATTTAGATGAAAATAACTTCAATTTTTTGGATTGTGAAAAAAATTTTAGTTGGAAGTGTCAAATTTTAATAAATTTATTTGAAATCAATGTGGATTATTTTGGATTTTGTTGACTATTTTTGTTGTAGGATCTATATTTGAGTATAATTAGATGAAAATAACTTAAATTTTTAGGATCGTGAAAAATATTTTAGTTGGAAGTGTCAAATTTTAATAAATTTATTTGAAATCAACTTCGATTTTTTGGATTTTCTTGAGTATTTTTGTTATAGGATCTACAATTGAGTAAATTTAGATGAAAATAACTTCAATTTTGTGGATTGTGAACAAAATTTTAGTTGGAAGTGTCAAATTTTAATAAATTTATTTGAAATCAACTTCGATTTTTTTGGATTTTGTCGAGTATTTTTGTTGTAGGATCTATATTTGAGTAAATTTAGATGAAAATAACTTCAATTTTTTGGATTGTGAAAAATATTTTAGTTGGAAGTGTCAAATTTTAATAAATTTATTTGAAATCAACTTCGATTTTTTGGATTTTCTTGAGTATTTTTGTTGTAGGATCTACGATTGAGTAAATTTAGATGAAAATAACTTCAATTTTTTGGATTGTGAAAAAAATTTTAGTTGGAAGTGTTAGATTTTAATAAATTTATTTGCAACTAACTCCGATTTTTTTTATTTTCATGAGTATTTTTGTTGTAGGATCTACAATTGAGTAAATTTAGATGAAAATAACTTCAATTTTGTGGATAGTGAAAAAAATTTGAGTTGGAAGTGTCAGATTTTAATAAATTTATTTGAAACTAACTTCGATTTTTTTTATTTTCTTGAGTATTTTTGTTGTAGGATCTACAATTGATTAAATTTAGATGAAAATAACTTCAATTTTGTGGATTGTGAAAAAAATTTTAGTTGGAAGTGTCAAATTTTAATAAATTTATTTGAATTCAGTTTGGATTATTTTGGATTTTGTTGACTATTTTTGTTGTAGGATCTATATTTGAGTAAATTTAGATGAAAATAACTTAAATTTTGAGGATTGTGAAAAAAATTTTAGTTGGAAGTGCCAAATTTTAATAAATTTATTTGAAACCAACTTCGATTTTTTGGATTATCTTGAGTATTTTTGTTGTAGGATCTACAATTGAGTAAATTTAGATGAAATTAACTTCAATTTTGTGGATTGTGAAAAAAATTTTAGTTGGAAGTGTCAAATTTTAATAAATTTATTTGAAATCAACTTCGATTTTTTTGGATTTTGTCGAGTATTTTTGTTGTAGGATCTACAATTGATTAAATTTAGATGAAAATAACTTCAATTTTGTGGATTGTGAAAAAAATTTTAGTTGGAAGTGTCAAATTTTAATAAATTTATTTGAAATCAACTTCGATTTTTTTGGATTTTGTCGAGTATTTTTGTTGTAGGATCTATATTTGAGTAAATTTAGATGAAAATAACTTCAATTTTTGGGATTGTGAAAAATATTTTAGTTGGAAGTGTCAAATTTTAATAAATTTATTTGAAATCAACTTCGATTTTTTGGATTTTCTTGAGTATTTTTTTTGTAGGATCTATTATTGAGTAAATTTAGATGAAAATAACATCAATTTTTTGGATTGTGAAAAATATTTTAGTTGGAAGTGTCGAATTTTAATAAATTTATTTGAAATCAACTTCGATTATTTTGAATTTTGTTCAGTATTTTTGTTGTAGGATGTATATTTGAGTAAATTTAGATGAAAATATCTTCAATTTTTTGGATTCTGAAAAAAAATTTAGATGGAAGTGTAAAATTTTAATAAATTTTTTTGAAACCAACTTCGATTTTTCTCGACTATGTTGAGTTTTTTTGATAGAGAAGCTTAATTTGAGTAATTTCAGATGAAATTAACTTCGATTTTTTGGATTTTGTCACGATTTTTTCAAATTTTAATAAATTTACTTGAAATCAACTTGGATTATTTAGAATTTTGTTCAGTATTTTTGTTGTAGGATGTATATTTGAGTAAATTTAGATGAAAATATCTTCAATTTTGTGGATTGTGGAAAAAATTTTAGTTGGAAGTGTCAAATTTTAATAAATTTATTTGAAATCAACTTCGATTTTTTGGATTTTCTTGAGTATTTTTGTTGTAGGATCTACAATTGATTAAATTTAGATGAAAATCACTTCAATTTTGTGGATTGTGAAAAAAAATTTAGTTGGAAGTGTCAAATTTTAATAAATTTATTTGAAACCAACTTCGATTTTTTGGATTATCTTGAGTATTTTTGTTGTAGGATCTACAATTGAGTAAATTTAGATGAAAATAACTTAAATTTTTTGGATTGTGAAAAATATTTTAGTTGGAAGTGCCAAATTTTAATAAATTTATTTGAAATCAACTTCGATTTTTTTGGATTTTGTCGAGTATTTTTGTTGTAGGATCTATATTTGAGTAAATTTAGATGAAAATAACTTCAATTTTTTGGATTGTGAAAAAAATTTTAGTTGGAAGTGTCAAATTTTAATAAATTTATTTGAAATCAATGTGGATTATTTTGGATTTTGTTGACTATTTTTGTTGTAGGATCTATATTTGAGTATAATTAGATGAAAATAACTTAAATTTTTAGGATCGTGAAAAATATTTTAGTTGGAAGTGTCAAATTTTAATAAATTTATTTGAAATCAACTTCGATTTTTTGGATTTTCTTGAGTATTTTTGTTATAGGATCTACAATTGAGTAAATTTAGATGAAAATAACTTCAATTTTGTGGATTGTGAACAAAATTTTAGTTGGAAGTGTCAAATTTTAATAAATTTATTTGAAATCAACTTCGATTTTTTTGGATTTTGTCGAGTATTTTTGTTGTAGGATCTATATTTGAGTAAATTTAGATGAAAATAACTTCAATTTTTTGGATTGTGAAAAATATTTTAGTTGGAAGTGTCAAATTTTAATAAATTTATTTGAAATCAACTTCGATTTTTTGGATTTTCTTGAGTATTTTTGTTGTAGGATCTACGATTGAGTAAATTTAGATGAAAATAACTTCAATTTTTTGGATTGTGAAAAAAATTTTAGTTGGAATGTGTTAGATTTTAATAAATTTATTTGCAACTAACTTCGATTTTTTTGATTTTCATGAGTATTTTTGTTGTAGGATCTACAATTGAGTAAATTTAGATGAAAATAACTTCAATTTTTTTGATTGTGAAAAATATTTTAGATGGAAGTGTAAAATGTTAATAAATTTATTTGAAACCAACTTCGATTTTTTGGATTATCTTGAGTATTTTTGTTGTAGGATCTACAATTGAGTAAATTTAGATGAAAATAACTTCAATTTTGTGGATAGTGAAAAAAATTTGAGTTGGAAGTGTCAGATTTTAATAAATTTATTTGAAACTAACTTCGATTTTTTTTATTTTCTTGAGTATTTTTGTTGTAGGATCTACAATTGATTAAATTTAGATGAAAATAACTTCAATTTTGTGGATTGTGAAAAAAATTTTAGTTGGAAGTGTCAAATTTTAATAAATTTATTTGAAATCAGTTTGGATTATTTTGGATTTTGTTGACTATTTTTGTTGTAGGATCTATATTTGAGTAAATTTAGATGAAAATAACTTAAATTTTTAGGATTGTGAAAAAATTTTTAGTTGGAAGTGCCAAATTTTAATAAATTTATTTGAAACCAACTTCGATTTTTTGGATTATCTTGAGTATTTTTGTTGTAGGATCTACAATTGAGTAAATTTAGATGAAAATAACTTCAATTTTTTTGATTGTGAAAAATATTTTAGATGGAAGTGTAAAATGTTAATAAATTTATTTGAAACCAACTTCGATTTTTCTCGACTATGTTGAGTTTTTGTGATAGAGAAGCTTAATTTGAGTAATTTCAGATGAAATTAACTTCGATTTTTTGGATTTTGTCACGATTTTTTCAAATTTTAATAAATTTATTTGAAACCAACTTGGATTATTTAGAATTTTGTTCAGTATTTTTGATGTAGGATGTATATTTGAGTAAATTTAGATGAAAATAACTTAAATTTTGAGGATTGTGAAAAAAATTTTAGTTGGAAGTGCCAAATTTTAATAAATTTATTTGAAACCAACTTCGATTTTTTGGATTATCTTGAGTATTTTTGTTGTAGGATCTACAATTGAGTAAATTTAGATGAAATTAACTTCAATTTTGTGGATTGTGAAAAAAATTTTAGTTGGAAGTGTCAAATTTTAATAAATTTATTTGAAATCAACTTCGATTTTTTTGGATTTTGTCGAGTATTTTTGTTGTAGGATCTACAATTGATTAAATTTAGATGAAAATAACTTCAATTTTGTGGATTGTGAAAAAAATTTTAGTTGGAAGTGTCAAATTTTAATAAATTTATTTGAAATCAACTTCGATTTTTTTGGATTTTGTCGAGTATTTTTGTTGTAGGATCTATATTTGAGTAAATTTAGATGAAAATAACTTCAATTTTTGGGATTGTGAAAAATATTTTAGTTGGAAGTGTCAAATTTTAATAAATTTATTTGAAATCAACTTCGATTTTTTGGATTTTCTTGAGTATTTTTTTTGTAGGATCTATTATTGAGTAAATTTAGATGAAAATAACATCAATTTTTTGGATTGTGAAAAATATTTTAGTTGGAAGTGTCGAATTTTAATAAATTTATTTGAAATCAACTTCGATTATTTTGAATTTTGTTCAGTATTTTTGTTGTAGGATGTATATTTGAGTAAATTTAGATGAAAATATCTTCAATTTTTTGGATTCTGAAAAAAAATTTAGATGGAAGTGTAAAATTTTAATAAATTTTTTTGAAACCAACTTCGATTTTTCTCGACTATGTTGAGTTTTTTTGATAGAGAAGCTTAATTTGAGTAATTTCAGATGAAATTAACTTCGATTTTTTGGATTTTGTCACGATTTTTTCAAATTTTAATAAATTTACTTGAAATCAACTTGGATTATTTAGAATTTTGTTCAGTATTTTTGTTGTAGGATGTATATTTGAGTAAATTTAGATGAAAATATCTTCAATTTTGTGGATTGTGGAAAAAATTTTAGTTGGAAGTGTCAAATTTTAATAAATTTATTTGAAATCAACTTCGATTTTTTGGATTTTCTTGAGTATTTTTGTTGTAGGATCTACAATTGATTAAATTTAGATGAAAATCACTTCAATTTTGTGGATTGTGAAAAAAAATTTAGTTGGAAGTGTCAAATTTTAATAAATTTATTTGAAACCAACTTCGATTTTTTGGATTATCTTGAGTATTTTTGTTGTAGGATCTACAATTGAGTAAATTTAGATGAAAATAACTTCAATTTTTTTGATTGTGAAAAATATTTTAGATGGAAGTGTAAAATGTTAATAAATTTATTTGAAACCAACTTCGATTTTTCTCGACTATGTTGAGTTTTTTTGATAGAGAAGCTTAATTTGAGTAATTTCAGATGAAATTAACTTCGATTTTTTGGATTTTGTCACGATTTTTTCAAATTTTAAAAATTTATTTGAAATCAACTTGGATTATTTAGAATTTTGTTCAGTATTTTTGTTGTAGGATGTATATTTGAGTAAATTTAGATGAAAATATCTTCAATTTTGTGGATTGTGGAAAAAATTTTAGTTGGAAGTGCCAAATTTTAATAAATTTATTTGAAACCAAATTCGATTTTTTTGATTTTCTTGAGTATTTTTGTTGTAGGATCTACAATTGAGTAAATTTAGATGAAAATGACTTAAATTTTTTGGATTGTGAAAAATATTTTAGTTGGAAGTGCCAAATTTTAATAAATTTATTTGAAATCAACTTCGATTTTTTTGGATTTTGTCGAGTATTTTTGTTGTAGGATCTATATTTGAGTAAATTTAGATGAAAATAACTTCAATTTTTTGGATTGTGAAAAAAATTTTAGTTGGAAGTGTCAAATTTTAATAAATTTATTTGAAATCAATGTGGATTATTTTGGATTTTGTTGACTATTTTTGTTGTAGGATCTATATTTGAGTATAATTAGATGAAAATAACTTAAATTTTTAGGATCGTGAAAAATATTTTAGTTGGAAGTGTCAAATTTTAATAAATTTATTTGAAATCAACTTCGATTTTTTGGATTTTCTTGAGTATTTTTGTTATAGGATCTACAATTGAGTAAATTTAGATGAAAATAACTTCAATTTTGTGGATTGTGAACAAAATTTTAGTTGGAAGTGTCAAATTTTAATAAATTTATTTGAAATCAACTTCGATTTTTTTGGATTTTGTCGAGTATTTTTGTTGTAGGATCTATATTTGAGTAAATTTAGATGAAAATAACTTCAATTTTTTGGATTGTGAAAAATATTTTAGTTGGAAGTGTCAAATTTTAATAAATTTATTTGAAATCAACTTCGATTTTTTGGATTTTCTTGAGTATTTTTGTTGTAGGATCTACGATTGAGTAAATTTAGATGAAAATAACTTCAATTTTTTGGATTGTGAAAAAAATTTTAGTTGGAATGTGTTAGATTTTAATAAATTTATTTGCAACTAACTTCGATTTTTTTGATTTTCATGAGTATTTTTGTTGTAGGATCTACAATTGAGTAAATTTAGATGAAAATAACTTCAATTTTTTTGATTGTGAAAAATATTTTAGATGGAAGTGTAAAATGTTAATAAATTTATTTGAAACCAACTTCGATTTTTTGGATTATCTTGAGTATTTTTGTTGTAGGATCTACAATTGAGTAAATTTAGATGAAAATAACTTCAATTTTGTGGATAGTGAAAAAAATTTGAGTTGGAAGTGTCAGATTTTAATAAATTTATTTGAAACTAACTTCGATTTTTTTTATTTTCTTGAGTATTTTTGTTGTAGGATCTACAATTGATTAAATTTAGATGAAAATAACTTCAATTTTGTGGATTGTGAAAAAAATTTTAGTTGGAAGTGTCAAATTTGAATAAATTTATTTGAAATCAGTTTGGATTATTTTGGATTTTGTTGACTATTTTTGTTGTAGGATCTATATTTGAGTAAATTTAGATGAAAATAACTTAAATTTTTAGGATTGTGAAAAAATTTTTAGTTGGAAGTGCCAAATTTTAATAAATTTATTTGAAACCAACTTCGATTTTTTGGATTATCTTGAGTATTTTTGTTGTAGGATCTACAATTGAGTAAATTTAGATGAAAATAACTTCAATTTTTTTGATTGTGAAAAATATTTTAGATGGAAGTGTAAAATGTTAATAAATTTATTTGAAACCAACTTCGATTTTTCTCGACTATGTTGAGTTTTTGTGATAGAGAAGCTTAATTTGAGTAATTTCAGATGAAATTAACTTCGATTTTTTGGATTTTGTCACGATTTTTTCAAATTTTAATAAATTTATTTGAAACCAACTTGGATTATTTAGAATTTTGTTCAGTATTTTTGATGTAGGATGTATATTTGAGTAAATTTAGATGAAAATATCTTCAATTTTGTGGATTGTGGAAAAAATTTTAGTTGGAAGTGCCAAATTTTAATAAATTTATTTGAAACCAAATTCGATTTTTTTGATTTTCTTGAGTATTTTTGTTGTAGGATCTACAATTGAGTAAATTTAGATGAAAATGACTTAAATTTTTTGGATTGTGAAAAATATTTTAGTTGGAAGTGTCAAATTTTAATAAATTTATTTGAAATCAACTTCGATTTTTTTGGATTTTGTCGAGTATTTTTGTTGTAGGATCTATATTTGAGTAAATTTAGATGAAAATAACTTCAATTTTTTGGATTGTGAAAAATATTTTAGTTGGAAGTGTCAAATTTTAATAAATTTATTTCAAATCAACTTCGATTTTTTTGGATTTTGTCGAGTATTTTTGTTGTAGGATCTATATTTGAGTTAATTTAGATGAAAATAACTTCAATTTTTTGGATTGTGAAAAAAATTTTAGTTGGAAGTGTCAAATTTTAATAAATTTATTTGAAATCAATGTGGATTATTTTGGATTTTGTTGACTATTTTTGTTGTAGGATCTATATTTGAGTATAATTAGATGAAAATAACTTAAATTTTTAGGATCGTGAAAAATATTTTAGTTGGAAGTGTCAAATTTTAATAAATTTATTTGAAATCAACTTCGATTTTTTGGATTTTCTTGAGTATTTTTGTTATAGGATCTACAATTGAGTAAATTTAGATGAAAATATCTTCAATTTTGTGGATTGTGGAAAAAATTTTAGTTGGAAGTGTCAAATTTTAATAAATTTATTTGAAATCAACTTCGATTTTTTGGATTTTCTTGAGTATTTTTGTTGTAGGATCTACAATTGATTAAATTTAGATGAAAATCACTTCAATTTTGTGGATTGTGAAAAAAAATTTAGTTGGAAGTGTCAAATTTTAATAAATTTATTTGAAACCAACTTCGATTTTTTGGATTATCTTGAGTATTTTTGTTGTAGGATCTACAATTGAGTAAATTTAGATGAAAATAACTTCAATTTTTTTGATTGTGAAAAATATTTTAGATGGAAGTGTAAAATGTTAATAAATTTATTTGAAACCAACTTCGATTTTTCTCGACTATGTTGAGTTTTTTTGATAGAGAAGCTTAATTTGAGTAATTTCAGATGAAATTAACTTCGATTTTTTGGATTTTGTCACGATTTTTTCAAATTTTAATAAATTTACTTGAAATCAACTTGGATTATTTAGAATTTTGTTCAGTATTTTTGTTGTAGGATGTATATTTGAGTAAATTTAGATGAAAATATCTTCAATTTTGTGGATTGTGGAAAAAATTTTAGTTGGAAGTGTCAAATTTTAATAAATTTATTTGAAATCAACTTCGATTTTTTGGATTTTCTTGAGTATTTTTGTTGTAGGATCTACAATTGATTAAATTTAGATGAAAATCACTTCAATTTTGTGGATTGTGAAAAAAAATTTAGTTGGAAGTGTCAAATTTTAATAAATTTATTTGAAACCAACTTCGATTTTTTGGATTATCTTGAGTATTTTTGTTGTAGGATCTACAATTGAGTAAATTTAGATGAAAATAACTTCAATTTTTTTGATTGTGAAAAATATTTTAGATGGAAGTGTAAAATGTTAATAAATTTATTTGAAACCAACTTCGATTTTTCTCGACTATGTTGAGTTTTTTTGATAGAGAAGCTTAATTTGAGTAATTTCAGATGAAATTAACTTCGATTTTTTGGATTTTGTCACGATTTTTTCAAATTTTAAAAATTTATTTGAAATCAACTTGGATTATTTAGAATTTTGTTCAGTATTTTTGTTGTAGGATGTATATTTGAGTAAATTTAGATGAAAATATCTTCAATTTTGTGGATTGTGGAAAAAATTTTAGTTGGAAGTGCCAAATTTTAATAAATTTATTTGAAACCAAATTCGATTTTTTTGATTTTCTTGAGTATTTTTGTTGTAGGATCTACAATTGAGTAAATTTAGATGAAAATGACTTAAATTTTTTGGATTGTGAAAAATATTTTAGTTGGAAGTGCCAAATTTTAATAAATTTATTTGAAATCAACTTCGATTTTTTTGGATTTTGTCGAGTATTTTTGTTGTAGGATCTATATTTGAGTAAATTTAGATGAAAATAACTTCAATTTTTTGGATTGTGAAAAAAATTTTAGTTGGAAGTGTCAAATTTTAATAAATTTATTTGAAATCAATGTGGATTATTTTGGATTTTGTTGACTATTTTTGTTGTAGGATCTATATTTGAGTATAATTAGATGAAAATAACTTAAATTTTTAGGATCGTGAAAAATATTTTAGTTGGAAGTGTCAAATTTTAATAAATTTATTTGAAATCAACTTCGATTTTTTGGATTTTCTTGAGTATTTTTGTTATAGGATCTACAATTGAGTAAATTTAGATGAAAATAACTTCAATTTTGTGGATTGTGAACAAAATTTTAGTTGGAAGTGTCAAATTTTAATAAATTTATTTGAAATCAACTTCGATTTTTTTGGATTTTGTCGAGTATTTTTGTTGTAGGATCTATATTTGAGTAAATTTAGATGAAAATAACTTCAATTTTTTGGATTGTGAAAAATATTTTAGTTGGAAGTGTCAAATTTTAATAAATTTATTTGAAATCAACTTCGATTTTTTGGATTTTCTTGAGTATTTTTGTTGTAGGATCTACGATTGAGTAAATTTAGATGAAAATAACTTCAATTTTGTGGATAGTGAAAAAAATTTGAGTTGGAAGTGTCAGATTTTAATAAATTTATTTGAAACTAACTTCGATTTTTTTTATTTTCTTGAGTATTTTTGTTGTAGGATCTACAATTGATTAAATTTAGATGAAAATAACTTCAATTTTGTGGATTGTGAAAAAAATTTTAGTTGGAAGTGTCAAATTTTAATAAATTTATTTGAAATCAGTTTGGATTATTTTGGATTTTGTTGACTATTTTTGTTGTAGGATCTATATTTGAGTAAATTTAGATGAAAATAACTTAAATTTTTAGGATTGTGAAAAAATTTTTAGTTGGAAGTGCCAAATTTTAATAAATTTATTTGAAACCAACTTCGATTTTTTGGATTATCTTGAGTATTTTTGTTGTAGGATCTACAATTGAGTAAATTTAGATGAAAATAACTTCAATTTTTTTGATTGTGAAAAATATTTTAGATGGAAGTGTAAAATGTTAATAAATTTATTTGAAACCAACTTCGATTTTTCTCGACTATGTTGAGTTTTTTTGATAGAGAAGATTAATTTGAGTAATTTCAGATGAAATTAACTTCGATTTTTTGGATTTTGTCACGATTTTTTCAAATTTTAAAAATTTATTTGAAATCAACTTGGATTATTTAGAATTTTGTTCAGTATTTTTGTTGTAGGATGTATATTTGAGTAAATTTAGATGAAAATATCTTCAATTTTGTGGATTGTGGAAAAAATTTTAGTTGGAAGTGCCAAATTTTAATAAATTTATTTGAAACCAAATTCGATTTTTTTTATTTTCTTGAGTATTTTTGTTGTAGGATCTACAATTGAGTAAATTTAGATGAAAATGACTTAAATTTTTTGGATTGTGAAAAATATTTTAGTTGGAAGTGTCAAATTTTAATAAATTTATTTGAAATCACTTCGATTTTTTTGGATTTTGTCGAGTATTTTTGTTGTAGGATTTATATTTGAGTAAATTTTGATGAAAATAACTTCAATTTTTTGGATTGTGAAAAATATTTTAGTTGGAAGTGTCAAATTTTAATAAATTTATTTCAAATCAACTTCGATTTTTTTGGATTTTGTCGAGTATTTTTGTTGTAGGATCTATATTTGAGTAAATTTAGATGAAAATAACTTCAATTTTTTGGATTGTGAAAAAAATTTTAGTTGGAAGTGTCAAATTTTAATAAATTTATTTGAAATCAATTTGGATTATTTTGGATTTTGTTGACTATTTTTGTTGTAGGATCTATATTTGAGTAAAATTAGATGAAAATAACTTAAATTTTTAGGATCGTGAAAAATATTTTAGTTGGAAGTGTTAGATTTTAATAAATTTATTTGAAATCAACTTCGATTTTTTGGATTTTCTTGAGTATTTTTGTTGTAGGATCTACGATTGAGTAAATTTAGATGAAAATAACTTCAATTTTTTGGATTGTGAAAAAAATTTTAGTTGGAAGTGTTAGATTTTAATAAATTTATTTGCAACTAACTTCGATTTTTTTGATTTTCATGAGTATTTTTGTTGTAGGATCTACAATTGAGTAAATTTAGATGAAAATAACTTCAATTTTGTGGATAGTGAAAAATATTTTAGTTGGAAGTGTCAGATTTTAATAAATTTATTTGAAACTAACTTCGATTTTTTTTATTTTCTTGAGTATTTTTGTTGTAGGATCTACAATTGATTAAATTTAGATGAAAATAACTTCAATTTTGTGGATTGTGAAAAAAATTTTAGTTGGAAGTGTCAAATTTTAATAAATTTATTTGAAATCAGTTTGGATTATTTTGGATTTTGTTGACTATTTTTGTTGTAGGATCTATATTTGAGTAAATTTAGATGAAAATAACTTAAATTTTTAGGATTGTGAAAAAATTTTTAGTTGGAAGTGCCAAATTTTAATAAATTTATTTGAAACCAACTTCGATTTTTTGGATTATCTTGAGTATTTTTGTTGTAGGATCTACAATTGAGTAAATTTAGATGAAAATAACTTCAATTTTTTTGATTGTGAAAAATATTTTAGATGGAAGTGTAAAATGTTAATAAATTTATTTGAAACCAACTTCGATTTTTCTCGACTATGTTGAGTTTTTTTGATAGAGAAGCTTAATTTGAGTAATTTCAGATGAAATTAACTTCGATTTTTTGGATTTTGTCACGATTTTTTCAAATTTTAATAAATTTATTTGAAATCAACTTGGATTATTTAGAATTTTGTTCAGTATTTTTGATGTAGGATGTATATTTGAGTAAATTTAGATGAAAATATCTTCAATTTTGTGGATTGTGGAAAAAATTTTAGTTGGAAGTGCCAAATTTTAATAAATTTATTTGAAACCAAATTCAATTTTTTTGATTTTCTTGAGTATTTTTGTTGTAGGATCTACAATTGAGTAAATTTAGATGAAAATGACTTAAATTTTTTGGATTGTGAAAAATATTTTAGTTGGAAGTGTCAAATTTTAATAAATTTATTTGAAATCAACTTCGATTTTTTTGGATTTTGTCGAGTATTTTTGTTGTAGGATCTATATTTGAGTAAATTTAGATGAAAATAACTTCAATTTTTTGGATTGTGAAAAATATTTTAGTTGGAAGTGTCAAATTTTAATAAATTTATTTCAAATCAACTTCGATTTTTTTGGATTTTGTCGAGTATTTTTGTTGTAGGATCTATATTTGAGTAAATTTAGATGAAAATAACTTCAATTTTTTGGATTGTGAAAAAAATTTTAGTTGGAAGTGTCAAATTTTAATAAATTTATTTGAAATCAATTTGGATTATTTTGGATTTTGTTGACTATTTTTGTTGTAGGATCTATATTTGAGTAAAATTAGATGAAAATAACTTAAATTTTTAGGATCGTGAAAAATATTTTAGTTGGAAGTGTCAAATTTTAATAAATTTATTTGAAATCAACTTCGATTTTTTGGATTTTCTTGAGTATTTTTGTTGTAGGATCTACAATTGAGTAAATTTAGATGAAAATAACTTCAATTTTGTGGATTGTGAAAAAAATTTTAGTTGGAAGTGTCAAATTTTAATAAATTTATTTGAAATCAACTTCGATTTTTTTGGATTTTGTCGAGTATTTTTGTTGTAGGATCTATATTTGAGTAAATTTAGATGAAAATAACTTCAATTTTTTGGATTGTGAAAAATATTTTAGTTGGAAGTGTCAAATTTTAATAAATTTATTTGAAATCAACTTCGATTTTTTGGATTTTCTTGAGTATTTTTGTTGTAGGATCTACGATTGAGTAAATTTAGATGAAAATAACTTCAATTTTGTGGATAGTGAAAAAAATTTGAGTTGGAAGTGTCAGATTTTAATAAATTTATTTGAAACTAACTTCGATTTTTTTTATTTTCTTGAGTATTTTTGTTGTAGGATCTACAATTGATTAAATTTAGATGAAAATAACTTCAATTTTGTGGATTGTGAAAAAAATTTTAGTTGGAAGTGTCAAATTTTAATAAATTTATTTGAAATCAGTTTGGATTATTTTGGATTTTGTTGACTATTTTTGTTGTAGGATCTATATTTGAGTAAATTTAGATGAAAATAACTTAAATTTTTAGGATTGTGAAAAAATTTTTAGTTGGAAGTGCCAAATTTTAATAAATTTATTTGAAACCAACTTCGATTTTTTGGATTATCTTGAGTATTTTTGTTGTAGGATCTACAATTGAGTAAATTTAGATGAAAATAACTTCAATTTTTTTGATTGTGAAAAATATTTTAGATGGAAGTGTAAAATGTTAATAAATTTATTTGAAACCAACTTCGATTTTTCTCGACTATGTTGAGTTTTTTTGATAGAGAAGCTTAATTTGAGTAATTTCAGATGAAATTAACTTCGATTTTTTGGATTTTGTCACGATTTTTTCAAATTTTAATAAATTTATTTGAAATCAACTTGGATTATTTAGAATTTTGTTCAGTATTTTTGATGTAGGATGTATATTTGAGTAAATTTAGATGAAAATATCTTCAATTTTGTGGATTGTGGAAAAAATTTTAGTTGGAAGTGCCAAATTTTAATAAATTTATTTGAAACCAAATTCGATTTTTTTGATTTTCTTGAGTATTTTTGTTGTAGGATCTACAATTGAGTAAATTTAGATGAAAATGACTTAAATTTTTTGGATTGTGAAAAATATTTTAGTTGGAAGTGTCAAATTTTAATAAATTTATTTGAAATCAACTTCGATTTTTTTGGATTTTGTCGAGTATTTTTGTTGTAGGATCTATATTTGAGTAAATTTAGATGAAAATAACTTCAATTTTTTGGATTGTGAAAAATATTTTAGTTGGAAGTGTCAAATTTTAATAAGTTTATTTCAAATCAACTTCGATTTTTTTGGATTTTGTCGAGTATTTTTGTTGTAGGATCTATATTTGAGTTAATTTAGATGAAAATAACTTCAATTTTTTGGATTGTGAAAAAAATTTTAGTTGGAAGTGTCAAATTTTAATAAATTTATTTGAAATCAATTTGGATTATTTTGGATTTTGTTGACTATTTTTGTTGTAGGATCTATATTTGAGTATAATTAGATGAAAATAACTTAAATTTTTAGGATCGTGAAAAATATTTTAGTTGGAAGTGTCAAATTTTAATAAATTTATTTGAAATCAACTTCGATTTTTTGGATTTTCTTGAGTATTTTTGTTATAGGATCTACAATTGAGTAAATTTAGATGAAAATAACTTCAATTTTGTGGATTGTGAAAAAAATTTTAGTTGGAAGTGTCAAATTTTAATAAATTTATTTGAAATCAACTTCGATTTTTTTGGATTTTGTCGAGTATTTTTGTTGTAGGATCTATATTTGAGTAAATTTAGATGAAAATAACTTCAATTTTTTGGATTGTGAAAAATATTTTAGTTGGAAGTGTCAAATTTTAATAAATTTATTTGAAATCAACTTCGATTTTTTGGATTTTCTTGAGTATTTTTGTTGTAGGATCTACGATTGAGTAAATTTAGATGAAAATAACTTCAATTTTTTGGATTGTGAAAAAAATTTTAGTTGGAAGTGTTAGATTTTAATAAATTTATTTGCAACTAACTCCGATTTTTTTGATTTTCATGAGTATTTTTGTTGTAGGATCTACAATTGAGTAAATTTAGATGAAAATAACTTCAATTTTGTGGATAGTGAAAAAAATTTGAGTTGGAAGTGTCAGATTTTAATAAATTTATTTGAAACTAACTTCGATTTTTTTTATTTTCTTGAGTATTTTTGTTGTAGGATCTACAATTGATTAAATTTAGATGAAAATAACTTCAATTTTGTGGATTGTGAAAAAAATTTTAGTTGGAAGTGTCAAATTTTAATAAATTTATTTGAAATCAGTTTGGATTATTTTGGATTTTGTTGACTATTTTTGTTGTAGGATCTATATTTGAGTAAATTTAGATGAAAATAACTTAAATTTTTAGGATTGTGAAAAAATTTTTAGTTGGAAGTGCCAAATTTTAATAAATTTATTTGAAACCAACTTCGATTTTTTGGATTATCTTGAGTATTTTTGTTGTAGGATCTACAATTGAGTAAATTTAGATGAAAATAACTTCAATTTTTTTGATTGTGAAAAATATTTTAGATGGAAGTGTAAAATGTTAATAAATTTATTTGAAACCAACTTCGATTTTTCTCGACTATGTTGAGTTTTTTTGATAGAGAAGCTTAATTTGAGTAATTTCAGATGAAATTAACTTCGATTTTTTGGATTTTGTCACGATTTTTTCAAATTTTAATAAATTTATTTGAAATCAACTTGGATTATTTAGAATTTTGTTCAGTATTTTTGATGTAGGATGTATATTTGAGTAAATTTAGATGAAAATATCTTCAATTTTGTGGATTGTGGAAAAAATTTTAGTTGGAAGTGCCAAATTTTAATAAATTTATTTGAAACCAAATTCGATTTTTTTGATTTTCTTGAGTATTTTTGTTGTAGGATCTACAATTGAGTAAATTTAGATGAAAATGACTTAAATTTTTTGGATTGTGAAAAATATTTTAGTTGGAAGTGTCAAATTTTAATAAATTTATTTGAAATCAACTTCGATTTTTTTGGATTTTGTCGAGTATTTTTGTTGTAGGATCTATATTTGAGTAAATTTAGATGAAAATAACTTCAATTTTTTGGATTGTGAAAAATATTTTAGTTGGAAGTGTCAAATTTTAATAAGTTTATTTCAAATCAACTTCGATTTTTTTGGATTTTGTCGAGTATTTTTGTTGTAGGATCTATATTTGAGTTAATTTAGATGAAAATAACTTCAATTTTTTGGATTGTGAAAAAAATTTTAGTTGGAAGTGTCAAATTTTAATAAATTTATTTGAAATCAATTTGGATTATTTTGGATTTTGTTGACTATTTTTGTTGTAGGATCTATATTTGAGTATAATTAGATGAAAATAACTTAAATTTTTAGGATCGTGAAAAATATTTTAGTTGGAAGTGTCAAATTTTAATAAATTTATTTGAAATCAACTTCGATTTTTTGGATTTTCTTGAGTATTTTTGTTATAGGATCTACAATTGAGTAAATTTAGATGAAAATAACTTCAATTTTGTGGATTGTGAAAAAAATTTTAGTTGGAAGTGTCAAATTTTAATAAATTTATTTGAAATCAACTTCGATTTTTTTGGATTTTGTCGAGTATTTTTGTTGTAGGATCTATATTTGAGTAAATTTAGATGAAAATAACTTCAATTTTTTGGATTGTGAAAAATATTTTAGTTGGAAGTGTCAAATTTTAATAAATTTATTTGAAATCAACTTCGATTTTTTGGATTTTCTTGAGTATTTTTGTTGTAGGATCTACGATTGAGTAAATTTAGATGAAAATAACTTCAATTTTTTGGATTGTGAAAAAAATTTTAGTTGGAAGTGTTAGATTTTAATAAATTTATTTGCAACTAACTCCGATTTTTTTGATTTTCATGAGTATTTTTGTTGTAGGATCTACAATTGAGTAAATTTAGATGAAAATAACTTCAATTTTGTGGATAGTGAAAAAAATTTGAGTTGGAAGTGTCAGATTTTAATAAATTTATTTGAAACTAACTTCGATTTTTTTTATTTTCTTGAGTATTTTTGTTGTAGGATCTACAATTGATTAAATTTAGATGAAAATAACTTCAATTTTGTGGATTGTGAAAAAAATTTTAGTTGGAAGTGTCAAATTTTAATAAATTTATTTGAAATCAGTTTGGATTATTTTGGATTTTGTTGACTATTTTTGTTGTAGGATCTATATTTGAGTAAATTTAGATGAAAATAACTTAAATTTTTAGGATTGTGAAAAAATTTTTAGTTGGAAGTGCCAAATTTTAATAAATTTATTTGAAACCAACTTCGATTTTTTGGATTATCTTGAGTATTTTTGTTGTAGGATCTACAATTGAGTAAATTTAGATGAAAATAACTTCAATTTTTTTGATTGTGAAAAATATTTTAGATGGAAGTGTAAAATGTTAATAAATTTATTTGAAACCAACTTCGATTTTTCTCGACTATGTTGAGTTTTTTTGATAGAGAAGCTTAATTTGAGTAATTTCAGATGAAATTAACTTCGATTTTTTGGATTTTGTCACGATTTTTTCAAATTTTAATAAATTTATTTGAAATCAACTTGGATTATTTAGAATTTTGTTCAGTATTTTTGATGTAGGATGTATATTTGAGTAAATTTAGATGAAAATATCTTCAATTTTGTGGATTGTGGAAAAAATTTTAGTTGGAAGTGCCAAATTTTAATAAATTTATTTGAAACCAAATTCGATTTTTTTGATTTTCTTGAGTATTTTTGTTGTAGGATCTACAATTGAGTAAATTTAGATGAAAATGACTTAAATTTTTTGGATTGTGAAAAATATTTTAGTTGGAAGTGTCAAATTTTAATAAATTTATTTGAAATCAACTTCGATTTTTTTGGATTTTGTCGAGTATTTTTGTTGTAGGATCTATATTTGAGTAAATTTAGATGAAAATAACTTCAATTTTTTGGATTGTGAAAAATATTTTAGTTGGAAGTGTCATATTTTAATAAATTTATTTCAAATCAACTTCGATTTTTTTGGATTTTGTCGAGTATTTTTGTTGTAGGATCTATATTTGAGTTAATTTAGATGAAAATAACTTCCATTTTTTGGATTGTGAAAAAAATTTTAGTTGGAAGTGTCAAATTTTAATAAATTTATTTGAAATCAATTTGGATTATTTTGGATTTTGTTGACTATTTTTGTTGTAGGATCTATATTTGAGTAAATTTAGATGAAAATAACTTCAATTTTTTGGATTGTGAAAAATATTTTAGTTGGAAGTGTCAAATTTTAATAAATTTATTTGAAATCAACTTCGATTTTTGGGATTTTCTTGAGTATTTTTGTTGTAGGATCTACGATTGAGTAAATTTAGATGAAAATAACTTCAATTTTTTGGATTGTGAAAAAAATTTTAGTTGGAAGTGTTAGATTTTAATAAATTTATTTGCAACTAACTCCGATTTTTTTGATTTTCATGAGTATTTTTGTTGTAGGATCTACAATTGAGTAAATTTAGATGAAAATACCTTCAATTTTGTGGATAGTGAAAAAAATTTGAGTTGGAAGTGTCAGATTTTAATAAATTTATTTGAAACTAACTTCGATTTTTTTTATTTTCTTGAGTATTTTTGTTGTAGGATTTACAATTGATTAAATTTAGATGAAAATAACTTCAATTTTGTGGATTGTGAAAAAAATTTTAGTTGGAAGTGTCAAATTTTAATAAATTTATTTGAATTCAGTTTGGATTATTTTGGATTTTGTTGACTATTTTTGTTGTAGGATCTATATTTGAGTAAATTTAGATGAAAATAACTTAAATTTTTAGGATTGTGAAAAAAATTTTAGTTGGAAGTGCCAAATTTTAATAAATTTATTTGAAACCAACTTCGATTTTTTGGATTATCTTGAGTATTTTTGTTGTAGGATCTACAATTGAGTAAATTTAGATGAAAATAACTTCAATTTTGTGGATTGTGAAAAAAAATTTAGTTGGAAGTGTCAAATTTTAATAAATTTATTTGAAATCAACTTCGATTTTTTTGGATTTTGTCGAGTATTTTTGTTGTAGGATCTACAATTGATTAAATTTAGATGAAAATAACTTCAATTTTGTGGATTGTGAAAAAAATTTTAGTTGGAAGTGTCAAATTTTAATAAATTTATTTGAAATCAACTTCGATTTTTTTGGATTTTGTCGAGTATTTTTGTTGTAGGATCTATATTTGAGTAAATTTAGATGAAAATAACTTCAATTTTTGGGATTGTGAAAAATATTTTAGTTGGAAGTGTCAAATTTTAATAAATTTATTTGAAATCAACTTCGATTTTTTGGATTTTCTTGAGTATTTTTGTTGTAGGATCTACAATTGAGTAAATTTAGATGAAAATAACATCAATTTTTTGGATTGTGAAAAATATTTTAGTTGGAAGTGTCGAATTTTAATAAATTTATTTGAAATCAACTTCGATTATTTTGAATTTTGTTCAGTATTTTTGTTGTAGGATGTATATTTGAGTAAATTTAGATGAAAATATCTTCAATTTTTTGGATTCTGAAAAAAAATTTAGATGGAAGTGTAAAATTTTAATAAATTTTTTTGAAACCAACTTCGATTTTTCTCGACTATGTTGAGTTTTTTTGATAGAGAAGCTTAATTTGAGTAATTTCAGATGAAATTAACTTCGATTTTTTGGATTTTGTCACGATTTTTTCAAATTTTAATAAATTTACTTGAAATCAACTTGGATTATTTAGAATTTTGTTCAGTATTTTTGTTGTAGGATGTATATTTGAGTAAATTTAGATGAAAATATCTTCAATTTTGTGGATTGTGGAAAAAATTTTAGTTGGAAGTGTCAAATTTTAATAAATTTATTTGAAATCAACTTCGATTTTTTGGATTTTCTTGAGTATTTTTGTTGTAGGATCTACAATTGATTAAATTTAGATGAAAATCACTTCAATTTTGTGGATTGTGAAAAAAAATTTAGTTGGAAGTGTCAAATTTTAATAAAGTTATTTGAAATCAACTTCGATTTTTTTGGATTTTGTCGAGTATTTTTTTTGTAGGATCTATATTTGAGTAAATTTAGATGAAAATAACTTCAATTTTTGGGATTGTGAAAAATATTTTAGTTGGAAGTGTCAAATTTTAATAAATTTATTTGAAATCAACTTCGATTTTTTGGATTTTCTTGAGTATTTTTGTTGTAGGATCTACAATTGAGTAAATTTAGATGAAAATAACATCAATTTTTTGGATTGTGAAAAATATTTTAGTTGGAAGTGTCGAATTTTAATAAATTTATTTGAAATCAACTTCGATTTTTTTGGATTTTGTCTAGTATTTTTGTTGTAGGATCTATATTTGAGTAAATTTAGATGAAAATAACTTCAATTTTTTGGATTGTGAAAAATATTTTAGTTGGAAGTGTCAAATTTTAATAAATTTATTTGAAATCAACTTCGATTTTTTGGATTTTCTTGAGTATTTTTGTTGTAGGATCTACAATTGAGTAAATTTAGATGAAAATAACTTCAATTTTGTGGATTGTGAAAAAAATTTTAGTTGGAAGTGTCAAATTTTAATAAATTTATTTGAAATCAACTTCGATTTTTTTGGATTTTGTCTAGTATTTTTGTTGTAGGATCTACAATTGATTAAATTTAGATGAAAATAACTTCAATTTTGTGGATTGTGAAAAAAAATTTAGTTGGAAGTGTCAAATTTTAATAAATTTATTTGAAATCAACTTCGATTTTTTTGGATTTTGTCGAGTATTTTTGTTGTAGGATCTACAATTGATTAAATTTAGATGAAAATAACTTCAATTTTGTGGATTGTGAAAAAAATTTTAGTTGGAAGTGTCAAATTTTAATAAATTTATTTGAAATCAACTTCGATTTTTTTGGATTTTGTCGAGTATTTTTGTTGTAGGATCTATATTTGAGTAAATTTAGATGAAAATAACTTCAATTTTTGGGATTGTGAAAAATATTTTAGTTGGAAGTGTCAAATTTTAATAAATTTATTTGAAATCAACTTCGATTTTTTGGATTTTCTTGAGTATTTTTGTTGTAGGATCTACAATTGAGTAAATTTAGATGAAAATAACATCAATTTTTTGGATTGTGAAAAATATTTTAGTTGGAAGTGTCGAATTTTAATAAATTTATTTGAAATCAACTTCGATTATTTTGAATTTTGTTCAGTATTTTTGTTGTAGGATGTATATTTGAGTAAATTTAGATGAAAATATCTTCAATTTTTTGGATTCTGAAAAAAAATTTAGATGGAAGTGTAAAATTTTAATAAATTTTTTTGAAACCAACTTCGATTTTTCTCGACTATGTTGAGTTTTTTTGATAGAGAAGCTTAATTTGAGTAATTTCAGATGAAATTAACTTCGATTTTTTGGATTTTGTCACGATTTTTTCAAATTTTAATAAATTTACTTGAAATCAACTTGGATTATTTAGAATTTTGTTCAGTATTTTTGTTGTAGGATGTATATTTGAGTAAATTTAGATGAAAATATCTTCAATTTTGTGGATTGTGGAAAAAATTTTAGTTGGAAGTGTCAAATTTTAATAAATTTATTTGAAATCAACTTCGATTTTTTGGATTTTCTTGAGTATTTTTGTTGTAGGATCTACAATTGATTAAATTTAGATGAAAATCACTTCAATTTTGTGGATTGTGAAAAAAAATTTAGTTGGAAGTGTCAAATTTTAATAAAGTTATTTGAAATCAACTTCGATTTTTTTGGATTTTGTCGAGTATTTTTTTTGTAGGATCTATATTTGAGTAAATTTAGATGAAAATAACTTCAATTTTTGGGATTGTGAAAAATATTTTAGTTGGAAGTGTCAAATTTTAATAAATTTATTTGAAATCAACTTCGATTTTTTGGATTTTCTTGAGTATTTTTGTTGTAGGATCTACAATTGAGTAAATTTAGATGAAAATAACATCAATTTTTTGGATTGTGAAAAATATTTTAGTTGGAAGTGTCGAATTTTAATAAATTTATTTGAAATCAACTTCGATTTTTTTGGATTTTGTCTAGTATTTTTGTTGTAGGATCTATATTTGAGTAAATTTAGATGAAAATAACTTCAATTTTTTGGATTGTGAAAAATATTTTAGTTGGAAGTGTCAAATTTTAATAAATTTATTTGAAATCAACTTCGATTTTTTGGATTTTCTTGAGTATTTTTGTTGTAGGATCTACAATTGAGTAAATTTAGATGAAAATAACTTCAATTTTGTGGATTGTGAAAAAAATTTTAGTTGGAAGTGTCAAATTTTAATAAATTTATTTGAAACCAACTTCGATTTTTCTCGACTATGTTGAGTTTTTTTGATAGAGAAGCTTAATTTGAGTAATTTCAGATGAAATTAACTTCGATTTTTTGGATTTTGTCACGATTTTTTCAAATTTTAATAAATTTATTTGAAATCAACTTGGATTATTTAGAATTTTGTTCAGTATTTTTGTTGTAGGATGTATATTTGAGTAAATTTAGATGAAAATATCTTCACTTTTGTGGATTGTGGAAAAAATTTTAGTTGGAAGTGCCAAATTTTAATAAATTTATTTGAAACCAAATTCGATTTTTTTGATTTTCTTGAGTATTTTTGTTGTAGGATCTACAATTGAGTAAATTTAGATGAAAATGACTTAAATTTTTTGGATTGTGAAAAATATTTTAGTTGGAAGTGTCAAATTTTAATAAATTTATTTGAAATCAACTTCGATTTTTTTGGATTTTGTCGAGTATTTTTGTTGTAGGATCTACAATTGATTAAATTTAGATGAAAATAACTTCAATTTTGTGGATTGTGAAAAAAATTTTAGTTGGAAGTGTCAAATTTTAATAAATTTATTTGAAATCAACTTCGATTTTTTTGGATTTTGTCGAGTATTTTTGTTGTAGGATCTATATTTGAGTAAATTTAGATGAAAATAACTTCAATTTTTGGGATTCTGAAAAAAAATTTAGATGGAAGTGTAAAATTTTAATAAATTTTTTTGAAACCAACTTCGATTTTTCTCGACTATGTTGAGTTTTTTTGATAGAGAAGCTTAATTTGAGTAATTTCAGATGAAATTAACTTCGATTTTTTGGATTTTGTCACGATTTTTTCAAATTTTAATAAATTTACTTGAAATCAACTTGGATTATTTAGAATTTTGTTCAGTATTTTTGTTGTAGGATGTATATTTGAGTAAATTTAGATGAAAATATCTTCAATTTTGTGGATTGTGGAAAAAATTTTAGTTGGAAGTGTCAAATTTTAATAAATTTATTTGAAATCAACTTCGATTTTTTGGATTTTCTTGAGTATTTTTGTTGTAGGATCTACAATTGAGTAAATTTAGATGAAAATAACATCAATTTTTTGGATTGTGAAAAATATTTTAGTTGGAAGTGTCGAATTTTAATAAATTTATTTGAAATCAACTTCGATTTTTTTGGATTTTGTCTAGTATTTTTGTTGTAGGATCTATATTTGAGTAAATTTAGATGAAAGTAACTTCAATTTTTTGGATTGTGAAAAATATTTTAGTTGGAAGTGTCAAATTTTAATAAATTTATTTGAAATCAACTTCGATTTTTTGGATTTTCTTGAGTATTTTTGTTGTAGGATCTACAATTGAGTAAATTTAGATGAAAATAACTTCAATTTTGTGGATTGTGAAAAAAATTTTAGTTGGAAGTGTCAAATTTTAATAAATTTATTTGAAATCAACTTCGATTTTTTTGGATTTTGTCTAGTATTTTTGTTGTAGGATCTACAATTGATTAAATTTAGATGAAAATAACTTCAATTTTGTGGATTGTGAAAAAAAATTTTAGTTGGAAGTGTCAAATTTTAATAAATTTATTTGAAATCAGTTTGGATTATTTTGGATTTTGTTGACTATTTTTGGTGTAGGATCTATATTTGAGTTATCAACAGGAGGAATACGTCCATCGAGGTCGGTCTCTGGACGAAGAAGGAGGATCATCTCCCGACAGGGGGGCCGACTCGAAGTAGTCAAAGCTAGTTCCGAGTTCGGTCCCAGGTGATCAAGCGGGGAGGCTTAAGAGGGGGGTTTTTAGTGGGTATTATTGCACATACAGAGTCCCACATAACCCCGGGATTCCCCCGGGGTATGCGTAATTGCATTTTCCCCCCTCTATTAAAAAAAAAAAAAAATAAAAAAAAAAGGATCTATATTTGAGTAAATTTAGATGAAAATAACTTAAATTTTTAGGATTGTGAAAAAATTTTTAGTTGGAAGTGCCAAATTTTAATAAATTTATTTGAAACCAACTTCGATTTTTTGGATTATCTTGAGTATTTTTGTTGTAGGATCTACAATTGAGTAAATTTAGATGAAAATAACTTCAATTTTTTTGATTGTGAAAAATATTTTAGATGGAAGTGTAAAATTTTAATAAATTTATTTGAAACCAACTTCGATTTTTCTCGACTATGTTGAGTTTTTTTGATAGAGAAGCTTAATTTGAGTAATTTCAGATGAAATTAACTTCGATTTTTTGGATTTTGTCACGATTTTTTCAAATTTTAATAAATTTATTTGAAATCAACTTGGATTATTTAGAATTTTGTTCAGTATTTTTGTTGTAGGATGTATATTTGAGTAAATTTAGATGAAAATATCTTCACTTTTGTGGATTGTGGAAAAAATTTTAGTTGGAAGTGCCAAATTTTAATAAATTTATTTGAAACCAAATTCGATTTTTTTGATTTTCTTGAGTATTTTTGTTGTAGGATCTACAATTGAGTAAATTTAGATGAAAATGACTTAAATTTTTTGGATTGTGAAAAATATTTTAGTTGGAAGTGTCAAATTTTAATAAATTTATTTGAAATCAACTTCGATTTTTTTGGATTTTGTCGAGTATTTTTGTTGTAGGATCTACAATTGATTAAATTTAGATGAAAATAACTTCAATTTTGTGGATTGTGAAAAAAATTTTAGTTGGAAGTGTCAAATTTTAATAAATTTATTTGAAATCAACTTCGATTTTTTTGGATTTTGTCGAGTATTTTTGTTGTAGGATCTATATTTGAGTAAATTTAGATGAAAATAACTTCAATTTTTGGGATTGTGAAAAATATTTTAGTTGGAAGTGTCAAATTTTAATAAATTTATTTGAAATCAACTTCGATTTTTTGGATTTTCTTGAGTATTTTTTTTGTAGGATCTATTATTGAGTAAATTTAGATGAAAATAACATCAATTTTTTGGATTGTGAAAAATATTTTAGTTGGAAGTGTCGAATTTTAATAAATTTATTTGAAATCAACTTCGATTATTTTGAATTTTGTTCAGTATTTTTGTTGTAGGATGTATATTTGAGTAAATTTAGATGAAAATATCTTCAATTTTTTGGATTCTGAAAAAAAATTTAGATGGAAGTGTAAAATTTTAATAAATTTTTTTGAAACCAACTTCGATTTTTCTCGACTATGTTGAGTTTTTTTGATAGAGAAGCTTAATTTGAGTAATTTCAGATGAAATTAACTTCGATTTTTTGGATTTTGTCACGATTTTTTCAAATTTTAATAAATTTACTTGAAATCAACTTGGATTATTTAGAATTTTGTTCAGTATTTTTGTTGTAGGATGTATATTTGAGTAAATTTAGATGAAAATATCTTCAATTTTGTGGATTGTGGAAAAAATTTTAGTTGGAAGTGTCAAATTTTAATAAATTTATTTGAAATCAACTTCGATTTTTTGGATTTTCTTGAGTATTTTTGTTGTAGGATCTACAATTGATTAAATTTAGATGAAAATCACTTCAATTTTGTGGATTGTGAAAAAAAATTTAGTTGGAAGTGTCAAATTTTAATAAAGTTATTTGAAATCAACTTCGATTTTTTTGGATTTTGTCGAGTATTTTTTTTGTAGGATCTATATTTGAGTAAATTTAGATGAAAATAACTTCAATTTTTGGGATTGTGAAAAATATTTTAGTTGGAAGTGTCAAATTTTAATAAATTTATTTGAAATCAACTTCGATTTTTTGGATTTTCTTGAGTATTTTTGTTGTAGGATCTACAATTGAGTAAATTTAGATGAAAATAACATCAATTTTTTGGATTGTGAAAAATATTTTAGTTGGAAGTGTCGAATTTTAATAAATTTATTTGAAATCAACTTCGATTTTTTTGGATTTTGTCTAGTATTTTTGTTGTAGGATCTATATTTGAGTAAATTTAGATGAAAATAACTTCAATTTTTTGGATTGTGAAAAATATTTTAGTTGGAAGTGTCAAATTTTAATAAATTTATTTGAAATCAACTTCGATTTTTTGGATTTTCTTGAGTATTTTTGTTGTAGGATCTACAATTGAGTAAATTTAGATGAAAATAACTTCAATTTTGTGGATTGTGAAAAAAATTTTAGTTGGAAGTGTCAAATTTTAATAAATTTATTTGAAATCAACTTCGATTTTTTTGGATTTTGTCTAGTATTTTTGTTGTAGGATGTACAATTGATTAAATTTAGATGAAAATAACTTCAATTTTGTGGATTGTGAAAAAAAATTTTAGTTGGAAGTGTCAAATTTTAATAAATTTATTTGAAATCAACTTCGATTTTTTGGATTTTCTTGAGTATTTTTTTTGTAGGATCTATTATTGAGTAAATTTAGATGAAAATAACATCAATTTTTTGGATTGTGAAAAATATTTTAGTTGGAAGTGTCGAATTTTAATAAATTTATTTGAAATCAACTTCGATTATTTTGAATTTTGTTCAGTATTTTTGTTGTAGGATGTATATTTGAGTAAATTTAGATGAAAATATCTTCAATTTTTTGGATTCTGAAAAAAAATTTAGATGGAAGTGTAAAATTTTAATAAATTTTTTTGAAACCAACTTCGATTTTTCTCGACTATGTTGAGTTTTTTTGATAGAGAAGCTTAATTTGAGTAATTTCAGATGAAATTAACTTCGATTTTTTGGATTTTGTCACGATTTTTTCAAATTTTAATAAATTTACTTGAAATCAACTTGGATTATTTAGAATTTTGTTCAGTATTTTTGTTGTAGGATGTATATTTGAGTAAATTTAGATGAAAATATCTTCAATTTTGTGGATTGTGGAAAAAATTTTAGTTGGAAGTGTCAAATTTTAATAAATTTATTTGAAATCAACTTCGATTTTTTGGATTTTCTTGAGTATTTTTGTTGTAGGATCTACAATTGATTAAATTTAGATGAAAATCACTTCAATTTTGTGGATTGTGAAAAAAAATTTAGTTGGAAGTGTCAAATTTTAATAAAGTTATTTGAAATCAACTTCGATTTTTTTGGATTTTGTCGAGTATTTTTTTTGTAGGATCTATATTTGAGTAAATTTAGATGAAAATAACTTCAATTTTTGGGATTGTGAAAAATATTTTAGTTGGAAGTGTCAAATTTTAATAAATTTATTTGAAATCAACTTCGATTTTTTGGATTTTCTTGAGTATTTTTGTTGTAGGATCTACAATTGAGTAAATTTAGATGAAAATAACATCAATTTTTTGGATTGTGAAAAATATTTTAGTTGGAAGTGTCGAATTTTAATAAATTTATTTGAAATCAACTTCGATTTTTTTGGATTTTGTCTAGTATTTTTGTTGTAGGATCTATATTTGAGTAAATTTAGATGAAAATAACTTCAATTTTTTGGATTGTGAAAAATATTTTAGTTGGAAGTGTCAAATTTTAATAAATTTATTTGAAATCAACTTCGATTTTTTGGATTTTCTTGAGTATTTTTGTTGTAGGATCTACAATTGAGTAAATTTAGATGAAAATAACTTCAATTTTGTGGATTGTGAAAAAAATTTTAGTTGGAAGTGTCAAATTTTAATAAATTTATTTGAAATCAACTTCGATTTTTTTGGATTTTGTCTAGTATTTTTGTTGTAGGATCTACAATTGATTAAATTTAGATGAAAATAACTTCAATTTTGTGGATTGTGAAAAAAAATTTTAGTTGGAAGTGTCAAATTTTAATAAATTTATTTGAAATCAGTTTGGATTATTTTGGATTTTGTTGACTATTTTTGGTGTAGGATCTATATTTGAGTTATCAACAGGAGGAATACGTCCATCGAGGTCGGTCTCTGGACGAAGAAGGAGGATCATCTCCCGACAGGGGGGCCGACTCGAAGTAGTCAAAGCTAGTTCCGAGTTCGGTCCCAGGTGATCAAGCGGGGAGGCTTAAGAGGGGGGTTTTTAGTGGGTATTATTGCACATACAGAGTCCCACATAACCCCGGGATTCCCCCGGGGTATGCGTAATTGCATTTTCCCCCCTCTATTAAAAAAAAAAAAAAATAAAAAAAAAAGGATCTATATTTGAGTAAATTTAGATGAAAATAACTTAAATTTTTAGGATTGTGAAAAAATTTTTAGTTGGAAGTGCCAAATTTTAATAAATTTATTTGAAACCAACTTCGATTTTTTGGATTATCTTGAGTATTTTTGTTGTAGGATCTACAATTGAGTAAATTTAGATGAAAATAACTTCAATTTTTTTGATTGTGAAAAATATTTTAGATGGAAGTGTAAAATTTTAATAAATTTATTTGAAACCAACTTCGATTTTTCTCGACTATGTTGAGTTTTTTTGATAGAGAAGCTTAATTTGAGTAATTTCAGATGAAATTAACTTCGATTTTTTGGATTTTGTCACGATTTTTTCAAATTTTAATAAATTTATTTGAAATCAACTTGGATTATTTAGAATTTTGTTCAGTATTTTTGTTGTAGGATGTATATTTGAGTAAATTTAGATGAAAATATCTTCACTTTTGTGGATTGTGGAAAAAATTTTAGTTGGAAGTGCCAAATTTTAATAAATTTATTTGAAACCAAATTCGATTTTTTTGATTTTCTTGAGTATTTTTGTTGTAGGATCTACAATTGAGTAAATTTAGATGAAAATGACTTAAATTTTTTGGATTGTGAAAAATATTTTAGTTGGAAGTGTCAAATTTTAATAAATTTATTTGAAATCAACTTCGATTTTTTTGGATTTTGTCGAGTATTTTTGTTGTAGGATCTACAATTGATTAAATTTAGATGAAAATAACTTCAATTTTGTGGATTGTGAAAAAAATTTTAGTTGGAAGTGTCAAATTTTAATAAATTTATTTGAAATCAACTTCGATTTTTTTGGATTTTGTCGAGTATTTTTGTTGTAGGATCTATATTTGAGTAAATTTAGATGAAAATAACTTCAATTTTTGGGATTCTGAAAAAAAATTTAGATGGAAGTGTAAAATTTTAATAAATTTTTTTGAAACCAACTTCGATTTTTCTCGACTATGTTGAGTTTTTTTGATAGAGAAGCTTAATTTGAGTAATTTCAGATGAAATTAACTTCGATTTTTTGGATTTTGTCACGATTTTTTCAAATTTTAATAAATTTACTTGAAATCAACTTGGATTATTTAGAATTTTGTTCAGTATTTTTGTTGTAGGATGTATATTTGAGTAAATTTAGATGAAAATATCTTCAATTTTGTGGATTGTGGAAAAAATTTTAGTTGGAAGTGTCAAATTTTAATAAATTTATTTGAAATCAACTTCGATTTTTTGGATTTTCTTGAGTATTTTTGTTGTAGGATCTACAATTGAGTAAATTTAGATGAAAATAACATCAATTTTTTGGATTGTGAAAAATATTTTAGTTGGAAGTGTCGAATTTTAATAAATTTATTTGAAATCAACTTCGATTTTTTTGGATTTTGTCTAGTATTTTTGTTGTAGGATCTATATTTGAGTAAATTTAGATGAAAGTAACTTCAATTTTTTGGATTGTGAAAAATATTTTAGTTGGAAGTGTCAAATTTTAATAAATTTATTTGAAATCAACTTCGATTTTTTGGATTTTCTTGAGTATTTTTGTTGTAGGATCTACAATTGAGTAAATTTAGATGAAAATAACTTCAATTTTGTGGATTGTGAAAAAAATTTTAGTTGGAAGTGTCAAATTTTAATAAATTTATTTGAAATCAACTTCGATTTTTTTGGATTTTGTCTAGTATTTTTGTTGTAGGATCTACAATTGATTAAATTTAGATGAAAATAACTTCAATTTTGTGGATTGTGAAAAAAAATTTTAGTTGGAAGTGTCAAATTTTAATAAATTTATTTGAAATCAGTTTGGATTATTTTGGATTTTGTTGACTATTTTTGGTGTAGGATCTATATTTGAGTTATCAACAGGAGGAATACGTCCATCGAGGTCGGTCTCTGGACGAAGAAGGAGGATCATCTCCCGACAGGGGGGCCGACTCGAAGTAGTCAAAGCTAGTTCCGAGTTCGGTCCCAGGTGATCAAGCGGGGAGGCTTAAGAGGGGGGTTTTTAGTGGGTATTATTGCACATACAGAGTCCCACATAACCCCGGGATTCCCCCGGGGTATGCGTAATTGCATTTTCCCCCCTCTATTAAAAAAAAAAAAAAATAAAAAAAAAAGGATCTATATTTGAGTAAATTTAGATGAAAATAACATAAATTTTTAGGATTGTGAAAAAATTTTTAGTTGGAAGTGCCAAATTTTAATAAATTTATTTGAAACCAACTTCGATTTTTTGGATTATCTTGAGTATTTTTGTTGTAGGATCTACAATTGAGTAAATTTAGATGAAAATAACTTCAATTTTTTTGATTGTGAAAAATATTTTAGATGGAAGTGTAAAATTTTAATAAATTTATTTGAAACCAACTTCGATTTTTCTCGACTATGTTGAGTTTTTTTGATAGAGAAGCTTAATTTGAGTAATTTCAGATGAAATTAACTTCGATTTTTTGGATTTTGTCACGATTTTTTCAAATTTTAATAAATTTATTTGAAATCAACTTGGATTATTTAGAATTTTGTTCAGTATTTTTGTTGTAGGATGTATATTTGAGTAAATTTAGATGAAAATATCTTCACTTTTGTGGATTGTGGAAAAAATTTTAGTTGGAAGTGCCAAATTTTAATAAATTTATTTGAAACCAAATTCGATTTTTTTGATTTTCTTGAGTATTTTTGTTGTAGGATCTACAATTGAGTAAATTTAGATGAAAATGACTTAAATTTTTTGGATTGTGAAAAATATTTTAGTTGGAAGTGTCAAATTTTAATAAATTTATTTGAAATCAACTTCGATTTTTTTGGATTTTGTCGAGTATTTTTGTTGTAGGATCTACAATTGATTAAATTTAGATGAAAATAACTTCAATTTTGTGGATTGTGAAAAAAATTTTAGTTGGAAGTGTCAAATTTTAATAAATTTATTTGAAATCAACTTCGATTTTTTTGGATTTTGTCGAGTATTTTTGTTGTAGGATCTATATTTGAGTAAATTTAGATGAAAATAACTTCAATTTTTGGGATTGTGAAAAATATTTTAGTTGGAAGTGTCAAATTTTAATAAATTTATTTGAAATCAACTTCGATTTTTTGGATTTTCTTGAGTATTTTTTTTGTAGGATCTATTATTGAGTAAATTTAGATGAAAATAACATCAATTTTTTGGATTGTGAAAAATATTTTAGTTGGAAGTGTCGAATTTTAATAAATTTATTTGAAATCAACTTCGATTATTTTGAATTTTGTTCAGTATTTTTGTTGTAGGATGTATATTTGAGTAAATTTAGATGAAAATATCTTCAATTTTTTGGATTCTGAAAAAAAATTTAGATGGAAGTGTAAAATTTTAATAAATTTTTTTGAAACCAACTTCGATTTTTCTCGACTATGTTGAGTTTTTTTGATAGAGAAGCTTAATTTGAGTAATTTCAGATGAAATTAACTTCGATTTTTTGGATTTTGTCACGATTTTTTCAAATTTTAATAAATTTACTTGAAATCAACTTGGATTATTTAGAATTTTGTTCAGTATTTTTGTTGTAGGATGTATATTTGAGTAAATTTAGATGAAAATATCTTCAATTTTGTGGATTGTGGAAAAAATTTTAGTTGGAAGTGTCAAATTTTAATAAATTTATTTGAAATCAACTTCGATTTTTTGGATTTTCTTGAGTATTTTTGTTGTAGGATCTACAATTGATTAAATTTAGATGAAAATCACTTCAATTTTGTGGATTGTGAAAAAAAATTTAGTTGGAAGTGTCAAATTTTAATAAAGTTATTTGAAATCAACTTCGATTTTTTTGGATTTTGTCGAGTATTTTTTTTGTAGGATCTATATTTGAGTAAATTTAGATGAAAATAACTTCAATTTTTGGGATTGTGAAAAATATTTTAGTTGGAAGTGTCAAATTTTAATAAATTTATTTGAAATCAACTTCGATTTTTTGGATTTTCTTGAGTATTTTTGTTGTAGGATCTACAATTGAGTAAATTTAGATGAAAATAACATCAATTTTTTGGATTGTGAAAAATATTTTAGTTGGAAGTGTCGAATTTTAATAAATTTATTTGAAATCAACTTCGATTTTTTTGGATTTTGTCTAGTATTTTTGTTGTAGGATCTATATTTGAGTAAATTTAGATGAAAATAACTTCAATTTTTTGGATTGTGAAAAATATTTTAGTTGGAAGTGTCAAATTTTAATAAATTTATTTGAAATCAACTTCGATTTTTTGGATTTTCTTGAGTATTTTTGTTGTAGGATCTACAATTGAGTAAATTTAGATGAAAATAACTTCAATTTTGTGGATTGTGAAAAAAATTTTAGTTGGAAGTGTCAAATTTTAATAAATTTATTTGAAATCAACTTCGATTTTTTTGGATTTTGTCTAGTATTTTTGTTGTAGGATGTACAATTGATTAAATTTAGATGAAAATAACTTCAATTTTGTGGATTGTGAAAAAAAATTTTAGTTGGAAGTGTCAAATTTTAATAAATTTATTTGAAATCAACTTCGATTTTTTGGATTTTCTTGAGTATTTTTTTTGTAGGATCTATTATTGAGTAAATTTAGATGAAAATAACATCAATTTTTTGGATTGTGAAAAATATTTTAGTTGGAAGTGTCGAATTTTAATAAATTTATTTGAAATCAACTTCGATTATTTTGAATTTTGTTCAGTATTTTTGTTGTAGGATGTATATTTGAGTAAATTTAGATGAAAATATCTTCAATTTTTTGGATTCTGAAAAAAAATTTAGATGGAAGTGTAAAATTTTAATAAATTTTTTTGAAACCAACTTCGATTTTTCTCGACTATGTTGAGTTTTTTTGATAGAGAAGCTTAATTTGAGTAATTTCAGATGAAATTAACTTCGATTTTTTGGATTTTGTCACGATTTTTTCAAATTTTAATAAATTTACTTGAAATCAACTTGGATTATTTAGAATTTTGTTCAGTATTTTTGTTGTAGGATGTATATTTGAGTAAATTTAGATGAAAATATCTTCAATTTTGTGGATTGTGGAAAAAATTTTAGTTGGAAGTGTCAAATTTTAATAAATTTATTTGAAATCAACTTCGATTTTTTGGATTTTCTTGAGTATTTTTGTTGTAGGATCTACAATTGAGTAAATTTAGATGAAAATAACATCAATTTTTTGGATTGTGAAAAATATTTTAGTTGGAAGTGTCGAATTTTAATAAATTTATTTGAAATCAACTTCGATTTTTTTGGATTTTGTCTAGTATTTTTGTTGTAGGATCTATATTTGAGTAAATTTAGATGAAAATAACTTCAATTTTGTGGATTGTGAAAAAAAATTTTAGTTGGAAGTGTCAAATTTTAATAAATTTATTTGAAATCAGTTTGGATTATTTTGGATTTTGTTGACTATTTTTGGTGTAGGATCTATATTTGAGTTATCAACAGGAGGAATACGTCCATCGAGGTCGGTCTCTGGACGAAGAAGGAGGATCATCTCCCGACAGGGGGGCCGACTCGAAGTAGTCAAAGCTAGTTCCGAGTTCGGTCCCAGGTGATCAAGCGGGGAGGCTTAAGAGGGGGGTTTTTAGTGGGTATTATTGCACATACAGAGTCCCACATAACCCCGGGATTCCCCCGGGGTATGCGTAATTGCATTTTCCCCCCTCTATTAAAAAAAAAAAAAAATAAAAAAAAAAGGATCTATATTTGAGTAAATTTAGATGAAAATAACTTAAATTTTTAGGATTGTGAAAAAATTTTTAGTTGGAAGTGCCAAATTTTAATAAATTTATTTGAAACCAACTTCGATTTTTTGGATTATCTTGAGTATTTTTGTTGTAGGATCTACAATTGAGTAAATTTAGATGAAAATAACTTCAATTTTTTTGATTGTGAAAAATATTTTAGATGGAAGTGTAAAATTTTAATAAATTTATTTGAAACCAACTTCGATTTTTCTCGACTATGTTGAGTTTTTTTGATAGAGAAGCTTAATTTGAGTAATTTCAGATGAAATTAACTTCGATTTTTTGGATTTTGTCACGATTTTTTCAAATTTTAATAAATTTATTTGAAATCAACTTGGATTATTTAGAATTTTGTTCAGTATTTTTGTTGTAGGATGTATATTTGAGTAAATTTAGATGAAAATATCTTCACTTTTGTGGATTGTGGAAAAAATTTTAGTTGGAAGTGCCAAATTTTAATAAATTTATTTGAAACCAAATTCGATTTTTTTGATTTTCTTGAGTATTTTTGTTGTAGGATCTACAATTGAGTAAATTTAGATGAAAATGACTTAAATTTTTTGGATTGTGAAAAATATTTTAGTTGGAAGTGTCAAATTTTAATAAATTTATTTGAAATCAACTTCGATTTTTTTGGATTTTGTCGAGTATTTTTGTTGTAGGATCTACAATTGATTAAATTTAGATGAAAATAACTTCAATTTTGTGGATTGTGAAAAAAATTTTAGTTGGAAGTGTCAAATTTTAATAAATTTATTTGAAATCAACTTCGATTTTTTTGGATTTTGTCGAGTATTTTTGTTGTAGGATCTATATTTGAGTAAATTTAGATGAAAATAACTTCAATTTTTGGGATTGTGAAAAATATTTTAGTTGGAAGTGTCAAATTTTAATAAATTTATTTGAAATCAACTTCGATTTTTTGGATTTTCTTGAGTATTTTTTTTGTAGGATCTATTATTGAGTAAATTTAGATGAAAATAACATCAATTTTTTGGATTGTGAAAAATATTTTAGTTGGAAGTGTCGAATTTTAATAAATTTATTTGAAATCAACTTCGATTATTTTGAATTTTGTTCAGTATTTTTGTTGTAGGATGTATATTTGAGTAAATTTAGATGAAAATATCTTCAATTTTTTGGATTCTGAAAAAAAATTTAGATGGAAGTGTAAAATTTTAATAAATTTTTTTGAAACCAACTTCGATTTTTCTCGACTATGTTGAGTTTTTTTGATAGAGAAGCTTAATTTGAGTAATTTCAGATGAAATTAACTTCGATTTTTTGGATTTTGTCACGATTTTTTCAAATTTTAATAAATTTACTTGAAATCAACTTGGATTATTTAGAATTTTGTTCAGTATTTTTGTTGTAGGATGTATATTTGAGTAAATTTAGATGAAAATATCTTCAATTTTGTGGATTGTGGAAAAAATTTTAGTTGGAAGTGTCAAATTTTAATAAATTTATTTGAAATCAACTTCGATTTTTTGGATTTTCTTGAGTATTTTTGTTGTAGGATCTACAATTGATTAAATTTAGATGAAAATCACTTCAATTTTGTGGATTGTGAAAAAAAATTTAGTTGGAAGTGTCAAATTTTAATAAAGTTATTTGAAATCAACTTCGATTTTTTTGGATTTTGTCGAGTATTTTTTTTGTAGGATCTATATTTGAGTAAATTTAGATGAAAATAACTTCAATTTTTGGGATTGTGAAAAATATTTTAGTTGGAAGTGTCAAATTTTAATAAATTTATTTGAAATCAACTTCGATTTTTTGGATTTTCTTGAGTATTTTTGTTGTAGGATCTACAATTGAGTAAATTTAGATGAAAATAACATCAATTTTTTGGATTGTGAAAAATATTTTAGTTGGAAGTGTCGAATTTTAATAAATTTATTTGAAATCAACTTCGATTTTTTTGGATTTTGTCTAGTATTTTTGTTGTAGGATCTATATTTGAGTAAATTTAGATGAAAATAACTTCAATTTTTTGGATTGTGAAAAATATTTTAGTTGGAAGTGTCAAATTTTAATAAATTTATTTGAAATCAACTTCGATTTTTTGGATTTTCTTGAGTATTTTTGTTGTAGGATCTACAATTGAGTAAATTTAGATGAAAATAACTTCAATTTTGTGGATTGTGAAAAAAATTTTAGTTGGAAGTGTCAAATTTTAATAAATTTATTTGAAATCAACTTCGATTTTTTTGGATTTTGTCTAGTATTTTTGTTGTAGGATCTACAATTGATTAAATTTAGATGAAAATAACTTCAATTTTGTGGATTGTGAAAAAAAATTTTAGTTGGAAGTGTCAAATTTTAATAAATTTATTTGAAATCAGTTTGGATTATTTTGGATTTTGTTGACTATTTTTGGTGAAGGATCTATATTTGAATTATCAACAGGAGGAATACGTCCATCGAGGTCGGTCTCTGGACGAAGAAGGAGGATCATCTCCCGACAGGGGGGCCGACTCGAAGTAGTCAAAGCTAGTTCCGAGTTCGGTCCCAGGTGATCAAGCGGGGAGGCTTAAGAGGGGGGTTTTTAGTGGGTATTATTGCACATACAGAGTCCCACATAACCCCGGGATTCCCCCGGGGTATGCGTAATTGCATTTTCCCCCCTCTATTAAAAAAAAAAAAAATAAAAAAAAAAGGATCTATATTTGAGTAAATTTAGATGAAAATAACTTAAATTTTTAGGATTGTGAAAAAATTTTTAGTTGGAAGTGCCAAATTTTAATAAATTTATTTGAAACCAACTTCGATTTTTTGGATTATCTTGAGTATTTTTGTTGTAGGATCTACAATTGAGTAAATTTAGATGAAAATAACTTCAATTTTTTTGATTGTGAAAAATATTTTAGATGGAAGTGTAAAATTTTAATAAATTTATTTGAAACCAACTTCGATTTTTCTCGACTATGTTGAGTTTTTTTGATAGAGAAGCTTAATTTGAGTAATTTCAGATGAAATTAACTTCGATTTTTTGGATTTTGTCACGATTTTTTCAAATTTTAATAAATTTATTTGAAATCAACTTGGATTATTTAGAATTTTGTTCAGTATTTTTGTTGTAGGATGTATATTTGAGTAAATTTAGATGAAAATATCTTCACTTTTGTGGATTGTGGAAAAAATTTTAGTTGGAAGTGCCAAATTTTAATAAATTTATTTGAAACCAAATTCGATTTTTTTGATTTTCTTGAGTATTTTTGTTGTAGGATCTACAATTGAGTAAATTTAGATGAAAATGACTTAAATTTTTTGGATTGTGAAAAATATTTTAGTTGGAAGTGTCAAATTTTAATAAATTTATTTGAAATCAACTTCGATTTTTTTGGATTTTGTCGAGTATTTTTGTTGTAGGATCTACAATTGATTAAATTTAGATGAAAATAACTTCAATTTTGTGGATTGTGAAAAAAATTTTAGTTGGAAGTGTCAAATTTTAATAAATTTATTTGAAATCAACTTCGATTTTTTTGGATTTTGTCGAGTATTTTTGTTGTAGGATCTATATTTGAGTAAATTTAGATGAAAATAACTTCAATTTTTGGGATTGTGAAAAATATTTTAGTTGGAAGTGTCAAATTTTAATAAATTTATTTGAAATCAACTTCGATTTTTTGGATTTTCTTGAGTATTTTTTTTGTAGGATCTATTATTGAGTAAATTTAGATGAAAATAACATCAATTTTTTGGATTGTGAAAAATATTTTAGTTGGAAGTGTCGAATTTTAATAAATTTATTTGAAATCAACTTCGATTATTTTGAATTTTGTTCAGTATTTTTGTTGTAGGATGTATATTTGAGTAAATTTAGATGAAAATATCTTCAATTTTTTGGATTCTGAAAAAAAATTTAGATGGAAGTGTAAAATTTTAATAAATTTTTTTGAAACCAACTTCGATTTTTCTCGACTATGTTGAGTTTTTTTGATAGAGAAGCTTAATTTGAGTAATTTCAGATGAAATTAACTTCGATTTTTTGGATTTTGTCACGATTTTTTCAAATTTTAATAAATTTACTTGAAATCAACTTGGATTATTTAGAATTTTGTTCAGTATTTTTGTTGTAGGATGTATATTTGAGTAAATTTAGATGAAAATATCTTCAATTTTGTGGATTGTGGAAAAAATTTTAGTTGGAAGTGTCAAATTTTAATAAATTTATTTGAAATCAACTTCGATTTTTTGGATTTTCTTGAGTATTTTTGTTGTAGGATCTACAATTGATTAAATTTAGATGAAAATCACTTCAATTTTGTGGATTGTGAAAAAAAATTTAGTTGGAAGTGTCAAATTTTAATAAAGTTATTTGAAATCAACTTCGATTTTTTTGGATTTTGTCGAGTATTTTTTTTGTAGGATCTATATTTGAGTAAATTTAGATGAAAATAACTTCAATTTTTGGGATTGTGAAAAATATTTTAGTTGGAAGTGTCAAATTTTAATAAATTTATTTGAAATCAACTTCGATTTTTTGGATTTTCTTGAGTATTTTTGTTGTAGGATCTACAATTGAGTAAATTTAGATGAAAATAACATCAATTTTTTGGATTGTGAAAAATATTTTAGTTGGAAGTGTCGAATTTTAATAAATTTATTTGAAATCAACTTCGATTTTTTTGGATTTTGTCTAGTATTTTTGTTGTAGGATCTATATTTGAGTAAATTTAGATGAAAATAACTTCAATTTTTTGGATTGTGAAAAATATTTTAGTTGGAAGTGTCAAATTTTAATAAATTTATTTGAAATCAACTTCGATTTTTTGGATTTTCTTGAGTATTTTTGTTGTAGGATCTACGATTGAGTAAATTTAGATGAAAATAACTTCAATTTTTTGGATTGTGAAAAAAATTTTAGTTGGAAGTGTTAGATTTTAATAAATTTATTTGCAACTAACTCCGATTTTTTTGATTTTCATGAGTATTTTTGTTGTAGGATCTACAATTGAGTAAATTTAGATGAAAATAACTTCAATTTTGTGGATAGTGAAAAAAATTTGAGTTGGAAGTGTCAGATTTTAATAAATTTATTTGAAACTAACTTCGATTTTTTTTATTTTCTTGAGTATTTTTGTTGTAGGATCTGCAATTGATTAAATTTAGATGAAAATAACTTCAATTTTGTGGATTGTGAAAAAAATTTTAGTTGGAAGTGTCAAATTTTAATAAATTTATTTGAATTCAGTTTGGATTATTTTGGATTTTGTTGACTATTTTTGTTGTAGGATCTATATTTGAGTAAATTTAGATGAAAATAACTTAAATTTTTAGGATTGTGAAAAAAATTTTAGTTGGAAGTGCCAAATTTTAATAAATTTATTTGAAACCAACTTCGATTTTTTGGATTATCTTGAGTATTTTTGTTGTAGGATCTACAATTGAGTAAATTTAGATGAAAATAACTTCAATTTTGTGGATTGTGAAAAAAATTTTAGTTGGAAGTGTCAAATTTTAATAAATTTATTTGAAATCAACTTCGATTTTTTTGGATTTTGTCGAGTATTTTTGTTGTAGGATCTACAATTGATTAAATTTAGATGAAAATAACTTCAATTTTGTGGATTGTGAAAAAAATTTTAGTTGGAAGTGTCAAATTTTAATAAATTTATTTGAAATCAACTTCGATTTTTTTGGATTTTGTCGAGTATTTTTGTTGTAGGATCTATATTTGAGTAAATTTAGATGAAAATAACTTCAATTTTTGGGATTGTGAAAAATATTTTAGTTGGAAGTGTCAAATTTTAATAAATTTATTTGAAATCAACTTCGATTTTTTGGATTTTCTTGAGTATTTTTGTTGTAGGATCTACAATTGAGTAAATTTAGATGAAAATAACATCAATTTTTTGGATTGTGAAAAATATTTTAGTTGGAAGTGTCGAATTTTAATAAATTTATTTGAAATCAACTTCGATTATTTTGAATTTTGTTCAGTATTTTTGTTGTAGGATGTATATTTGAGTAAATTTAGATGAAAATATCTTCAATTTTTTGGATTCTGAAAAAAAATTTAGATGGAAGTGTAAAATTTTAATAAATTTTTTTGAAACCAACTTCGATTTTTCTCGACTATGTTGAGTTTTTTTGATAGAGAAGCTTAATTTGAGTAATTTCAGATGAAATTAACTTCGATTTTTTGGATTTTGTCACGATTTTTTCAAATTTTAATAAATTTACTTGAAATCAACTTGGATTATTTAGAATTTTGTTCAGTATTTTTGTTGTAGGATGTATATTTGAGTAAATTTAGATGAAAATATCTTCAATTTTGTGGATTGTGGAAAAAATTTTAGTTGGAAGTGTCAAATTTTAATAAATTTATTTGAAATCAACTTCGATTTTTTGGATTTTCTTGAGTATTTTTGTTGTAGGATCTACAATTGATTAAATTTAGATGAAAATCACTTCAATTTTGTGGATTGTGAAAAAAAATTTAGTTGGAAGTGTCAAATTTTAATAAAGTTATTTAAAATCAACTTCGATTTTTTTGGATTTTGTCGAGTATTTTTGTTGTAGGATCTATATTTGAGTAAATTTAGATGAAAATAACTTCAATTTTTTGGATTGTGAAAAATATTTTAGTTGGAAGTGTCAAATTTTAATAAATTTATTTGAAATCAACTTCGATTTTTTGGATTTTCTTGAGTATTTTTGTTGTAGGATCTACGATTGAGTAAATTTAGATGAAAATCACTTCAATTTTGTGGATTGTGAAAAAAAATTTAGTTGGAAGTGTCAAATTTTAATAAAGTTATTTAAAATCAACTTCGATTTTTTTGGATTTTGTCGAGTATTTTTTTTGTAGGATCTATATTTGAGTAAATTTAGATGAAAATAACTTCAATTTTTGGGATTGTGAAAAATATTTTAGTTGGAAGTGTCAAATTTTAATAAATTTATTTGAAATCAACTTCGATTTTTTGGATTTTCTTGAGTATTTTTGTTGTAGGATCTACAATTGAGTAAATTTAGATGAAAATAACATCAATTTTTTGGATTGTGAAAAATATTTTAGTTGGAAGTGTCGAATTTTAATAAATTTATTTGAAATCAACTTCGATTTTTTTGGATTTTGTCTAGTATTTTTGTTGTAGGATCTATATTTGAGTAAATTTAGATGAAAATAACTTCAATTTTTTGGATTGTGAAAAATATTTTAGTTGGAAGTGTCAAATTTTAATAAATTTATTTGAAATCAACTTCGATTTTTTGGATTTTCTTGAGTATTTTTGTTGTAGGATCTACAATTGAGTAAATTTAGATGAAAATAACTTCAATTTTGTGGATTGTGAAAAAAATTTTAGTTGGAAGTGTCAAATTTTAATAAATTTATTTGAAATCAACTTCGATTTTTTTGGATTTTGTCTAGTATTTTTGTTGTAGGATCTACAATTGATTAAATTTAGATGAAAATAACTTCAATTTTGTGGATTGTGAAAAAAAATTTTAGTTGGAAGTGTCAAATTTTAATAAATTTATTTGAAATCAGTTTGGATTATTTTGGATTTTGTTGACTATTTTTGGTGTAGGATCTATATTTGAGTTATCAACAGGAGGAATACGTCCATCGAGGTCGGTCTCTGGACGAAGAAGGAGGATCATCTCCCGACAGGGGGGCCGACTCGAAGTAGTCAAAGCTAGTTCCGAGTTCGGTCCCAGGTGATCAAGCGGGGAGGCTTAAGAGGGGGGTTTTTAGTGGGTATTATTGCACATACAGAGTCCCACATAACCCCGGGATTCCCCCGGGGTATGCGTAATTGCATTTTCCCCCCTCTATTAAAAAAAAAAAAAAATAAAAAAAAAGGATCTATATTTGAGTAAATTTAGATGAAAATAACTTAAATTTTTAGGATTGTGAAAAAATTTTTAGTTGGAAGTGCCAAATTTTAATAAATTTATTTGAAACCAACTTCGATTTTTTGGATTATCTTGAGTATTTTTGTTGTAGGATCTACAATTGAGTAAATTTAGATGAAAATAACTTCAATTTTTTTGATTGTGAAAAATATTTTAGATGGAAGTGTAAAATTTTAATAAATTTATTTGAAACCAACTTCGATTTTTCTCGACTATGTTGAGTTTTTTTGATAGAGAAGCTTAATTTGAGTAATTTCAGATGAAATTAACTTCGATTTTTTGGATTTTGTCACGATTTTTTCAAATTTTAATAAATTTATTTGAAATCAACTTGGATTATTTAGAATTTTGTTCAGTATTTTTGTTGTAGGATGTATATTTGAGTAAATTTAGATGAAAATATCTTCACTTTTGTGGATTGTGGAAAAAATTTTAGTTGGAAGTGCCAAATTTTAATAAATTTATTTGAAACCAAATTCGATTTTTTTGATTTTCTTGAGTATTTTTGTTGTAGGATCTACAATTGAGTAAATTTAGATGAAAATGACTTAAATTTTTTGGATTGTGAAAAATATTTTAGTTGGAAGTGTCAAATTTTAATAAATTTATTTGAAATCAACTTCGATTTTTTTGGATTTTGTCGAGTATTTTTGTTGTAGGATCTACAATTGATTAAATTTAGATGAAAATAACTTCAATTTTGTGGATTGTGAAAAAAATTTTAGTTGGAAGTGTCAAATTTTAATAAATTTATTTGAAATCAACTTCGATTATTTTGAATTTTGTTCAGTATTTTTGTTGTAGGATGTATATTTGAGTAAATTTAGATGAAAATATCTTCAATTTTTTGGATTCTGAAAAAAAATTTAGATGGAAGTGTAAAATTTTAATAAATTTTTTTGAAACCAACTTCGATTTTTCTCGACTATGTTGAGTTTTTTTGATAGAGAAGCTTAATTTGAGTAATTTCAGATGAAATTAACTTCGATTTTTTGGATTTTGTCACGATTTTTTCAAATTTTAATAAATTTACTTGAAATCAACTTGGATTATTTAGAATTTTGTTCAGTATTTTTGTTGTAGGATGTATATTTGAGTAAATTTAGATGAAAATATCTTCAATTTTGTGGATTGTGGAAAAAATTTTAGTTGGAAGTGTCAAATTTTAATAAATTTATTTGAAATCAACTTCGATTTTTTGGATTTTCTTGAGTATTTTTGTTGTAGGATCTACAATTGATTAAATTTAGATGAAAATCACTTCAATTTTGTGGATTGTGAAAAAAAATTTAGTTGGAAGTGTCAAATTTTAATAAATTTATTTGAAATCAGTTTGGATTATTTTGGATTTTGTTGACTATTTTTGTTGTAGGATCTATATTTGAGTAAATTTAGATGAAAATAACTTAAATTTTTAGGATTGTGAAAAAAATTTTAGTTGGAAGTGCCAAATTTTAATAAATTTATTTGAAACCAACTTCGATTTTTTGGATTATCTTGAGTATTTTTGTTGTAGGATCTACAATTGAGTAAATTTAGATGAAAATAACTTCAATTTTGTGGATTGTGAAAAAAATTTTAGTTGGAAGTGTCAAATTTTAATAAATTTATTTGAAATCAGTTTGGATTATTTTGGATTTTGTTGACTATTTTTGTTGTAGGATCTATATTTGAGTAAATTTAGATGAAAATAACTTAAATTTTTAGGATTGTGAAAAAATTTTTAGTTGGAAGTGCCAAATTTTAATAAATTTATTTGAAACCAACTTCGATTTTTTGGATTATCTTGAGTATTTTTGTTGTAGGATCTACAATTGAGTAAATTTAGATGAAAATAACTTCAATTTTGTGGATTGTGAAAAAAATTTTAGTTGGAAGTGTCAAATTTTAATAAATTTATTTGAATTCAGTTTGGATTATTTTGGATTTTGTTGACTATTTTTGTTGTAGGATCTATATTTGAGTAAATTTAGATGAAAATAACTTAAATTTTTAGGATTGTGAAAAAAATTTTAGTTGGAAGTGCCAAATTTTAATAAATTTATTTGAAACCAACTTCGATTTTTTGGATTATCTTGAGTATTTTTGTTGTAGGATCTACAATTGAGTAAATTTAGATGAAAATAACTTCAATTTTGTGGATTGTGAAAAAAATTTTAGTTGGAAGTGTCAAATTTTAATAAATTTATTTGAAATCAACTTCGATTTTTTTGGATTTTGTCGAGTATTTTTGTTGTAGGATCTACAATTGATTAAATTTAGATGAAAATAACTTCAATTTTGTGGATTGTGAAAAAAATTTTAGTTGGAAGTGTCAAATTTTAATAAATTTATTTGAAATCAACTTCGATTTTTTTGGATTTTGTCGAGTATTTTTGTTGTAGGATCTATATTTGAGTAAATTTAGATGAAAATAACTTCAATTTTTGGGATTGTGAAAAATATTTTAGTTGGAAGTGTCAAATTTTAATAAATTTATTTGAAATCAACTTCGATTTTTTGGATTTTCTTGAGTATTTTTGTTGTAGGATCTACAATTGAGTAAATTTAGATGAAAATAACATCAATTTTTTGGATTGTGAAAAATATTTTAGTTGGAAGTGTCGAATTTTAATAAATTTATTTGAAATCAACTTCGATTATTTTGAATTTTGTTCAGTATTTTTGTTGTAGGATGTATATTTGAGTAAATTTAGATGAAAATATCTTCAATTTTTTGGATTCTGAAAAAAAATTTAGATGGAAGTGTAAAATTTTAATAAATTTTTTTGAAACCAACTTCGATTTTTCTCGACTATGTTGAGTTTTTTTGATAGAGAAGCTTAATTTGAGTAATTTCAGATGAAATTAACTTCGATTTTTTGGATTTTGTCACGATTTTTTCAAATTTTAATAAATTTACTTGAAATCAACTTGGATTATTTAGAATTTTGTTCAGTATTTTTGTTGTAGGATGTATATTTGAGTAAATTTAGATGAAAATATCTTCAATTTTGTGGATTGTGGAAAAAATTTTAGTTGGAAGTGTCAAATTTTAATAAATTTATTTGAAATCAACTTCGATTTTTTGGATTTTCTTGAGTATTTTTGTTGTAGGATCTACAATTGATTAAATTTAGATGAAAATCACTTCAATTTTGTGGATTGTGAAAAAAAATTTAGTTGGAAGTGTCAAATTTTAATAAATTTATTTGAAATCAGTTTGGATTATTTTGGATTTTGTTGACTATTTTTGTTGTAGGATCTATATTTGAGTAAATTTAGATGAAAATAACTTAAATTTTTAGGATTGTGAAAAAAATTTTAGTTGGAAGTGCCAAATTTTAATAAATTTATTTGAAACCAACTTCGATTTTTTGGATTATCTTGAGTATTTTTGTTGTAGGATCTACAATTGAGTAAATTTAGATGAAAATAACTTCAATTTTGTGGATTGTGAAAAAAAATTTAGTTGGAAGTGTCAAATTTTAATAAAGTTATTTGAAATCAACTTCGATTTTTTTGGATTTTGTCGAGTATTTTTTTTGTAGGATCTATATTTGAGTAAATTTAGATGAAAATAACTTCAATTTTTGGGATTGTGAAAAATATTTTAGTTGGAAGTGTCAAATTTTAATAAATTTATTTGAAATCAACTTCGATTTTTTGGATTTTCTTGAGTATTTTTGTTGTAGGATCTACAATTGAGTAAATTTAGATGAAAATAACATCAATTTTTTGGATTGTGAAAAATATTTTAGTTGGAAGTGTCGAATTTTAATAAATTTATTTGAAATCAACTTCGATTTTTTTGGATTTTGTCTAGTATTTTTGTTGTAGGATCTATATTTGAGTAAATTTAGATGAAAATAACTTCAATTTTTTGGATTGTGAAAAATATTTTAGTTGGAAGTGTCAAATTTTAATAAATTTATTTGAAATCAACTTCGATTTTTTGGATTTTCTTGAGTATTTTTGTTGTAGGATCTACAATTGAGTAAATTTAGATGAAAATAACTTCAATTTTGTGGATTGTGAAAAAAATTTTAGTTGGAAGTGTCAAATTTTAATAAATTTATTTGAAATCAACTTCGATTTTTTTGGATTTTGTCTAGTATTTTTGTTGTAGGATCTACAATTGATTAAATTTAGATGAAAATAACTTCAATTTTGTGGATTGTGAAAAAAAATTTTAGTTGGAAGTGTCAAATTTTAATAAATTTATTTGAAATCAGTTTGGATTATTTTGGATTTTGTTGACTATTTTTGGTGAAGGATCTATATTTGAATTATCAACAGGAGGAATACGTCCATCGAGGTCGGTCTCTGGACGAAGAAGGAGGATCATCTCCCGACAGGGGGGCCGACTCGAAGTAGTCAAAGCTAGTTCCGAGTTCGGTCCCAGGTGATCAAGCGGGGAGGCTTAAGAGGGGGGTTTTTAGTGGGTATTATTGCACATACAGAGTCCCACATAACCCCGGGATTCCCCCGGGGTATGCGTAATTGCATTTTCCCCCCTCTATTAAAAAAAAAAAAAAATAAAAAAAAAAGGATCTATATTTGAGTAAATTTAGATGAAAATAACTTAAATTTTTAGGATTGTGAAAAAATTTTTAGTTGGAAGTGCCAAATTTTAATAAATTTATTTGAAACCAACTTCGATTTTTTGGATTATCTTGAGTATTTTTGTTGTAGGATCTACAATTGAGTAAATTTAGATGAAAATAACTTCAATTTTTTTGATTGTGAAAAATATTTTAGATGGAAGTGTAAAATTTTAATAAATTTATTTGAAACCAACTTCGATTTTTCTCGACTATGTTGAGTTTTTTTGATAGAGAAGCTTAATTTGAGTAATTTCAGATGAAATTAACTTCGATTTTTTGGATTTTGTCACGATTTTTTCAAATTTTTATAAATTTATTTGAAATCAACTTGGATTATTTAGAATTTTGTTCAGTATTTTTGTTGTAGGATGTATATTTGAGTAAATTTAGATGAAAATATCTTCACTTTTGTGGATTGTGGAAAAAATTTTAGTTGGAAGTGCCAAATTTTAATAAATTTATTTGAAACCAAATTCGATTTTTTTGATTTTCTTGAGTATTTTTGTTGTAGGATCTACAATTGAGTAAATTTAGATGAAAATGACTTAAATTTTTTGGATTGTGAAAAATATTTTAGTTGGAAGTGTCAAATTTTAATAAATTTATTTGAAATCAACTTCGATTTTTTTGGATTTTGTCGAGTATTTTTGTTGTAGGATCTACAATTGATTAAATTTAGATGAAAATAACTTCAATTTTGTGGATTGTGAAAAAAATTTTAGTTGGAAGTGTCAAATTTTAATAAATTTATTTGAAATCAACTTCGATTTTTTTGGATTTTGTCGAGTATTTTTGTTGTAGGATCTATATTTGAGTAAATTTAGATGAAAATAACTTCAATTTTTGGGATTGTGAAAAATATTTTAGTTGGAAGTGTCAAATTTTAATAAATTTATTTGAAATCAACTTCGATTTTTTGGATTTTCTTGAGTATTTTTTTTGTAGGATCTATTATTGAGTAAATTTAGATGAAAATAACATCAATTTTTTGGATTGTGAAAAATATTTTAGTTGGAAGTGTCGAATTTTAATAAATTTATTTGAAATCAACTTCGATTATTTTGAATTTTGTTCAGTATTTTTGTTGTAGGATGTATATTTGAGTAAATTTAGATGAAAATATCTTCAATTTTTTGGATTCTGAAAAAAAATTTAGATGGAAGTGTAAAATTTTAATAAATTTTTTTGAAACCAACTTCGATTTTTCTCGACTATGTTGAGTTTTTTTGATAGAGAAGCTTAATTTGAGTAATTTCAGATGAAATTAACTTCGATTTTTTGGATTTTGTCACGATTTTTTCAAATTTTAATAAATTTACTTGAAATCAACTTGGATTATTTAGAATTTTGTTCAGTATTTTTGTTGTAGGATGTATATTTGAGTAAATTTAGATGAAAATATCTTCAATTTTGTGGATTGTGGAAAAAATTTTAGTTGGAAGTGTCAAATTTTAATAAATTTATTTGAAATCAACTTCGATTTTTTGGATTTTCTTGAGTATTTTTGTTGTAGGATCTACAATTGATTAAATTTAGATGAAAATCACTTCAATTTTGTGGATTGTGAAAAAAAATTTAGTTGGAAGTGTCAAATTTTAATAAAGTTATTTGAAATCAACTTCGATTTTTTTGGATTTTGTCGAGTATTTTTTTTGTAGGATCTATATTTGAGTAAATTTAGATGAAAATAACTTCAATTTTTGGGATTGTGAAAAATATTTTAGTTGGAAGTGTCAAATTTTAATAAATTTATTTGAAATCAACTTCGATTTTTTGGATTTTCTTGAGTATTTTTGTTGTAGGATCTACAATTGAGTAAATTTAGATGAAAATAACATCAATTTTTTGGATTGTGAAAAATATTTTAGTTGGAAGTGTCGAATTTTAATAAATTTATTTGAAATCAACTTCGATTTTTTTGGATTTTGTCTAGTATTTTTGTTGTAGGATCTATATTTGAGTAAATTTAGATGAAAATAACTTCAATTTTTTGGATTGTGAAAAATATTTTAGTTGGAAGTGTCAAATTTTAATAAATTTATTTGAAATCAACTTCGATTTTTTGGATTTTCTTGAGTATTTTTGTTGTAGGATCTACAATTGAGTAAATTTAGATGAAAATAACTTCAATTTTGTGGATTGTGAAAAAAATTTTAGTTGGAAGTGTCAAATTTTAATAAATTTATTTGAAATCAACTTCGATTTTTTTGGATTTTGTCTAGTATTTTTGTTGTAGGATCTACAATTGATTAAATTTAGATGAAAATAACTTCAATTTTGTGGATTGTGAAAAAAAATTTTAGTTGGAAGTGTCAAATTTTAATAAATTTATTTGAAATCAGTTTGGATTATTTTGGATTTTGTTGACTATTTTTGGTGAAGGATCTATATTTGAATTATCAACAGGAGGAATACGTCCATCGAGGTCGGTCTCTGGACGAAGAAGGAGGATCATCTCCCGACAGGGGGGCCGACTCGAAGTAGTCAAAGCTAGTTCCGAGTTCGGTCCCAGGTGATCAAGCGGGGAGGCTTAAGAGGGGGGTTTTTAGTGGGTATTATTGCACATACAGAGTCCCACATAACCCCGGGATTCCCCCGGGGTATGCGTAATTGCATTTTCCCCCCTCTATTAAAAAAAAAAAAAAATAAAAAAAAAAGGATCTATATTTGAGTAAATTTAGATGAAAATAACTTAAATTTTTAGGATTGTGAAAAAATTTTTAGTTGGAAGTGCCAAATTTTAATAAATTTATTTGAAACCAACTTCGATTTTTTGGATTATCTTGAGTATTTTTGTTGTAGGATCTACAATTGAGTAAATTTAGATGAAAATAACTTCAATTTTTTTGATTGTGAAAAATATTTTAGATGGAAGTGTAAAATTTTAATAAATTTATTTGAAACCAACTTCGATTTTTCTCGACTATGTTGAGTTTTTTTGATAGAGAAGCTTAATTTGAGTAATTTCAGATGAAATTAACTTCGATTTTTTGGATTTTGTCACGATTTTTTCAAATTTTAATAAATTTATTTGAAATCAACTTGGATTATTTAGAATTTTGTTCAGTATTTTTGTTGTAGGATGTATATTTGAGTAAATTTAGATGAAAATATCTTCACTTTTGTGGATTGTGGAAAAAATTTTAGTTGGAAGTGCCAAATTTTAATAAATTTATTTGAAACCAAATTCGATTTTTTTGATTTTCTTGAGTATTTTTGTTGTAGGATCTACAATTGAGTAAATTTAGATGAAAATGACTTAAATTTTTTGGATTGTGAAAAATATTTTAGTTGGAAGTGTCAAATTTTAATAAATTTATTTGAAATCAACTTCGATTTTTTTGGATTTTGTCGAGTATTTTTGTTGTAGGATCTACAATTGATTAAATTTAGATGAAAATAACTTCAATTTTGTGGATTGTGAAAAAAATTTTAGTTGGAAGTGTCAAATTTTAATAAATTTATTTGAAATCAACTTCGATTTTTTTGGATTTTGTCGAGTATTTTTGTTGTAGGATCTATATTTGAGTAAATTTAGATGAAAATAACTTCAATTTTTGGGATTGTGAAAAATATTTTAGTTGGAAGTGTCAAATTTTAATAAATTTATTTGAAATCAACTTCGATTTTTTGGATTTTCTTGAGTATTTTTTTTGTAGGATCTATTATTGAGTAAATTTAGATGAAAATAACATCAATTTTTTGGATTGTGAAAAATATTTTAGTTGGAAGTGTCGAATTTTAATAAATTTATTTGAAATCAACTTCGATTATTTTGAATTTTGTTCAGTATTTTTGTTGTAGGATGTATATTTGAGTAAATTTAGATGAAAATATCTTCAATTTTTTGGATTCTGAAAAAAAATTTAGATGGAAGTGTAAAATTTTAATAAATTTTTTTGAAACCAACTTCGATTTTTCTCGACTATGTTGAGTTTTTTTGATAGAGAAGCTTAATTTGAGTAATTTCAGATGAAATTAACTTCGATTTTTTGGATTTTGTCACGATTTTTTCAAATTTTAATAAATTTACTTGAAATCAACTTGGATTATTTAGAATTTTGTTCAGTATTTTTGTTGTAGGATGTATATTTGAGTAAATTTAGATGAAAATATCTTCAATTTTGTGGATTGTGGAAAAAATTTTAGTTGGAAGTGTCAAATTTTAATAAATTTATTTGAAATCAACTTCGATTTTTTGGATTTTCTTGAGTATTTTTGTTGTAGGATCTACAATTGATTAAATTTAGATGAAAATCACTTCAATTTTGTGGATTGTGAAAAAAAATTTATTTGGAAGTGTCAAATTTTAATAAAGTTATTTGAAATCAACTTCGATTTTTTTGGATTTTGTCGAGTATTTTTTTTGTAGGATCTATATTTGAGTAAATTTAGATGAAAATAACTTCAATTTTTGGGATTGTGAAAAATATTTTAGTTGGAAGTGTCAAATTTTAATAAATTTATTTGAAACCAACTTCGATTTTTTGGATTATCTTGAGTATTTTTGTTGTAGGATCTACAATTGAGTAAATTTAGATGAAAATAACTTCAATTTTGTGGATTGTGAAAAAAATTTTAGTTGGAAGTGTCAAATTTTAATAAATTTATTTGAAATCAGTTTGGATTATTTTGGATTTTGTTGACTATTTTTGTTGTAGGATCTATATTTGAGTAAATTTAGATGAAAATAACTTAAATTTTTAGGATTGTGAAAAAATTTTTAGTTGGAAGTGCCAAATTTTAATAAATTTATTTGAAACCAACTTCGATTTTTTGGATTATCTTGAGTATTTTTGTTGTAGGATCTACAATTGAGTAAATTTAGATGAAAATAACTTCAATTTTTTTGATTGTGAAAAATATTTTAGATGGAAGTGTAAAATGTTAATAAATTTATTTGAAACCAACTTCGATTTTTCTCGACTATGTTGAGTTTTTTTGATAGAGAAGCTTAATTTGAGTAATTTCAGATGAAATTAACTTCGATTTTTTGGATTTTGTCACGATTTTTTCAAATTTTAATAAATTTATTTGAAATCAACTTGGATTATTTAGAATTTTGTTCAGTATTTTTGATGTAGGATGTATATTTGAGTAAATTTAGATGAAAATATCTTCAATTTTGTGGATTGTGGAAAAAATTTTAGTTGGAAGTGCCAAATTTTAATAAATTTATTTGAAACCAAATTCGATTTTTTTGATTTTCTTGAGTATTTTTGTTGTAGGATCTACAATTGAGTAAATTTAGATGAAAATGACTTAAATTTTTTGGATTGTGAAAAATATTTTAGTTGGAAGTGTCAAATTTTAATAAATTTATTTGAAATCAACTTCGATTTTTTTGGATTTTGTCGAGTATTTTTGTTGTAGGATCTATATTTGAGTAAATTTAGATGAAAATAACTTCAATTTTTTGGATTGTGAAAAATATTTTAGTTGGAAGTGTCAAATTTTAATAAATTTATTTCAAATCAACTTCGATTTTTTTGGATTTTGTCGAGTATTTTTGTTGTAGGATCTATATTTGAGTTAATTTAGATGAAAATAACTTCAATTTTTTGGATTGTGAAAAAAATTTTAGTTGGAAGTGTCAAATTTTAATAAATTTATTTGAAATCAATTTGGATTATTTTGGATTTTGTTGACTATTTTTGTTGTAGGATCTATATTTGAGTATAATTAGATGAAAATAACTTAAATTTTTAGGATCGTGAAAAATATTTTAGTTGGAAGTGTCAAATTTTAATAAATTTATTTGAAATCAACTTCGATTTTTTGGATTTTCTTGAGTATTTTTGTTATAGGATCTACAATTGAGTAAATTTAGATGAAAATAACTTCAATTTTGTGGATTGTGAAAAAAATTTTAGTTGGAAGTGTCAAATTTTAATAAATTTATTTGAAATCAACTTCGATTTTTTTGGATTTTGTCGAGTATTTTTGTTGTAGGATCTATATTTGAGTAAATTTAGATGAAAATAACTTCAATTTTTTGGATTGTGAAAAATATTTTAGTTGGAAGTGTCAAATTTTAATAAATTTATTTGAAATCAACTTCGATTTTTTGGATTTTCTTGAGTATTTTTGTTGTAGGATCTACGATTGAGTAAATTTAGATGAAAATCACTTCAATTTTGTGGATTGTGAAAAAAAATTTAGTTGGAAGTGTCAAATTTTAATAAAGTTATTTAAAATCAACTTCGATTTTTTTGGATTTTGTCGAGTATTTTTTTTGTAGGATCTATATTTGAGTAAATTTAGATGAAAATAACTTCAATTTTTGGGATTGTGAAAAATATTTTAGTTGGAAGTGTCAAATTTTAATAAATTTATTTGAAATCAACTTCGATTTTTTGGATTTTCTTGAGTATTTTTGTTGTAGGATCTACAATTGAGTAAATTTAGATGAAAATAACTTCAATTTTGTGGATTGTGAAAAAAATTTTAGTTGGAAGTGTCAAATTTTAATAAATTTATTTGAAATCAACTTCGATTTTTTTGGATTTTGTCTAGTATTTTTGTTGTAGGATCTACAATTGATTAAATTTAGATGAAAATAACTTCAATTTTGTGGATTGTGAAAAAAAATTTTAGTTGGAAGTGTCAAATTTTAATAAATTTATTTGAAATCAGTTTGGATTATTTTGGATTTTGTTGACTATTTTTGGTGAAGGATCTATATTTGAATTATCAACAGGAGGAATACGTCCATCGAGGTCGGTCTCTGGACGAAGAAGGAGGATCATCTCCCGACAGGGGGGCCGACTCGAAGTAGTCAAAGCTAGTTCCGAGTTCGGTCCCAGGTGATCAAGCGGGGAGGCTTAAGAGGGGGGTTTTTAGTGGGTATTATTGCACATACAGAGTCCCACATAACCCCGGGATTCCCCCGGGGTATGCGTAATTGCATTTTCCCCCCTCTATTAAAAAAAAAAAAAAATAAAAAAAAAAGGATCTATATTTGAGTAAATTTAGATGAAAATAACTTAAATTTTTAGGATTGTGAAAAAATTTTTAGTTGGAAGTGCCAAATTTTAATAAATTTATTTGAAACCAACTTCGATTTTTTGGATTATCTTGAGTATTTTTGTTGTAGGATCTACAATTGAGTAAATTTAGATGAAAATAACTTCAATTTTTTTGATTGTGAAAAATATTTTAGATGGAAGTGTAAAATTTTAATAAATTTATTTGAAACCAACTTCGATTTTTCTCGACTATGTTGAGTTTTTTTGATAGAGAAGCTTAATTTGAGTAATTTCAGATGAAATTAACTTCGATTTTTTGGATTTTGTCACGATTTTTTCAAATTTTAATAAATTTATTTGAAATCAACTTGGATTATTTAGAATTTTGTTCAGTATTTTTGTTGTAGGATGTATATTTGAGTAAATTTAGATGAAAATATCTTCACTTTTGTGGATTGTGGAAAAAATTTTAGTTGGAAGTGCCAAATTTTAATAAATTTATTTGAAACCAAATTCGATTTTTTTGATTTTCTTGAGTATTTTTGTTGTAGGATCTACAATTGAGTAAATTTAGATGAAAATGACTTAAATTTTTTGGATTGTGAAAAATATTTTAGTTGGAAGTGTCAAATTTTAATAAATTTATTTGAAATCAACTTCGATTTTTTTGGATTTTGTCGAGTATTTTTGTTGTAGGATCTACAATTGATTAAATTTAGATGAAAATAACTTCAATTTTGTGGATTGTGAAAAAAATTTTAGTTGGAAGTGTCAAATTTTAATAAATTTATTTGAAATCAACTTCGATTTTTTTGGATTTTGTCGAGTATTTTTGTTGTAGGATCTATATTTGAGTAAATTTAGATGAAAATAACTTCAATTTTTGGGATTGTGAAAAATATTTTAGTTGGAAGTGTCAAATTTTAATAAATTTATTTGAAATCAACTTCGATTTTTTGGATTTTCTTGAGTATTTTTTTTGTAGGATCTATTATTGAGTAAATTTAGATGAAAATAACATCAATTTTTTGGATTGTGAAAAATATTTTAGTTGGAAGTGTCGAATTTTAATAAATTTATTTGAAATCAACTTCGATTATTTTGAATTTTGTTCAGTATTTTTGTTGTAGGATGTATATTTGAGTAAATTTAGATGAAAATATCTTCAATTTTTTGGATTCTGAAAAAAAATTTAGATGGAAGTGTAAAATTTTAATAAATTTTTTTGAAACCAACTTCGATTTTTCTCGACTATGTTGAGTTTTTTTGATAGAGAAGCTTAATTTGAGTAATTTCAGATGAAATTAACTTCGATTTTTTGGATTTTGTCACGATTTTTTCAAATTTTAATAAATTTACTTGAAATCAACTTGGATTATTTAGAATTTTGTTCAGTATTTTTGTTGTAGGATGTATATTTGAGTAAATTTAGATGAAAATATCTTCAATTTTGTGGATTGTGGAAAAAATTTTAGTTGGAAGTGTCAAATTTTAATAAATTTATTTGAAATCAACTTCGATTTTTTGGATTTTCTTGAGTATTTTTGTTGTAGGATCTACAATTGATTAAATTTAGATGAAAATCACTTCAATTTTGTGGATTGTGAAAAAAAATTTATTTGGAAGTGTCAAATTTTAATAAAGTTATTTGAAATCAACTTCGATTTTTTTGGATTTTGTCGAGTATTTTTTTTGTAGGATCTATATTTGAGTAAATTTAGATGAAAATAACTTCAATTTTTGGGATTGTGAAAAATATTTTAGTTGGAAGTGTCAAATTTTAATAAATTTATTTGAAACCAACTTCGATTTTTTGGATTATCTTGAGTATTTTTGTTGTAGGATCTACAATTGAGTAAATTTAGATGAAAATAACTTCAATTTTGTGGATTGTGAAAAAAATTTTAGTTGGAAGTGTCAAATTTTAATAAATTTATTTGAAATCAGTTTGGATTATTTTGGATTTTGTTGACTATTTTTGTTGTAGGATCTATATTTGAGTAAATTTAGATGAAAATAACTTAAATTTTTAGGATTGTGAAAAAATTTTTAGTTGGAAGTGCCAAATTTTAATAAATTTATTTGAAACCAACTTCGATTTTTTGGATTATCTTGAGTATTTTTGTTGTAGGATCTACAATTGAGTAAATTTAGATGAAAATAACTTCAATTTTTTTGATTGTGAAAAATATTTTAGATGGAAGTGTAAAATGTTAATAAATTTATTTGAAACCAACTTCGATTTTTCTCGACTATGTTGAGTTTTTTTGATAGAGAAGCTTAATTTGAGTAATTTCAGATGAAATTAACTTCGATTTTTTGGATTTTGTCACGATTTTTTCAAATTTTAATAAATTTATTTGAAATCAACTTGGATTATTTAGAATTTTGTTCAGTATTTTTGATGTAGGATGTATATTTGAGTAAATTTAGATGAAAATATCTTCAATTTTGTGGATTGTGGAAAAAATTTTAGTTGGAAGTGCCAAATTTTAATAAATTTATTTGAAACCAAATTCGATTTTTTTGATTTTCTTGAGTATTTTTGTTGTAGGATCTACAATTGAGTAAATTTAGATGAAAATGACTTAAATTTTTTGGATTGTGAAAAATATTTTAGTTGGAAGTGTCAAATTTTAATAAATTTATTTGAAATCAACTTCGATTTTTTTGGATTTTGTCGAGTATTTTTGTTGTAGGATCTATATTTGAGTAAATTTAGATGAAAATAACTTCAATTTTTTGGATTGTGAAAAATATTTTAGTTGGAAGTGTCAAATTTTAATAAATTTATTTCAAATCAACTTCGATTTTTTTGGATTTTGTCGAGTATTTTTGTTGTAGGATCTATATTTGAGTTAATTTAGATGAAAATAACTTCAATTTTTTGGATTGTGAAAAAAATTTTAGTTGGAAGTGTCAAATTTTAATAAATTTATTTGAAATCAATTTGGATTATTTTGGATTTTGTTGACTATTTTTGTTGTAGGATCTATATTTGAGTATAATTAGATGAAAATAACTTAAATTTTTAGGATCGTGAAAAATATTTTAGTTGGAAGTGTCAAATTTTAATAAATTTATTTGAAATCAACTTCGATTTTTTGGATTTTCTTGAGTATTTTTGTTATAGGATCTACAATTGAGTAAATTTAGATGAAAATAACTTCAATTTTGTGGATTGTGAAAAAAATTTTAGTTGGAAGTGTCAAATTTTAATAAATTTATTTGAAATCAACTTCGATTTTTTTGGATTTTGTCGAGTATTTTTGTTGTAGGATCTATATTTGAGTAAATTTAGATGAAAATAACTTCAATTTTTTGGATTGTGAAAAATATTTTAGTTGGAAGTGTCAAATTTTAATAAATTTATTTGAAATCAACTTCGATTTTTTGGATTTTCTTGAGTATTTTTGTTGTAGGATCTACGATTGAGTAAATTTAGATGAAAATCACTTCAATTTTGTGGATTGTGAAAAAAAATTTAGTTGGAAGTGTCAAATTTTAATAAAGTTATTTAAAATCAACTTCGATTTTTTTGGATTTTGTCGAGTATTTTTTTTGTAGGATCTATATTTGAGTAAATTTAGATGAAAATAACTTCAATTTTTGGGATTGTGAAAAATATTTTAGTTGGAAGTGTCAAATTTTAATAAATTTATTTGAAATCAACTTCGATTTTTTGGATTTTCTTGAGTATTTTTGTTGTAGGATCTACAATTGAGTAAATTTAGATGAAAATAACATCAATTTTTTGGATTGTGAAAAATATTTTAGTTGGAAGTGTCGAATTTTAATAAATTTATTTGAAATCAACTTCGATTTTTTTGGATTTTGTCTAGTATTTTTGTTGTAGGATCTATATTTGAGTAAATTTAGATGAAAATAACTTCAATTTTTTGGATTGTGAAAAATATTTTAGTTGGAAGTGTCAAATTTTAATAAATTTATTTGAAATCAACTTCGATTTTTTGGATTTTCTTGAGTATTTTTGTTGTAGGATCTACAATTGAGTAAATTTAGATGAAAATAACTTCAATTTTGTGGATTGTGAAAAAAATTTTAGTTGGAAGTGTCAAATTTTAATAAATTTATTTGAAATCAACTTCGATTTTTTTGGATTTTGTCTAGTATTTTTGTTGTAGGATCTACAATTGATTAAATTTAGATGAAAATAACTTCAATTTTGTGGATTGTGAAAAAAAATTTTAGTTGGAAGTGTCAAATTTTAATAAATTTATTTGAAATCAGTTTGGATTATTTTGGATTTTGTTGACTATTTTTGGTGTAGGATCTATATTTGAGTTATCAACAGGAGGAATACGTCCATCGAGGTCGGTCTCTGGACGAAGAAGGAGGATCATCTCCCGACAGGGGGGCCGACTCGAAGTAGTCAAAGCTAGTTCCGAGTTCGGTCCCAGGTGATCAAGCGGGGAGGCTTAAGAGGGGGGTTTTTAGTGGGTATTATTGCACATACAGAGTCCCACATAACCCCGGGATTCCCCCGGGGTATGCGTAATTGCATTTTCCCCCCTCTATTAAAAAAAAAAAAAAATAAAAAAAAAAGGATCTATATTTGAGTAAATTTAGATGAAAATAACTTAAATTTTTAGGATTGTGAAAAAATTTTTAGTTGGAAGTGCCAAATTTTAATAAATTTATTTGAAACCAACTTCGATTTTTTGGATTATCTTGAGTATTTTTGTTGTAGGATCTACAATTGAGTAAATTTAGATGAAAATAACTTCAATTTTTTTGATTGTGAAAAATATTTTAGATGGAAGTGTAAAATTTTAATAAATTTATTTGAAACCAACTTCGATTTTTCTCGACTATGTTGAGTTTTTTTGATAGAGAAGCTTAATTTGAGTAATTTCAGATGAAATTAACTTCGATTTTTTGGATTTTGTCACGATTTTTTCAAATTTTAATAAATTTATTTGAAATCAACTTGGATTATTTAGAATTTTGTTCAGTATTTTTGTTGTAGGATGTATATATGAGTAAATTTAGATGAAAATATCTTCACTTTTGTGGATTGTGGAAAAAATTTTAGTTGGAAGTGCCAAATTTTAATAAATTTATTTGAAACCAAATTCGATTTTTTTGATTTTCTTGAGTATTTTTGTTGTAGGATCTACAATTGAGTAAATTTAGATGAAAATGACTTAAATTTTTTGGATTGTGAAAAATATTTTAGTTGGAAGTGTCAAATTTTAATAAATTTATTTGAAATCAACTTCGATTTTTTTGGATTTTGTCGAGTATTTTTGTTGTAGGATCTACAATTGATTAAATTTAGATGAAAATAACTTCAATTTTGTGGATTGTGAAAAAAATTTTAGTTGGAAGTGTCAAATTTTAATAAATTTATTTGAAATCAACTTCGATTATTTTGAATTTTGTTCAGTATTTTTGTTGTAGGATGTATATTTGAGTAAATTTAGATGAAAATATCTTCAATTTTTTGGATTCTGAAAAAAAATTTAGATGGAAGTGTAAAATTTTAATAAATTTTTTTGAAACCAACTTCGATTTTTCTCGACTATGTTGAGTTTTTTTGATAGAGAAGCTTAATTTGAGTAATTTCAGATGAAATTAACTTCGATTTTTTGGATTTTGTCACGATTTTTTCAAATTTTAATAAATTTACTTGAAATCAACTTGGATTATTTAGAATTTTGTTCAGTATTTTTGTTGTAGGATGTATATTTGAGTAAATTTAGATGAAAATATCTTCAATTTTGTGGATTGTGGAAAAAATTTTAGTTGGAAGTGTCAAATTTTAATAAATTTATTTGAAATCAACTTCGATTTTTTGGATTTTCTTGAGTATTTTTGTTGTAGGATCTACAATTGATTAAATTTAGATGAAAATCACTTCAATTTTGTGGATTGTGAAAAAAAATTTAGTTGGAAGTGTCAAATTTTAATAAATTTATTTGAAATCAGTTTGGATTATTTTGGATTTTGTTGACTATTTTTGTTGTAGGATCTATATTTGAGTAAATTTAGATGAAAATAACTTAAATTTTTAGGATTGTGAAAAAAATTTTAGTTGGAAGTGCCAAATTTTAATAAATTTATTTGAAACCAACTTCGATTTTTTGGATTATCTTGAGTATTTTTGTTGTAGGATCTACAATTGAGTAAATTTAGATGAAAATAACTTCAATTTTGTGGATTGTGAAAAAAATTTTAGTTGGAAGTGTCAAATTTTAATAAATTTATTTGAAATCAGTTTGGATTATTTTGGATTTTGTTGACTATTTTTGTTGTAGGATCTATATTTGAGTAAATTTAGATGAAAATAACTTAAATTTTTAGGATTGTGAAAAAATTTTTAGTTGGAAGTGCCAAATTTTAATAAATTTATTTGAAACCAACTTCGATTTTTTGGATTATCTTGAGTATTTTTGTTGTAGGATCTACAATTGAGTAAATTTAGATGAAAATAACTTCAATTTTGTGGATTGTGAAAAAAATTTTAGTTGGAAGTGTCAAATTTTAATAAATTTATTTGAATTCAGTTTGGATTATTTTGGATTTTGTTGACTATTTTTGTTGTAGGATCTATATTTGAGTAAATTTAGATGAAAATAACTTAAATTTTTAGGATTGTGAAAAAAATTTTAGTTGGAAGTGCCAAATTTTAATAAATTTATTTGAAACCAACTTCGATTTTTTGGATTATCTTGAGTATTTTTGTTGTAGGATCTACAATTGAGTAAATTTAGATGAAAATAACTTCAATTTTGTGGATTGTGAAAAAAATTTTAGTTGGAAGTGTCAAATTTTAATAAATTTATTTGAAATCAACTTCGATTTTTTTGGATTTTGTCGAGTATTTTTGTTGTAGGATCTACAATTGATTAAATTTAGATGAAAATAACTTCAATTTTGTGGATTGTGAAAAAAATTTTAGTTGGAAGTGTCAAATTTTAATAAATTTATTTGAAATCAACTTCGATTTTTTTGGATTTTGTCGAGTATTTTTGTTGTAGGATCTATATTTGAGTAAATTTAGATGAAAATAACTTCAATTTTTGGGATTGTGAAAAATATTTTAGTTGGAAGTGTCAAATTTTAATAAATTTATTTGAAATCAACTTCGATTTTTTGGATTTTCTTGAGTATTTTTGTTGTAGGATCTACAATTGAGTAAATTTAGATGAAAATAACATCAATTTTTTGGATTGTGAAAAATATTTTAGTTGGAAGTGTCGAATTTTAATAAATTTATTTGAAATCAACTTCGATTATTTTGAATTTTGTTCAGTATTTTTGTTGTAGGATGTATATTTGAGTAAATTTAGATGAAAATATCTTCAATTTTTTGGATTCTGAAAAAAAATTTAGATGGAAGTGTAAAATTTTAATAAATTTTTTTGAAACCAACTTCGATTTTTCTCGACTATGTTGAGTTTTTTTGATAGAGAAGCTTAATTTGAGTAATTTCAGATGAAATTAACTTCGATTTTTGGGATTTTGTCACGATTTTTTCAAATTTTAATAAATTTACTTGAAATCAACTTGGATTATTTAGAATTTTGTTCAGTATTTTTGTTGTAGGATGTATATTTGAGTAAATTTAGATGAAAATATCTTCAATTTTGTGGATTGTGGAAAAAATTTTAGTTGGAAGTGTCAAATTTTAATAAATTTATTTGAAATCAACTTCGATTTTTTGGATTTTCTTGAGTATTTTTGTTGTAGGATCTACAATTGATTAAATTTAGATGAAAATCACTTCAATTTTGTGGATTGTGAAAAAAAATTTAGTTGGAAGTGTCAAATTTTAATAAAGTTATTTAAAATCAACTTCGATTTTTTTGGATTTTGTCGAGTATTTTTTTTGTAGGATCTATATTTGAGTAAATTTAGATGAAAATAACTTCAATTTTTGGGATTGTGAAAAATATTTTAGTTGGAAGTGTCAAATTTTAATAAATTTATTTGAAATCAACTTCGATTTTTTGGATTTTCTTGAGTATTTTTGTTGTAGGATCTACAATTGAGTAAATTTAGATGAAAATAACATCAATTTTTTGGATTGTGAAAAATATTTTAGTTGGAAGTGTCGAATTTTAATAAATTTATTTGAAATCAACTTCGATTTTTTTGGATTTTGTCTAGTATTTTTGTTGTAGGATCTATATTTGAGTAAATTTAGATGAAAATAACTTCAATTTTTTGGATTGTGAAAAATATTTTAGTTGGAAGTGTCAAATTTTAATAAATTTATTTGAAATCAACTTCGATTTTTTGGATTTTCTTGAGTATTTTTGTTGTAGGATCTACAATTGAGTAAATTTAGATGAAAATAACTTCAATTTTGTGGATTGTGAAAAAAATTTTAGTTGGAAGTGTCAAATTTTAATAAATTTATTTGAAATCAACTTCGATTTTTTTGGATTTTGTCTAGTATTTTTGTTGTAGGATCTACAATTGATTAAATTTAGATGAAAATAACTTCAATTTTGTGGATTGTGAAAAAAAATTTTAGTTGGAAGTGTCAAATTTTAATAAATTTATTTGAAATCAGTTTGGATTATTTTGGATTTTGTTGACTATTTTTGGTGTAGGATCTATATTTGAGTTATCAACAGGAGGAATACGTCCATCGAGGTCGGTCTCTGGACGAAGAAGGAGGATCATCTCCCGACAGGGGGGCCGACTCGAAGTAGTCAAAGCTAGTTCCGAGTTCGGTCCCAGGTGATCAAGCGGGGAGGCTTAAGAGGGGGGTTTTTAGTGGGTATTATTGCACATACAGAGTCCCACATAACCCCGGGATTCCCCCGGGGTATGCGTAATTGCATTTTCCCCCCTCTATTAAAAAAAAAAAAAAATAAAAAAAAAAGGATCTATATTTGAGTAAATTTAGATGAAAATAACTTAAATTTTTAGGATTGTGAAAAAATTTTTAGTTGGAAGTGCCAAATTTTAATAAATTTATTTGAAACCAACTTCGATTTTTTGGATTATCTTGAGTATTTTTGTTGTAGGATCTACAATTGAGTAAATTTAGATGAAAATAACTTCAATTTTTTTGATTGTGAAAAATATTTTAGATGGAAGTGTAAAATTTTAATAAATTTATTTGAAACCAACTTCGATTTTTCTCGACTATGTTGAGTTTTTTTGATAGAGAAGCTTAATTTGAGTAATTTCAGATGAAATTAACTTCGATTTTTTGGATTTTGTCACGATTTTTTCAAATTTTAATAAATTTATTTGAAATCAACTTGGATTATTTAGAATTTTGTTCAGTATTTTTGTTGTAGGATGTATATTTGAGTAAATTTAGATGAAAATATCTTCACTTTTGTGGATTGTGGAAAAAATTTTAGTTGGAAGTGCCAAATTTTAATAAATTTATTTGAAACCAAATTCGATTTTTTTGATTTTCTTGAGTATTTTTGTTGTAGGATCTACAATTGAGTAAATTTAGATGAAAATGACTTAAATTTTTTGGATTGTGAAAAATATTTTAGTTGGAAGTGTCAAATTTTAATAAATTTATTTGAAATCAACTTCGATTTTTTTGGATTTTGTCGAGTATTTTTGTTGTAGGATCTACAATTGATTAAATTTAGATGAAAATAACTTCAATTTTGTGGATTGTGAAAAAAATTTTAGTTGGAAGTGTCAAATTTTAATAAATTTATTTGAAATCAACTTCGATTATTTTGAATTTTGTTCAGTATTTTTGTTGTAGGATGTATATTTGAGTAAATTTAGATGAAAATATCTTCAATTTTTTGGATTCTGAAAAAAAATTTAGATGGAAGTGTAAAATTTTAATAAATTTTTTTGAAACCAACTTCGATTTTTCTCGACTATGTTGAGTTTTTTTGATAGAGAAGCTTAATTTGAGTAATTTCAGATGAAATTAACTTCGATTTTTTGGATTTTGTCACGATTTTTTCAAATTTTAATAAATTTACTTGAAATCAACTTGGATTATTTAGAATTTTGTTCAGTATTTTTGTTGTAGGATGTATATTTGAGTAAATTTAGATGAAAATATCTTCAATTTTGTGGATTGTGGAAAAAATTTTAGTTGGAAGTGTCAAATTTTAATAAATTTATTTGAAATCAACTTCGATTTTTTGGATTTTCTTGAGTATTTTTGTTGTAGGATCTACAATTGATTAAATTTAGATGAAAATCACTTCAATTTTGTGGATTGTGAAAAAAAATTTAGTTGGAAGTGTCAAATTTTAATAAATTTATTTGAAATCAGTTTGGATTATTTTGGATTTTGTTGACTATTTTTGTTGTAGGATCTATATTTGAGTAAATTTAGATGAAAATAACTTAAATTTTTAGGATTGTGAAAAAAATTTTAGTTGGAAGTGCCAAATTTTAATAAATTTATTTGAAACCAACTTCGATTTTTTGGATTATCTTGAGAATTTTTGTTGTAGGATCTACAATTGAGTAAATTTAGATGAAAATAACTTCAATTTTGTGGATTGTGAAAAAAATTTTAGTTGGAAGTGTCAAATTTTAATAAATTTATTTGAAATCAGTTTGGATTATTTTGGATTTTGTTGACTATTTTTGTTGTAGGATCTATATTTGAGTAAATTTAGATGAAAATAACTTAAATTTTTAGGATTGTGAAAAAATTTTTAGTTGGAAGTGCCAAATTTTAATAAATTTATTTGAAACCAACTTCGATTTTTTGGATTATCTTGAGTATTTTTGTTGTAGGATCTACAATTGAGTAAATTTAGATGAAAATAACTTCAATTTTGTGGATTGTGAAAAAAATTTTAGTTGGAAGTGTCAAATTTTAATAAATTTATTTGAATTCAGTTTGGATTATTTTGGATTTTGTTGACTATTTTTGTTGTAGGATCTATATCTGAGTAAAATTAGATGAAAATAACTTAAATTTTTAGGATCGTGAAAAATATTTTAGTTGGAAGTGTCAAATTTTAATAAATTTATTTGAAATCAACTTCGATTTTTTTGGATTTTGTCGAGTATTTTTGTTGTAGGATCTACAATTGATTAAATTTAGATGAAAATAACTTCAATTTTGTGGATTGTGAAAAAAATTTTAGTTGGAAGTGTCAAATTTTAATAAATTTATTTGAAATCAACTTCGATTATTTTGAATTTTGTTCAGTATTTTTGTTGTAGGATGTATATTTGAGTAAATTTAGATGAAAATATCTTCAATTTTTTGGATTCTGAAAAAAAATTTAGATGGAAGTGTAAAATTTTAATAAATTTTTTTGAAACCAACTTCGATTTTTCTCGACTATGTTGAGTTTTTTTGATAGAGAAGCTTAATTTGAGTAATTTCAGATGAAATTAACTTCGATTTTTTGGATTTTGTCACGATTTTTTCAAATTTTAATAAATTTACTTGAAATCAACTTGGATTATTTAGAATTTTGTTCAGTATTTTTGTTGTAGGATGTATATTTGAGTAAATTTAGATGAAAATATCTTCAATTTTGTGGATTGTGGAAAAAATTTTAGTTGGAAGTGTCAAATTTTAATAAATTTATTTGAAATCAACTTCGATTTTTTGGATTTTCTTGAGTATTTTTGTTGTAGGATCTACAATTGATTAAATTTAGATGAAAATCACTTCAATTTTGTGGATTGTGAAAAAAAATTTAGTTGGAAGTGTCAAATTTTAATAAATTTATTTGAAATCAGTTTGGATTATTTTGGATTTTGTTGACTATTTTTGTTGTAGGATCTATATTTGAGTAAATTTAGATGAAAATAACTTAAATTTTTAGGATTGTGAAAAAAATTTTAGTTGGAAGTGCCAAATTTTAATAAATTTATTTGAAACCAACTTCGATTTTTTGGATTATCTTGAGTATTTTTGTTGTAGGATCTACAATTGAGTAAATTTAGATGAAAATAACTTCAATTTTGTGGATTGTGAAAAAAATTTTAGTTGGAAGTGTCAAATTTTAATAAATTTATTTGAAATCAGTTTGGATTATTTTGGATTTTGTTGACTATTTTTGTTGTAGGATCTATATTTGAGTAAATTTAGATGAAAATAACTTAAATTTTTAGGATTGTGAAAAAATTTTTAGTTGGAAGTGCCAAATTTTAATAAATTTATTTGAAACCAACTTCGATTTTTTGGATTATCTTGAGTATTTTTGTTGTAGGATCTACAATTGAGTAAATTTAGATGAAAATAACTTCAATTTTTTTGATTGTGAAAAATATTTTAGATGGAAGTGTAAAATGTTAATAAATTTATTTGAAACCAACTTCGATTTTTCTCGACTATGTTGAGTTTTTTTGATAGAGAAGCTTAATTTGAGTAATTTCAGATGAAATTAACTTCGATTTTTTGGATTTTGTCACGATTTTTTCAAATTTTAATAAATTTATTTGAAATCAACTTGGATTATTTAGAATTTTGTTCAGTATTTTTGATGTAGGATGTATATTTGAGTAAATTTAGATGAAAATATCTTCAATTTTGTGGATTGTGGAAAAAATTTTAGTTGGAAGTGCCAAATTTTAATAAATTTATTTGAAACCAAATTCGATTTTTTTTTATTTTCTTGAGTATTTTTGTTGTAGGATCTACAATTGAGTAAATTTAGATGAAAATGACTTAAATTTTTTGGATTGTGAAAAATATTTTAGTTGGAAGTGTCAAATTTTAATAAATTTATTTGAAATCAACTTCGATTTTTTAGGATTTTGTCGAGTATTTTTGTTGTAGGATCTATATTTGAGTAAATTTAGATGAAAATAACTTCAATTTTTTGGATTGTGAAAAATATTTTAGTTGGAAGTGTCAAATTTTAATAAATTTATTTCAAATCAACTTCGATTTTTTTGGATTTTGTCGAGTATTTTTGTTGTAGGATCTATATTTGAGTTAATTTAGATGAAAATAACTTCAATTTTTTGGATTGTGAAAAAAATTTTAGTTGGAAGTGTCAAATTTTAATAAATTTATTTGAAATCAATTTGGATTATTTTGGATTTTGTTGACTATTTTTGTTGTAGGATCTATATTTGAGTATAATTAGATGAAAATAACTTAAATTTTTAGGATCGTGAAAAATATTTTAGTTGGAAGTGTCAAATTTTAATAAATTTATTTGAAATCAACTTCGATTTTTTGGATTTTCTTGAGTATTTTTGTTATAGGATCTACAATTGAGTAAATTTAGATGAAAATAACTTCAATTTTGTGGATTGTGAACAAAATTTTAGTTGGAAGTGTCAAATTTTAATAAATTTATTTGAAATCAACTTCGATTTTTTTGGATTTTGTCGAGTATTTTTGTTGTAGGATCTATATTTGAGTAAATTTAGATGAAAATAACTTCAATTTTTTGGATTGTGAAAAAAATTTTAGTTGGAAGTGTTAGATTTTAATAAATTTATTTGCAACTAACTCCGATTTTTTTGATTTTCATGAGTATTTTTGTTGTAGGATCTACAATTGAGTAAATTTAGATAAAAATAACTTCAATTTTGTGGATAGTGAAAAAAATTTGAGTTGGAAGTGTCAGATTTTAATAAATTTATTTGAAACTAACTTCGATTTTTTTTATTTTCTTGAGTATTTTTGTTGTAGGATCTACAATTGATTAAATTTAGATGAAAATAACTTCAATTTTGTGGATTGTGAAAAAAATTTTAGTTGGAAGTGTCAAATTTTAATAAATTTATTTGAAATCAGTTTGGATTATTTTGGATTTTGTTGACTATTTTTGTTGTAGGATCTATATTTGAGTAAATTTAGATGAAAATAACTTAAATTTTTAGGATTGTGAAAAAATTTTTAGTTGGAAGTGCCAAATTTTAATAAATTTATTTGAAACCAACTTCGATTTTTTGGATTATCTTGAGTATTTTTGTTGTAGGATCTACAATTGAGTAAATTTAGATGAAAATAACTTCAATTTTTTGGATTGTGAAAAATATTTTAGTTGGAAGTGTCAAATTTTAATTAATTTATTTGAAATCAACTTGAATTATCTTGAATTTTGTTGAGTATTTTTGTTGTAGGATCTATATTTGAGTAAATTTAGATGAAAATAACTTAAATTTTTAGGATTGTGAAAAAAATTTTAGTTGGAAGTGCCAAATTTTAATAAATTTATTTGAAACCTACTTCGATTTTTTGGATTATCTTGAGTATTTTTGTTGTAGGATCTACAATTGAGTAAATTTAGATGAAAATAACTTCAATTTTTTGGATTGTGAAAAATATTTTAGTTGGAAGTGTCAAATTTTAATAAATTTATTTGAAATCAACTTGAATTATCTTGAATTTTGTTGAGTATTTTTGTTGTAGGATCTATATTTGAGTAAATTTAGATGAAAATAACTTCAATTTTGTGGATTGTGAAAAAAATTTTAGTTGGAAGTGTCAAATTTTAATAAATTTATTTGAAATCAACTTCGATTTTTTTGGATTTTGTCTAGTATTTTTGTTGTAGGATCTATATTTGAGTAAATTTAGATGAAAATAACTTCAATTTTTTGGATTGTGAAAAATATTTTAGTTGGAAGTGTCAAATTTTATTAAATTTATTTGAAACCAACTTCGATTTTTTGGATTTTCTTGAGTATTTTTGTTGTAGGATCTACAATTGAGTAAATTTAGATGAAAATAACTTCAATTTTGTGGATTGTGAAAAAAATTTTAGTTGGAAGTGTCAAATTTTAATAAATTTATTTGAATTCAACTTCGATTTTTTTGGATTTTGTCGTGTATTTTTGTTGTAGGATCTACAATTGATTAAATTTAGATGAAAATAACTTCAATTTTGTGGATTGTCAAAAAAATTTTAGTTGGAAGTGTCAAATTCTAATAAATTTATTTGAAATCAACTTCGATTTTTTTGGATTTTGTCGAGTATTTTTGGTGTAGGATGTATATTTGAGTAAATTTAGATGAAAATAACTTCAATTTTTTTGATTGTGAATAATATTTTAGATGGAAGTGTAAAATTTTAATAAATTTATTTGAAACCAACATCGATTTTTCTCGACTATGTTGAGTTTTTTTGATAGAGAAGCTTAATTTGAGTAATTTCAGATGAAATTAACTTCGATTTTTTGGATTTTGTCACGATTTTTTCAAATTTTAATAAATTTATTTGAAATCAACTTGGATTATTTAGAATTTTGTTCAGTATTTTTGTTGTAGGATGTATATTTGAGTAAATTTAGATGAAAATATCTTCAATTTTGTGGATTGTGGAAAAAATTTTAGTTGGAAGTGCCATATTTTAATAAATTTATTTGAAACCAAATTCGATTTTTTTGATTTTCTTGAGTATTTTTGTTGTAGGATCTACAATTGAGTAAATTTAGATGAAAATGACTTAAATTTTTTGGATTGTGAAAAATATTTTAGTTGGAAGTGTCAAATTTTAATAAATTTATTTGAAATCAACTTCGATTTTTTTGGATTTTGTCGAGGATTTTTGTTGTAGGATCTATATTTGAGTGAATTTAGATGAAAATAACTTCAATTTTTTGGATTGTGAAAAATATTTTAGTTGGAAGTGTCAAATTTTAATAAATTTATTTGAAATCAACTTCGATTTTTTGGATTTTCTTGAGTATTTTTGTTGTAGGATCTACGATTGAGTAAATTTAGATGAAAATAACTTCAATTTTTTGGATTGTGAAAAAAATTTTAGTTGGAAGTGTTAGATTTTAATAAATTTATTTGCAACTAACTCCGATTTTTTTGATTTTCATGAGTATTTTTGTTGTAGGATCTACAATTGAGTAAATTTAGATGAAAATAACTTCAATTTTGTGGATAGTGAAAAAAATTTGTGTTGGAAGTGTCAGATTTTAATAAATTTATTTGAAACTAACTTCGATTTTTTTTATTTTCTTGAGTATTTTTGTTGTAGGATCTACAATTGATTAAATTTAGATGAAAATAACTTCAATTTTGTGGATTGTGAAAAAAATTTTAGTTGGAAGTGTCAAATTTTAATAAATTTATTTGAAATCAGTTTGGATTATTTTGGATTTTGTTGACTATTTTTGTTGTAGGATCTATATTTGAGTAAATTTAGATGAAAATAACTTAAATTTTTAGGATTGTGAAAAAAATTTTAGTTGGAAGTGCCAAATTTTAATAAATTTATTTGAAACTAACTTCGATTTTTTTTATTTTCTTGAGTATTTTTGTTGTAGGATCTATATTTGAGTAAATTTAGATGAAAATAACTTAAATTTTTAGGATTGTGAAAAAATTTTTAGTTGGAAATGCCAAATTTTAATAAATTTATTTGAAACCAACTTCGATTTTTTGGATTATCTTGAGTATTTTTGTTGTAGGATCTACAATTGAGTAAATTTAGATGAAAATAACTTCAATTTTTTTGATTGTGAAAAATATTTTAGATGGAAGTGTAAAATTTTAATAAATTTATTTGAAACCAACTTCGATTTTTCTCGACTATGTTGAGTTTTTTTGATAGAGAAGCTTAATTTGAGTAATTTCAGATGAAATTAACTTCGATTTTTTGGATTTTGTCACGATTTTTTCAAATTTTAATAAATTTATTTGAAATCAACTTGGATTATTTAGAATTTTGTTCAGTATTTTTGTTGTAGGATGTATATTTGAGTAAATTTAGATGAAAATATCTTCAATTTTGTGGATTGTGGAAAAAATTTTAGTTGGAAGTGCCATATTTTAATAAATTTATTTGAAACCAAATTCGATTTTTTTTATTTTCTTGAGTATTTTTGTTGTAGGATCTACAATTGAGTAAATTTAGATGAAAATGACTTAAATTTTTTGGATTGTGAAAAATATTTTAGTTGGAAGTGTCACATTTTAATAAATTTATTTGAAATCAACTTCGATTTTTTTGGATTTTGTCGAGTATTTTTGTTGTAGGATCTATATTTGAGTAAATTTAGATGAAAATATCTTCAATTTTTTGGATTGTGAAAAATATTTTAGTTGGAAGTGTCAAATTTTAATAAATTTATTTCAAATCAACTTCGATTTTTTTGGATTTTGTCGAGTATTTTTGTTGTAGGATCTATATTTGAGTAAATTTAGATGAAAATAACTTCAATTTTTTGGATTGTGAAAAAAATTTTAGTTGGAAGTGTCAAATTTTAATAAATTTATTTGAAATCAATTTGGATTATTTTGGATTTTGTTGACTATTTTTGTTGTAGGATCTATATTTGAGTAAAATTAGATGAAAATAACTTAAATTTTTAGGATCGTGAAAAATATTTTAGTTGGAAGTGTCAAATTTTAATAAATTTATTTGAAATCAACTTCGATTTTTTGGATTTTCTTGAGTATTTTTGTTATAGGATCTACAATTGAGTAAATTTAGATGAAAATAACTTCAATTTTGTGGATTGTGAAAAAAATTTTAGTTGGAAGTGTCAAATTTTAATAAATTTATTTGAAATCAACTTCGATTTTTTTGGATTTTGTCGAGTATTTTTGTTGTAGGATCTATATTTGAGTGAATTTAGATGAAAATAACTTCAATTTTTTGGATTGTGAAAAATATTTTAGTTGGAAGTGTCAAATTTTAATAAATTTATTTGAAATCAACTTCGATTTTTTGGATTTTCTTGAGTATTTTTGTTGTAGGATCTACGATTGAGTAAATTTAGATGAAAATAACTTCAATTTTTTGGATTGTGAAAAAAATTTTAGTTGGAAGTGTTAGATTTTAATAAATTTATTTGCAACTAACTCCGATTTTTTTGATTTTCATGAGTATTTTTGTTGTAGGATCTACAATTGAGTAAATTTAGATGAAAATAACTTCAATTTTGTGGATAGTGAAAAAAATTTGTGTTGGAAGTGTCAGATTTTAATAAATTTATTTGAAACTAACTTCGATTTTTTTTATTTTCTTGAGTATTTTTGTTGTAGGATCTACAATTGATTAAATTTAGATGAAAATAACTTCAATTTTGTGGATTGTGAAAAAAATTTTAGTTGGAAGTGTCAAATTTTAATAAATTTATTTGAAATCAGTTTGGATTATTTTGGATTTTGTTGACTATTTTTGTTGTAGGATCTATATTTGAGTAAATTTAGATGAAAATAACTTAAATTTTTAGGATTGTGAAAAAAATTTTAGTTGGAAGTGCCAAATTTTAATAAATTTATTTGAAACCAACTTCGATTTTTTGGATTATCTTGAGTATTTTTGTTGTAGGATCTACAATTGAGTAAATTTAGATGAAAATAACTTCAATTTTTTGGATTGTGAAAAATATTTTAGTTGGAAGTGTCAAATTTTAATTAATTTATTTGAAATCAACTTGAATTATCTTGAATTTTGTTGAGTATTTTTGTTGTAGGATCTATATTTGAGTAAATTTAGATGAAAATAACTTCAATTTTTTGGATTGTGAAAAAAATTTTAGTTGGAAGTGTCAAATTTTAATAAATTTATTTGAAATCAATTTGGATTATTTTGGAATTTGATGAGTATTTTTGTTGTAGGATCTATATTTGAGTAAATTTAGATGAAAATGACTTAAATTTTTAGGATTGTGAAAAAAATCTTAGTTGGAAGTGCCAAATTTTAATAAATTTATATGAAACCAACTTCGATTTTTTGGATTTTCTTGAGTATTTTTGTTGTAGGATCTACAATTGAGTAAATTTAGATGAAAATAACTTCCATTTTTTGGATTGTGAAAAAAATTTGAGTTGGAAGTGTCAAATTTTAATAAATTTATTTGAAATCAACTTCGATTTTTTTTTATTTTGTCGAGTATTTTTGTGGTAGGATCTATATTTGTGTAAATTTAGATGAAAATAACTTCAATTTTTTGGATTGTGAAAAATATTTTAGTTGGAAGTGTCAAATTTTAATAAATTTATTTGAAATCAACTTCGATTTTTTGGATTTTCTTGAGTATTTTTGTTGTAGGATCTACAATTGAGTAAATTTAGATGAAAATAACTTCAATTTTGTGGATAGTGAAAAAAATTTTAGTTGGAAGTGTTAGATTTTAATAAATTTATTTGCAACTAACTCCGATTTTTTGGATTTTCTTGAGTATTTTTGTTGTAGGATCTACAATTGAGTAAATTTAGATGAAAATAACTTGAATTTTGTGGATTGTGAAAAAAATTTTAGTTGGAAGTGTCAAATTTTAATAAATTTATTTGAAATCAACTTCGATTTTTTTGGATTTTGTCTAGTATTTTTGTTGTAGGATCTATATTTGAGTAAATTTAGATGAAAATAACTTCAATTTTTTGGATTGTGAAAAATATTTTAGTTGGAAGTGTCAAATTTTAATAAATTTATTTGAAATCAACTTCGATTTTTTGGATTTTCTTGAGTATTTTTGTTGTAGGATCTACGATTGAGTAAATTTAGATGAAAATAACTTCAATTTTTTGGATTGTGAAAAAAATTTTAGTTGGAAGTGTTAGATTTTAATAAATTTATTTGCAACTAACTCCGATTTTTTTTATTTTCATGAGTATTTTTGTTGTAGGATCTACAATTGAGTAAATTTAGATAAAAATAACTTCAATTTTGTGGATAGTGAAAAAAATTTGAGTTGGAAGTGTCAGATTTTAATAAATTTATTTGAAACTAACTTCGATTTTTTTTATTTTCTTGAGTATTTTTGTTGTAGGATCTACAATTGATTAAATTTAGATGAAAATAACTTCAATTTTGTGGATTGTGAAAAAAATTTTAGTTGGAAGTGTCAAATTTTAATAAATTTATTTGAAATCAGTTTGGATTATTTTGGATTTTGTTGACTATTTTTGTTGTAGGATCTATATTTGAGTAAATTTAGATGAAAATAACTTAAATTTTTAGGATTGTGAAAAAATTTTTAGTTGGAAGTGCCAAATTTTAATAAATTTATTTGAAACCAACTTCGATTTTTTGGATTATCTTGAGTATTTTTGTTGTAGGATCTACAATTGAGTAAATTTAGATGAAAATAACTTCAATTTTTTTGATTGTGAAAAATATTTTAGATGGAAGTGTAAAATTTTAATAAATTTATTTGAAACCAACTTCGATTTTTCTCGACTATGTTGAGTTTTTTTGATAGAGAAGCTTAATTTGAGTAATTTCAGATGAAATTAACTTCGATTTTTTGGATTTTGTCACGATTTTTTCAAATTTTAATAAATTTATTTGAAATCAACTTGGATTATTTAGAATTTTGTTCAGTATTTTTGTTGTAGGATGTATATTTGAGTAAATTTAGATGAAAATATCTTCAATTTTGTGGATTGTGGAAAAAATTTTAGTTGGAAGTGCCAAATTTTAATAAATTTATTTGAAATCAACTTCGATTTTTTGGATTTTCTTGAGTATTTTTGTTGTAGGATCTACAATTGATTAAATTTAGATGAAAATCACTTCAATTTTGTGGATTGTGAAAATAAATTTAGTTGGAAGTGTCAAATTTTAATAAAGTTATTTGAAATCAACTTCGATTTTTTTGGATTTTGTCGAGTATTTTTTTGTAGGATCTATATTTGAGTAAATTTAGATGAAAATAACTTCAATTTTTTGGATTGTGAAAAATATTTTAGTTGGAAGTGTCAAATTTTAATAAATTTATTTGAAATCAACTTCGATTTTTTTTTATTTTGTCGAATATTTTTGGTGTAGGATGTATATTTGAGTAAATTTAGATGAAAATAACTTCAATTTTTTGGATTGTGAAAAAAATTTTAGTTGGAAGTGTCAAATTTTAATAAATTTATTTGAAATCAATTTGGATTATTTTGGATTTTGTTGACTATTTTTGTTGTAGGATCTATATTTGAGTAAAATTAGATGAAAATAACTTAAATTTTTAGGATTGTGAAAAAAATTTTAGTTGGAAGTGCCAAATTTTAATAAATTTATTTGAAACCTACTTCGATTTTTTGGATTATCTTGAGTATTTTTGTTGTAGGATCTACAATTGAGTAAATTTAGATGAAAATAACTTCAATTTTTTGGATTGTGAAAAATATTTTAGTTGGAAGTGTCAAATTTTAATAAATTTATTTGAAATCAACTTGAATTATCTTGAATTTTGTTGAGTATTTTTGTTGTAGGATCTATATTTGAGTAAATTTAGATGAAAATAACTTCAATTTTTTGGATTGTGAAAAAAATTTTAGTTGGATGTGCCAAATTTTAATAAATTTATTTGAAATCAATTTGGATTATTTTGGAATTTGATGAGTATTTTTGTTGTAGGATCTATATTTGACTAAATTTAGATGAAAATGACTTAAATTTTTAGGATTGTGAAAAAAATCTTAGTTGGAAGTGCCAAATTTTAATAAATTTATATGAAACCAACTTCGATTTTTTGGATTTTCTTGAGTATTTTGGTTGTAGGATCTACAATTGAGTAAATTTAGATGAAAATAACTTCAATTTTTTGGATTGTGAAAAAAATTTGATTTGGAAGAGTCAAATTTTATTAAATTTATTTGAAACCAACTTCGATTTTTTGGATTTTCTTGAGTATTTTTGTTGTAGGATCTACAATTGAGTAAATTTAGATGAAAATAACTTCAATTTTGTGGATTGTGAAAAAAATTTTAGTTGGAAGTGTCAAATTTTAATAAATTTATTTGAAATCAACTTCGATTTTTTTGGATTTTGTCTAGTATTTTTGTTGTAGGATCTATATTTGAGTAAATTTAGATGAAAATAACTTCAATTTTTTGGATTGTGAAAAATATTTTAGTTGGAAGTGTCAAATTTTATTAAATTTATTTGAAACCAACTTCGATTTTTTGGATTTTCTTGAGTATTTTTGTTGTAGGATCTACAATTGAGTAAATTTAGATGAAAATAACTTCAATTTTGTGGATTGTGAAAAAAATTTTAGTTGGAAGTGTCAAATTTTAATAAATTTATTTGAATTCAACTTCGATTTTTTTGGATTTTGTCGTGTATTTTTGTTGTAGGATCTACAATTGATTAAATTTAGATGAAAATAACTTCAATTTTGTGGATTGTCAAAAAAATTTTAGTTGGAAGTGTCAAATTTTAATAAATTTATTTGAAATCAACTTCGATTTTTTTGGATTTTGTCGAGTATTTTTGGTGTAGGATGTATATTTGAGTAAATTTAGATGAAAATAACTTCAATTTTTTTGATTGTGAATAATATTTTAGATGGAAGTGTAAAATTTTAATAAATTTATTTGAAACCAACATCGATTTTTCTCGACTATGTTGAGTTTTTTTGATAGAGAAGCTTAATTTGAGTAATTTCAGATGAAATTAACTTCGATTTTTTGGATTTTGTCACGATTTTTTCAAATTTTAATAAATTTATTTGAAATCAACTTGGATTATTTAGAATTTTGTTCAGTATTTTTGTTGTAGGATGTATATTTGAGTAAATTTAGATGAAAATATCTTCAATTTTGTGGATTGTGGAAAAAATTTTAGTTGGAAGTGCCATATTTTAATAAATTTATTTGAAACCAAATTCGATTTTTTTGATTTTCTTGAGTATTTTTGTTGTAGGATCTACAATTGAGTAAATTTAGATGAAAATGACTTAAATTTTTTGGATTGTGAAAAATATTTTAGTTGGAAGTGTCAAATTTTAATAAATTTATTTGAAATCAACTTCGATTTTTTTGGATTTTGTCGAGTATTTTTGTTGTAGGATCTATATTTGAGTAAATTTAGATGAAAATATCTTCAATTTTTTGGATTGTGAAAAATATTTTAGTTGGAAGTGTCAAATTTTAATAAATTTATTTCAAATCAACTTCGATTTTTTTGGATTTTGTCGAGTATTTTTGTTGTAGGATCTATATTTGAGTAAATTTAGATGAAAATAACTTCAATTTTTTGGATTGTGAAAAAAATTTTAGTTGGAAGTGTCAAATTTTAATAAATTTATTTGAAATCAACTTCGATTTTTTGGATTTTCTTGAGTATTTTTGTTATAGGATCTACAATTGAGTAAATTTAGATGAAAATAACTTCAATTTTGTGGATTGTGAAAAAAATTTTAGTTGGAAGTGTCAAATTTTAATAAATTTATTTGAAATCAACTTCGATTTTTTTGGATTTTGTCGAGTATTTTTGTTGTAGGATCTATATTTGAGTGAATTTAGATGAAAATAACTTCAATTTTTTGGATTGTGAAAAATATTTTAGTTGGAAGTGTCAAATTTTAATAAATTTATTTGAAATCAACTTCGATTTTTTGGATTTTCTTGAGTATTTTTGTTGTAGGATCTACGATTGAGTAAATTTAGATGAAAATAACTTCAATTTTTTGGATTGTGAAAAAAATTTTAGTTGGAAGTGTTAGATTTTAATAAATTTATTTGCAACTAACTCCGATTTTTTTGATTTTCATGAGTATTTTTGTTGTAGGATCTACAATTGAGTAAATTTAGATGAAAATAACTTCAATTTTGTGGATAGTGAAAAAAATTTGTGTTGGAAGTGTCAGATTTTAATAAATTTATTTGAAACTAACTTCGATTTTTTTTATTTTCTTGAGTATTTTTGTTGTAGGATCTACAATTGATTAAATTTAGATGAAAATAACTTCAATTTTGTGGATTGTGAAAAAAATTTTAGTTGGAAGTGTCAAATTTTAATAAATTTATTTGAAATCAACTTCGATTTTTTTGGATTTTGTCGAGTATTTTTGTTGTAGGATCTATATTTGAGTGAATTTAGATGAAAATAACTTCAATTTTTTGGATTGTGAAAAATATTTTAGTTGGAAGTGTCAAATTTTAATAAATTTATTTGAAATCAACTTCGATTTTTTGGATTTTCTTGAGTATTTTTGTTGTAGGATCTACGATTGAGTAAATTTAGATGAAAATAACTTCAATTTTTTGGATTGTGAAAAAAATTTTAGTTGGAAGTGTTAGATTTTAATAAATTTATTTGCAACTAACTCCGATTTTTTTGATTTTCATGAGTATTTTTGTTGTAGGATCTACAATTGAGTAAATTTAGATGAAAATAACTTCAATTTTGTGGATAGTGAAAAAAATTTGTGTTGGAAGTGTCAGATTTTAATAAATTTATTTGAAACTAACTTCGATTTTTTTTATTTTCTTGAGTATTTTTGTTGTAGGATCTACAATTGATTAAATTTAGATGAAAATAACTTCAATTTTGTGGATTGTGAAAAAAATTTTAGTTGGAAGTGTCAAATTTTAATAAATTTATTTGAAATCAGTTTGGATTATTTTGGATTTTGTTGACTATTTTTGTTGTAGGATCTATATTTGAGTAAATTTAGATGAAAATAACTTAAATTTTTAGGATTGTGAAAAAAATTTTAGTTGGAAGTGCCAAATTTTAATAAATTTATTTGAAACTAACTTCGATTTTTTTTATTTTCTTGAGTATTTTTGTTGTAGGATCTATATTTGAGTAAATTTAGATGAAAATAACTTAAATTTTTAGGATTGTGAAAAAATTTTTAGTTGGAAGTGCCAAATTTTAATAAATTTATTTGAAACCAACTTCGATTTTTTGGATTATCTTGAGTATTTTTGTTGTAGGATCTACAATTGAGTAAATTTAGATGAAAATAACTTCAATTTTTTTGATTGTGAAAAATATTTTAGATGGAAGTGTAAAATTTTAATAAATTTATTTGAAACCAACTTCGATTTTTCTCGACTATGTTGAGTTTTTTTGATAGAGAAGCTTAATTTGAGTAATTTCAGATGAAATTAACTTCGATTTTTTGGATTTTGTCACGATTTTTTCAAATTTTAATAAATTTATTTGAAATCAACTTGGATTATTTAGAATTTTGTTCAGTATTTTTGTTGTAGGATGTATATTTGAGTAAATTTAGATGAAAATATCTTCAATTTTGTGGAATGTGGAAAAAATTTTAGTTGGAAGTGCCATATTTTAATAAATTTATTTGAAACCAAATTCGATTTTTTTGATTTTCTTGAGTATTTTTGTTGTAGGATCTACAATTGAGTAAATTTAGATGAAAATGACTTAAATTTTTTGGATTGTGAAAAATATTTTAGTTGGAAGTGTCACATTTTAATAAATTTATTTGAAATCAACTTCGATTTTTTTGGATTTTGTCGAGTATTTTTGTTGTAGGATCTATATTTGAGTAAATTTAGATGAAAATATCTTCAATTTTTTGGATTGTGAAAAATATTTTAGTTGGAAGTGTCAAATTTTAATAAATTTATTTCAAATCAACTTCGATTTTTTTGGATTTTGTCGAGTATTTTTGTTGTAGGATCTATATTTGAGTAAATTTAGATGAAAATAACTTCAATTTTTTGGATTGTGAAAAAAATTTTAGTTGGAAGTGTCAAATTTTAATAAATTTATTTGAAATCAATTTGGATTATTTTGGATTTTGTTGACTATTTTTGTTGTAGGATCTATATTTGAGTAAAATTAGATGAAAATAACTTAAATTTTTAGGATCGTGAAAAATATTTTAGTTGGAAGTGTCAAATTTTAATAAATTTATTTGAAATCAACTTCGATTTTTTGGATTTTCTTGAGTATTTTTGTTATAGGATCTACAATTGAGTAAATTTAGATGAAAATAACTTCAATTTTGTGGATTGTGAAAAAAATTTTAGTTGGAAGTGTCAAATTTTAATAAATTTATTTGAAATCAACTTCGATTTTTTTGGATTTTGTCGAGTATTTTTGTTGTAGGATCTATATTTGAGTGAATTTAGATGAAAATAACTTCAATTTTTTGGATTGTGAAAAATATTTTAGTTGGAAGTGTCAAATTTTAATAAATTTATTTGAAATCAACTTCGATTTTTTGGATTTTCTTGAGTATTTTTGTTGTAGGATCTACGATTGAGTAAATTTAGATGAAAATAACTTCAATTTTTTGGATTGTGAAAAAAATTTTAGTTGGAAGTGTTAGATTTTAATAAATTTATTTGCAACTAACTCCGATTTTTTTTATTTTCATGAGTATTTTTGTTGTAGGATCTACAATTGAGTAAATTTAGATGAAAATAACTTCAATTTTGTGGATAGTGAAAAAAATTTGTGTTGGAAGTGTCAGATTTTAATAAATTTATTTGAAACTAACTTCGATTTTTTTTATTTTCTTGAGTATTTTTGTTGTAGGATCTACAATTGATTAAATTTAGATGAAAATAACTTCAATTTTGTGGATTGTGAAAAAAATTTTAGTTGGAAGTGTCAAATTTTAATAAATTTATTTGAAATCAGTTTGGATTATTTTGGATTTTGTTGACTATTTTTGTTGTAGGATCTATATTTGAGTAAATTTAGATGAAAATAACTTAAATTTTTAGGATTGTGAAAAAAATTTTAGTTGGAAGTGCCAAATTTTAATAAATTTATTTGAAACCAACTTCGATTTTTTGGATTATCTTGAGTATTTTTGTTGTAGGATCTACAATTGAGTAAATTTAGATGAAAATAACTTCAATTTTTTGGATTGTGAAAAATATTTTAGTTGGAAGTGTCAAATTTTAATTAATTTATTTGAAATCAACTTGAATTATCTTGAATTTTGTTGAGTATTTTTGTTGTAGGATCTATATTTGAGTAAATTTAGATGAAAATAACTTCAATTTTTTGGATTGTGAAAAAAATTTTAGTTGGAAGTGTCAAATTTTAATAAATTTATTTGAAATCAATTTGGATTATTTTGGAATTTGATGAGTATTTTTGTTGTAGGATCTATATTTGAGTAAATTTAGATGAAAATGACTTAAATTTTTAGGATTGTGAAAAAAATCTTAGTTGGAAGTGCCAAATTTTAATAAATTTATATGAAACCAACTTCGATTTTTTGGATTTTCTTGAGTATTTTTGTTGTAGGATCTACAATTGAGTAAATTTAGATGAAAATAACTTCCATTTTTTGGATTGTGAAAAAAATTTGAGTTGGAAGTGTCAAATTTTAATAAATTTATTTGAAATCAACTTCGATTTTTTTTTATTTTGTCGAGTATTTTTGTGGTAGGATCTATATTTGTGTAAATTTAGATGAAAATAACTTCAATTTTTTGGATTGTGAAAAATATTTTAGTTGGAAGTGTCAAATTTTAATAAATTTATTTGAAATCAACTTCGATTTTTTGGATTTTCTTGAGTATTTTTGTTGTAGGATCTACAATTGAGTAAATTTAGATGAAAATAACTTCAATTTTGTGGATAGTGAAAAAAATTTTAGTTGGAAGTGTTAGATTTTAATAAATTTATTTGCAACTAACTCCGATTTTTTTTATTTTCTTGAGTATTTTTGTTGTAGGATCTACAATTGAGTAAATTTAGATGAAAATAACTTCAATTTTTTGGATTGTGAAAAAAATTTGATTTGGAAGAGTCAAATTTTATTAAATTTATTTGAAACCAACTTCGATTTTTTGGATTTTCTTGAGTATTTTTGTTGTAGGATCTACAATTGAGTAAATTTAGATGAAAATAACTTGAATTTTGTGGATTGTGAAAAAAATTTTAGTTGGAAGTGTCAAATTTTAATAAATTTATTTGAAATCAACTTCGATTTTTTTGGATTTTGTCTAGTATTTTTGTTGTAGGATCTATATTTGAGTAAATTTAGATGAAAATAACTTCAATTTTTTGGATTGTGAAAAATATTTTAGTTGGAAGTGTCAAATTTTAATAAATTTATTTGAAATCAACTTCGATTTTTTGGATTTTCTTGAGTATTTTTGTTGTAGGATCTACGATTGAGTAAATTTAGATGAAAATAACTTCAATTTTTTGGATTGTGAAAAAAATTTTAGTTGGAAGTGTTAGATTTTAATAAATTTATTTGCAACTAACTCCGATTTTTTTGATTTACATGAGTATTTTTGTTGTAGGATCTACAATTGAGTAAATTTAGATAAAAATAACTTCAATTTTGTGGATAGTGAAAAAAATTTGAGTTGGAAGTGTCAGATTTTAATAAATTTATTTGAAACTAACTTCGATTTTTTTTATTTTCTTGAGTATTTTTGTTGTAGGATCTACAATTGATTAAATTTAGATGAAAATAACTTCAATTTTGTGGATTGTGAAAAAAATTTTAGTTGGAAGTGTCAAATTTTAATAAATTTATTTGAAATCAGTTTGGATTATTTTGGATTTTGTTGACTATTTTTGTTGTAGGATCTATATTTGAGTAAATTTAGATGAAAATAACTTAAATTTTTAGGATTGTGAAAAAATTTTTAGTTGGAAGTGCCAAATTTTAATAAATTTATTTGAAACCAACTTCGATTTTTTGGATTATCTTGAGTATTTTTGTTGTAGGATCTACAATTGAGTAAATTTAGATGAAAATAACTTCAATTTTTTTGATTGTGAAAAATATTTTAGATGGAAGTGTAAAATTTTAATAAATTTATTTGAAACCAACTTCGATTTTTCTCGACTATGTTGAGTTTTTTTGATAGAGAAGCTTAATTTGAGTAATTTCAGATGAAATTAACTTCGATTTTTTGGATTTTGTCACGATTTTTTCAAATTTTAATAAATTTATTTGAAATCAACTTGGATTATTTAGAATTTTGTTCAGTATTTTTGTTGTAGGATGTATATTTGAGTAAATTTAGATGAAAATATCTTCAATTTTGTGGATTGTGGAAAAAATTTTAGTTGGAAGTGCCAAATTTTAATAAATTTATTTGAAATCAACTTCGATTTTTTGGATTTTCTTGAGTATTTTTGTTGTAGGATCTACAATTGATTAAATTTAGATGAAAATCACTTCAATTTTGTGGATTGTGAAAAAAAATTTAGTTGGAAGTGTCAAATTTTAATAAAGTTATTTGAAATCAACTTCGATTTTTTTGGATTTTGTCGAGTATTTTTTTGTAGGATCTATATTTGAGTAAATTTAGATGAAAATAACTTCAATTTTTTGGATTGTGAAAAATATTTTAGTTGGAAGTGTCAAATTTTAATAAATTTATTTGAAATCAACTTCGATTTTTTTTTATTTTGTCGAATATTTTTGGTGTAGGATGTATATTTGAGTAAATTTAGATGAAAATAACTTCAATTTTTTGGATTGTGAAAAAAATTTTAGTTGGAAGTGTCAAATTTTAATAAATTTATTTGAAATCAATTTGGATTATTTTGGATTTTGTTGACTATTTTTGTTGTAGGATCTATATTTGAGTAAAATTAGATGAAAATAACTTAAATTTTTAGGATTGTGAAAAAAATTTTAGTTGGAAGTGCCAAATTTTAATAAATTTATTTGAAACCTACTTCGATTTTTTGGATTATCTTGAGTATTTTTGTTGTAGGATCTACAATTGAGTAAATTTAGATGAAAATAACTTCAATTTTTTGGATTGTGAAAAATATTTTAGTTGGAAGTGTCAAATTTTAATAAATTTATTTGAAATCAACTTGAATTATCTTGAATTTTGTTGAGTATTTTTGTTGTAGGATCTATATTTGAGTAAATTTAGATGAAAATAACTTCAATTTTTTGGATTGTGAAAAAAATTTTAGTTGGATGTGCCAAATTTTAATAAATTTATTTGAAATCAATTTGGATTATTTTGGAATTTGATGAGTATTTTTGTTGTAGGATCTATATTTGACTAAATTTAGATGAAAATGACTTAAATTTTTAGGATTGTGAAAAAAATCTTAGTTGGAAGTGCCAAATTTTAATAAATTTATATGAAACCAACTTCGATTTTTTGGATTTTCTTGAGTATTTTGGTTGTAGGATCTACAATTGAGTAAATTTAGATGAAAATAACTTCAATTTTTTGGATTGTGAAAAAAATTTGATTTGGAAGAGTCAAATTTTATTAAATTTATTTGAAACCAACTTCGATTTTTTGGATTTTCTTGAGTATTTTTGTTGTAGGATCTACAATTGAGTAAATTTAGATGAAAATAACTTCAATTTTGTGGATTGTGAAAAAAATTTTAGTTGGAAGTGTCAAATTTTAATAAATTTATTTGAAATCAACTTCGATTTTTTTGGATTTTGTCTAGTATTTTTGTTGTAGGATCTATATTTGAGTAAATTTAGATGAAAATAACTTCAATTTTTTGGATTGTGAAAAATATTTTAGTTGGAAGTGTCAAATTTTATTAAATTTATTTGAAACCAACTTCGATTTTTTGGATTTTCTTGAGTATTTTTGTTGTAGGATCTACAATTGAGTAAATTTAGATGAAAATAACTTCAATTTTGTGGATTGTGAAAAAAATTTTAGTTGGAAGTGTCAAATTTTAATAAATTTATTTTAATTCAACTTCGATTTTTTTGGATTTTGTCGTGTATTTTTGTTGTAGGATCTACAATTGATTAAATTTAGATGAAAATAACTTCAATTTTGTGGATTGTCAAAAAAATTTTAGTTGGAAGTGTCAAATTTTAATAAATTTATTTGAAATCAACTTCGATTTTTTTGGATTTTGTCGAGTATTTTTGGTGTAGGATGTATATTTGAGTAAATTTAGATGAAAATAACTTCAATTTTTTTGATTGTGAATAATATTTTAGATGGAAGTGTAAAATTTTAATAAATTTATTTGAAACCAACATCGATTTTTCTCGACTATGTTGAGTTTTTTTGATAGAGAAGCTTAATTTGAGTAATTTCAGATGAAATTAACTTCGATTTTTTGGATTTTGTCACGATTTTTTCAAATTTTAATAAATTTATTTGAAATCAACTTGGATTATTTAGAATTTTGTTCAGTATTTTTGTTGTAGGATGTATATTTGAGTAAATTTAGATGAAAATATCTTCAATTTTGTGGATTGTGGAAAAAATTTTAGTTGGAAGTGCCATATTTTAATAAATTTATTTGAAACCAAATTCGATTTTTTTGATTTTCTTGAGTATTTTTGTTGTAGGATCTACAATTGAGTAAATTTAGATGAAAATGACTTAAATTTTTTGGATTGTGAAAAATATTTTAGTTGGAAGTGTCAAATTTTAATAAATTTATTTGAAATCAACTTCGATTTTTTGGATTTTCTTGAGTATTTTTGTTGTAGGATCTACGATTGAGTAAATTTAGATGAAAATAACTTCAATTTTTTGGATTGTGAAAAAAATTTTAGTTGGAAGTGTCAAATTTTAATAAATTTATTTGAAATCAATTTGGATTATTTTGGATTTTGTTGACTATTTTTGTTGTAGGATCTATATTTGAGTAAAATTAGATGAAAATAACTTAAATTTTTAGGATTGTGAAAAAAATTTTAGTTGGAAGTGCCAAATTTTAATAAATTTATTTGAAACCTACTTCGATTTTTTGGATTATCTTGAGTATTTTTGTTGTAGGATCTACAATTGAGTAAATTTAGATGAAAATAACTTCAATTTTTTGGATTGTGAAAAATATTTTAGTTGGAAGTGTCAAATTTTAATAAATTTATTTGAAATCAACTTGAATTATCTTGAATTTTGTTGAGTATTTTTGTTGTAGGATCTATATTTGAGTAAATTTAGATGAAAATAACTTCAATTTTTTGGATTGTGAAAAAAATTTTAGTTGGATGTGCCAAATTTTAATAAATTTATTTGAAATCAATTTGGATTATTTTGGAATTTGATGAGTATTTTTGTTGTAGGATCTATATTTGACTAAATTTAGATGAAAATGACTTAAATTTTTAGGATTGTGAAAAAAATCTTAGTTGGAAGTGCCAAATTTTAATAAATTTATATGAAACCAACTTCGATTTTTTGGATTTTCTTGAGTATTTTGGTTGTAGGATCTACAATTGAGTAAATTTAGATGAAAATAACTTCAATTTTTTGGATTGTGAAAAAAATTTGATTTGGAAGAGTCAAATTTTATTAAATTTATTTGAAACCAACTTCGATTTTTTGGATTTTCTTGATAATTTTTGTTGTAGGATCTACAATTGAGTAAATTTAGATGAAAATAACTTCAATTTTGTGGATTGTGAAAAAAATTTTAGTTGGAAGTGTCAAATTTTAATAAATTTATTTGAAATCAACTTCGATTTTTTTGGATTTTGTCTAGTATTTTTGTTGTAGGATCTATATTTGAGTAAATTTAGATGAAAATAACTTCAATTTTTTGGATTGTGAAAAATATTTTAGTTGGAAGTGTCAAATTTTATTAAATTTATTTGAAACCAACTTCGATTTTTTGGATTTTCTTGAGTATTTTTGTTGTAGGATCTACAATTGAGTAAATTTAGATGAAAATAACTTCAATTTTGTGGATTGTGAAAAAAATTTTAGTTGGAAGTGTCAAATTTTAATAAATTTATTTGAATTCAACTTCGATTTTTTTGGATTTTGTCGTGTATTTTTGTTGTAGGATCTACAATTGATTAAATTTAGATGAAAATAACTTCAATTTTGTGGATTGTCAAAAAAATTTTAGTTGGAAGTGTCAAATTTTAATAAATTTATTTGAAATCAACTTCGATTTTTTTGGATTTTGTCGAGTATTTTTGGTGTAGGATGTATATTTGAGTAAATTTAGATGAAAATAACTTCAATTTTTTTGATTGTGAATAATATTTTAGATGGAAGTGTAAAATTTTAATAAATTTATTTGAAACCAACATCGATTTTTCTCGACTATGTTGAGTTTTTTTGATAGAGAAGCTTAATTTGAGTAATTTCAGATGAAATTAACTTCGATTTTTTGGATTTTGTCACGATTTTTTCAAATTTTAATAAATTTATTTGAAATCAACTTGGATTATTTAGAATTTTGTTCAGTATTTTTGTTGTAGGATGTATATTTGAGTAAATTTAGATGAAAATATCTTCAATTTTGTGGATTGTGGAAAAAATTTTAGTTGGAAGTGCCATATTTTAATAAATTTATTTGAAACCAAATTCGATTTTTTTGATTTTCTTGAGTATTTTTGTTGTAGGATCTACAATTGAGTAAATTTAGATGAAAATGACTTAAATTTTTTGGATTGTGAAAAATATTTTAGTTGGAAGTGTCAAATTTTAATAAATTTATTTGAAATCAACTTCGATTTTTTGGATTTTCTTGAGTATTTTTGTTGTAGGATCTACGATTGAGTAAATTTAGATGAAAATAACTTCAATTTTTTGGATTGTGAAAAAAATTTTAGTTGGAAGTGTTAGATTTTAATAAATTTATTTGCAACTAACTCCGATTTTTTTGATTTTCATGAGTATTTTTGTTGTAGGATCTACAATTGAGTAAATTTAGATGAAAATAACTTCAATTTTGTGGATAGTGAAAAAAATTTGTGTTGGAAGTGTCAGATTTTAATAAATTTATTTGAAACTAACTTCGATTTTTTTTATTTTCTTGAGTATTTTTGTTGTAGGATCTACAATTGATTAAATTTAGATGAAAATAACTTCAATTTTGTGGATTGTGAAAAAAATTTTAGTTGGAAGTGTCAAATTTTAATAAATTTATTTGAAATCAGTTTGGATTATTTTGGATTTTGTTGACTATTTTTGTTGTAGGATCTATATTTGAGTAAATTTAGATGAAAATAACTTAAATTTTTAGGATTGTGAAAAAAATTTTAGTTGGAAGTGCCAAATTTTAATAAATTTATTTGAAACCAACTTCGATTTTTTGGATTATCTTGAGTATTTTTGTTGTAGGATCTACAATTGAGTAAATTTAGATGAAAATAACTTCAATTTTTTGGATTGTGAAAAATATTTTAGTTGGAAGTGTCAAATATTAATTAATTTATTTGAAATCAACTTGAATTATCTTGAATTTTGTTGAGTATTTTTGTTGTAGGATCTATATTTGAGTAAATTTAGATGAAAATCACTTCAATTTTTTGGATTGTGAAAAAAATTTAGTTGGAAGTGTCAAATTTTAATAAATTTATTTGAAATCAATTTGGATTATTTTGGAATTTGATGAGTATTTTTGTTGTAGGATCTATATTTGAGTAAATTTAGATGAAAATGACTTAAATTTTTAGGATTGTGAAAAAAATCTTAGTTGGAAGTGCCAAATTTTAATAAATTTATATGAAACCAACTTCGATTTTTTGGATTTTCTTGAGTATTTTTGTTGTAGGATCTACAATTGAGTAAATTTAGATGAAAATAACTTCCATTTTTTGGATTGTGAAAAAAATTTGAGTTGGAAGTGTCAAATTTTATTAAATTTATTTGAAACCAACTTCGATTTTTTGGATTTTCTTGAGTATTTTTGTTGTAGGATCTACAATTGAGTAAATTTAGATGAAAATAACTTCAATTTTGTGGATTGTGAAAAAAATTTTAGTTGGAAGTGTCAAATTTTAATAAATTTATTTGAAATCAACTTCGATTTTTTTTGATTTTGTCGAGTATTTTTGTGGTAGGATCTATATTTGTGTAAATTTAGATGAAAATAACTTCAATTTTGTGGATAGTGAAAAAAATTTTAGTTGGAAGTGTTAGATTTTAATAAATTTATTTGCAACTAACTCCGATTTTTTTGATTTTCTTGAGTATTTTTGTTGTAGGATCTACAATTGAGTAAATTTAGATGAAAATAACTTCAATTTTTTGGATTGTGAAAAAAATTTGATTTGGAAGAGTCAAATTTTATTAAATTTATTTGAAACCAACTTCGATTTTTTGGATTTTCTTGAGTATTTTTGTTGTAGGATCTATAATTGAGTAAATTTAGATGAAAATAACTTCAATTTTTTGGATTGTGAAAAAAATTTTAGTTGGAAGTGTCAAATTTTAATAAATTTATTTGAAATCAATTTGGATTATTTTGGATTTTGTTGACTATTTTTGTTGTAGGATCTATATTTGAGTAAAATTAGATGAAAATAACTTAAATTTTTAGGATCGTGAAAAATATTTTAGTTGGAAGTGTCAAATTTTAATAAATTTATTTGAAATCAACTTCGATTTTTTGGATTTTCTTGAGTATTTTTGTTATAGGATCTACAATTGAGTAAATTTAGATGAAAATAACTTCAATTTTGTGGATTGTGAAAAAAATTTTAGTTGGAAGTGTCAAATTTTAATAAATTTATTTGAAATCAACTTCGATTTTTTTGGATTTTGTCGAGTATTTTTGTTGTAGGATCTATATTTGAGTGAATTTAGATGAAAATAACTTCAATTTTTTGGATTGTGAAAAAAATTTTAGTTGGAAGTGTTAGATTTTAATAAATTTATTTGCAACTAACTCCGATTTTTTTGATTTTCATGAGTATTTTTGTTGTAGGATCTACAATTGAGTAAATTTAGATGAAAATAACTTCAATTTTGTGGATAGTGAAAAAAATTTGTGTTGGAAGTGTCAGATTTTAATAAATTTATTTGAAACTAACTTCGATTTTTTTTATTTTCTTGAGTTTTTTTGTTGTAGGATCTACAATTGATTAAATTTAGATGAAAATAACTTCAATTTTGTGGATTGTGAAAAAAATTTTAGTTGGAAGTGTCAAATTTTAATAAATTTATTTGAAATCAGTTTGGATTATTTTGGATTTTGTTGACTATTTTTGTTGTAGGATCTATATTTGAGTAAATTTAGATGAAAATAACTTAAATTTTTAGGATTGTGAAAAAAATTTTAGTTGGAAGTGCCAAATTTTAATAAATTTATTTGAAACCAACTTCGATTTTTTGGATTATCTTGAGTATTTTTGTTGTAGGATCTACAATTGAGTAAATTTAGATGAAAATAACTTCAATTTTTTGGATTGTGAAAAATATTTTAGTTGGAAGTGTCAAATTTTAATTAATTTATTTGAAATCAACTTGAATTATCTTGAATTTTGTTGAGTATTTTTGTTGTAGGATCTATATTTGAGTAAATTTAGATGAAAATCACTTCAATTTTTTGGATTGTGAAAAAAATTTTAGTTGGAAGTGTCAAATTTTAATAAATTTATTTGAAATCAATTTGGATTATTTTGGAATTTGATGAGTATTTTTGTTGTAGGATCTATATTTGAGTAAATTTAGATGAAAATGACTTAAATTTTTAGGATTGTGAAAAAAATCTTAGTTGGAAGTGCCAAATTTTAATAAATTTATATGAAACCAACTTCGATTTTTTGGATTTTCTTGAGTATTTTTGTTGTAGGATCTACAATTGAGTAAATTTAGATGAAAATAACTTCCATTTTTTGGATTGTGAAAAAAATTTGAGTTGGAAGTGTCAAATTTTATTAAATTTATTTGAAACCAACTTCGATTTTTTGGATTTTCTTGAGTATTTTTGTTGTAGGATCTACAATTGAGTAAATTTAGATGAAAATAACTTCAATTTTGTGGATTGTGAAAAAAATTTTAGTTGGAAGTGTCAAATTTTAATAAATTTATTTGAAATCAACTTCGATTTTTTTTGATTTTGTCGAGTATTTTTGTGGTAGGATCTATATTTGTGTAAATTTAGATGAAAATAACTTCAATTTTGTGGATAGTGAAAAAAATTTTAGTTGGAAGTGTTAGATTTTAATAAATTTATTTGCAACTAACTCCGATTTTTTTGATTTTCTTGAGTATTTTTGTTGTAGGATCTACAATTGAGTAAATTTAGATGAAAATAACTTCAATTTTTTGGATTGTGAAAAAAATTTGATTTGGAAGAGTCAAATTTTATTAAATTTATTTGAAACCAACTTCGATTTTTTGGATTTTCTTGAGTATTTTTGTTGTAGGATCTACAATTGAGTAAATTTAGATGAAAATAACTTGAATTTTGTGGATTGTGAAAAAAATTTTAGTTGGAAGTGTCAAATTTTAATAAATTTATTTGAAATCAACTTCGATTTTTTTGGATTTTGTCTAGTATTTTTGTTGTAGGATCTATATTTGAGTAAATTTAGATGAAAATAACTTCAATTTTTTGGATTGTGAAAAATATTTTAGTTGGAAGTGTCAAATTTTAATAAATTTATTTGAAATCAACTTCGATTTTTTGGATTTTCTTGAGTATTTTTGTTGTAGGATCTACGATTGAGTAAATTTAGATGAAAATAACTTCAATTTTTTGGATTGTGAAAAAAATTTTAGTTGGAAGTGTTAGATTTTAATAAATTTATTTGCAACTAACTCCGATTTTTTTGATTTTCATGAGTATTTTTGTTGTAGGATCTACAATTGAGTAAATTTAGATAAAAATAACTTCAATTTTGTGGATAGTGAAAAAAATTTGAGTTGGAAGTGTCAGATTTTAATAAATTTATTTGAAACTAACTTCGATTTTTTTTATTTTCTTGAGTATTTTTGTTGTAGGATCTACAATTGATTAAATTTAGATGAAAATAACTTCAATTTTGTGGATTGTGAAAAAAATTTTAGTTGGAAGTGTCAAATTTTAATAAATTTATTTGAAATCAGTTTGGATTATTTTGGATTTTGTTGACTATTTTTGTTGTAGGATCTATATTTGAGTAAATTTAGATGAAAATAACTTAAATTTTTAGGATTGTGAAAAAATTTTTAGTTGGAAGTGCCAAATTTTAATAAATTTATTTGAAACCAACTTCGATTTTTTGGATTATCTTGAGTATTTTTGTTGTAGGATCTACAATTGAGTAAATTTAGATGAAAATAACTTCAATTTTTTTGATTGTGAAAAATATTTTAGATGGAAGTGTAAAATTTTAATAAATTTATTTGAAACCAACTTCGATTTTTCTCGACTATGTTGAGTTTTTTTGATAGAGAAGCTTAATTTGAGTAATTTCAGATGAAATTAACTTCGATTTTTTGGATTTTGTCACGATTTTTTCAAATTTTAATAAATTTATTTGAAATCAACTTGGATTATTTAGAATTTTGTTCAGTATTTTTGTTGTAGGATGTATATTTGAGTAAATTTAGATGAAAATATCTTCAATTTTGTGGATTGTGGAAAAAATTTTAGTTGGAAGTGCCAAATTTTAATAAATTTATTTGAAATCAACTTCGATTTTTTGGATTTTCTTGAGTATTTTTGTTGTAGGATCTACAATTGATTAAATTTAGATGAAAATCACTTCAATTTTGTGGATTGTGAAAAAAAATTTAGTTGGAAGTGTCAAATTTTAATAAAGTTATTTGAAATCAACTTCGATTTTTTTGGATTTTGTCGAGTATTTTTGTTGTAGGATCTATATTTGAGTAAATTTAGATGAAAATAAATTCAATTTTGTGGATTGTGAAAAAAATTTTAGTTGGAAGTGTCAAATTTTTATAAATTTATTTGAAATCAATTTGGATTATTTTGGATTTTGTTGACTATTTTTGTTGTAGGATCTATATTTGAGTAAATTTAGATGAAAATAACTTAAATTTTTAGGATTGTGAAAAAAATTTTAGTTGGAAGTGCCAAATTTTAATAAATTTATTTGAAACCAACTTCGATTTTTTTGATTATCTTGAGTATTTTAGTTGTAGGATCTACAATTGAGTAAATTTAGATGAAAATAACTTCAATTTTTTGGATTGTGAAAAATATTTTAGTTGGAACTGCCAAATTTTAATAAATTTATTTGAATTCAACTTCGATTTTTTGGATTTTCTTGATTATTTTTGTTGTAGGATCTACAATTGAGTAAATTTAGATGAAAATAAATTCAATTTTGTGGATTGTGAAAAAAATTTTAGTTGGAAGTGTCAAATTTTAATAAATTTATTTGAAATCAGTTTGGATTATTTTGGATTTTGTTGACTATTTTTGTTGTAGGATCTATATTTGAGTAAATTTAGATGAAAATAACTTAAATTTTTAGGATTGTGAAAAAATTTTTAGTTGGAAGTGCCAAATTTTAATAAATTTATTTGAAACCAACTTCGATTTTTTGGATTATCTTGAGTATTTTTGTTGTAGGATCTACAATTGAGTAAATTTAGATGAAAATAACTTCAATTTTTTTGATTGTGAAAAATATTTTAGATGGAAGTGTAAAATTTTAATAAATTTATTTGAAACCAACTTCGATTTTTCTCGACTATGTTGAGTTTTTTTGATAGAGAAGCTTAATTTGAGTAATTTCAGATGAAATTAACTTCGATTTTTTGGATTTTGTCACGATTTTTTCAAATTTTAATAAATTTATTTGAAATCAACTTGGATTATTTAGAATTTTGTTCAGTATTTTTGTTGTAGGATGTATATTTGAGTAAATTTAGATGAAAATATCTTCAATTTTGTGGATTGTGGAAAAAATTTTAGTTGGAAGTGCCAAATTTTAATAAATTTATTTGAAATCAACTTCGATTTTTTGGATTTTCTTGAGTATTTTTGTTGTAGGATCTACAATTGATTAAATTTAGATGAAAATCACTTCAATTTTGTGGATTGTGAAAAAAAATTTAGTTGGAAGTGTCAAATTTTAATAAAGTTATTTGAAATCAACTTCGATTTTTTTGGATTTTGTCGAGTATTTTTTTGTAGGATCTATATTTGAGTAAATTTAGATGAAAATAACTTCAATTTTTTGGATTGTGAAAAATATTTTAGTTGGAAGTGTCAAATTTTAATAAATTTATTTGAAATCAACTTCGATTTTTTTTTATTTTGTCGAATATTTTTGGTGTAGGATGTATATTTGAGTAAATTTAGATGAAAATAACTTCAATTTTTTGGATTGTGAAAAAAATTTTAGTTGGAAGTGTCAAATTTTAATAAATTTATTTGAAATCAATTTGGATTATTTTGGATTTTGTTGACTATTTTTGTTGTAGGATCTATATCTGAGTAAAATTAGATGAAAATAACTTAAATTTTTAGGATCGTGAAAAATATTTTAGTTGGAAGTGTCAAATTTTAATAAATTTATTTGAAATCAACTTCGATTTTTTGGATTTTCTTGAGTATTTTTGTTATAGGATCTACAATTGAGTAAATTTAGATGAAAATAACTTCAATTTTGTGGATTGTGAAAAAAATTTTAGTTGGAAGTGTCAAATTTTAATAAATTTATTTGAAATCAACTTCGATTTTTTTGGATTTTGTCGAGTATTTTTGTTGTAGGATCTATATTTGAGTGAATTTAGATGAAAATAACTTCAATTTTTTGGATTGTGAAAAATATTTTAGTTGGAAGTGTCAAATTTTAATAAATTTATTTGAAATCAACTTCGATTTTTTGGATTTTCTTGAGTATTTTTGTTGTAGGATCTACGATTGAGTAAATTTAGATGAAAATAACTTCAATTTTTTGGATTGTGAAAAAAATTTTAGTTGGAAGTGTTAGATTTTAATAAATTTATTTGCAACTAACTCCGATTTTTTTTATTTTCATGAGTATTTTTGTTGTAGGATCTACAATTGAGTAAATTTAGATGAAAATAACTTCAATTTTGTGGATAGTGAAAAAAATTTGTGTTGGAAGTGTCAGATTTTAATAAATTTATTTGAAACTAACTTCAATTTTTTTTATTTTCTTGAGTATTTTTGTTGTAGGATCTACAATTGATTAAATTTAGATGAAAATAACTTCAATTTTGTGGATTGTGAAAAAAATTTTAGTTGGAAGTGTCAAATTTTAATAAATTTATTTGAAATCAGTTTGGATTATTTTGGATTTTGTTGACTATTTTTGTTGTAGGATCTATATTTGAGTAAATTTAGATGAAAATAACTTAAATTTTTAGGATTGTGAAAAAAATTTTAGTTGGAAGTGCCAAATTTTAATAAATTTATTTGAAACCAACTTCGATTTTTTGGATTATCTTGAGTATTTTTGTTGTAGGATCTACAATTGAGTAAATTTAGATGAAAATAACTTCAATTTTTTGGATTGTGAAAAATATTTTAGTTGGAAGTGTCAAATTTTAATTAATTTATTTGAAATCAACTTGAATTATCTTGAATTTTGTTGAGTATTTTTGTTGTAGGATCTATATTTGAGTAAATTTAGATGAAAATAACTTCAATTTTTTGGATTGTGAAAAAAATTTTAGTTGGAAGTGTCAAATTTTAATAAATTTATTTGAAATCAATTTGGATTATTTTGGAATTTGATGAGTATTTTTGTTGTAGGATCTATATTTGAGTAAATTTAGATGAAAATGACTTATATTTTTAGGATTGTGAAAAAAATCTTAGTTGGAAGTGCCAAATTTTAATAAATTTATATGAAACCAACTTCGATTTTTTGGATTTTCTTGAATATTTTTGTTGTAGGATCTACAATTGAGTAAATTTAGATGAAAATAACTTCAATTTTTTGGATTGTGAAAAATATTTTAGTTGGAAGTGTCAAACTTTAATTAATTTATTTGAAATCAACTTGAATTATCTTGAATTTTGTTGAGTATTTTTGTTGTAGGATCTATATTTGAGTAAATTTAGATGAAAATAACTTCGATTTTTTGGATTTTGTCACGATTTTTTCAAATTTTAATAAATTTATTTGAAATCAACTTGGATTATTTAGAATTTTGTTCAGTATTTTTGTTGTAGGATGTATATTTGAGTAAATTTAGATGAAAATATCTTCAATTTTGTGGATTGTGGAAAAAATTTTAGTTGGAAGTGCCAAATTTTAATAAATTTATTTGAAATCAACTTCGATTTTTTGGATTTTCTTGAGTATTTTTGTTGTAGGATCTACAATTGATTAAATTTAGATGAAAATCACTTCAATTTTGTGGATTGTGAAAAAAAATTTAGTTGGAAGTGTCAAATTTTAATAAAGTTATTTGAAATCAACTTCGATTTTTTTGGATTTTGTCGAGTATTTTTTTGTAGGATCTATATTTGAGTAAATTTAGATGAAAATAACTTCAATTTTTTGGATTGTGAAAAATATTTTAGTTGGAAGTGTCAAATTTTAATAAATTTATTTGAAATCAACTTCGATTTTTTTTTATTTTGTCGAATATTTTTGGTGTAGGATGTATATTTGAGTAAATTTAGATGAAAATAACTTCAATTTTTTGGATTGTGAAAAAAATTTTAGTTGGAAGTGTCAAATTTTAATAAATTTATTTGAAATCAATTTGGATTATTTTGGATTTTGTTGACTATTTTTGTTGTAGGATCTATATTTGAGTAAAATTAGATGAAAATAACTTAAATTTTTAGGATCGTGAAAAATATTTTAGTTGGAAGTGTCAAATTTTAATAAATTTATTTGAAATCAACTTCGATTTTTTGGATTTTCTTGAGTATTTTTGTTATAGGATCTACAATTGAGTAAATTTAGATGAAAATAACTTCAATTTTGTGGATTGTGAAAAAAATTTTAGTTGGAAGTGTCAAATTTTAATAAATTTATTTGAAATCAACTTCGATTTTTTTGGATTTTGTCGAGTATTTTTGTTGTAGGATCTATATTTGAGTGAATTTAGATGAAAATAACTTCAATTTTTTGGATTGTGAAAAATATTTTAGTTGGAAGTGTCAAATTTTAATAAATTTATTTGAAATCAACTTCGATTTTTTGGATTTTCTTGAGTATTTTTGTTGTAGGATCTACGATTGAGTAAATTTAGATGAAAATAACTTCAATTTTTTGGATTGTGAAAAAAATTTTAGTTGGAAGTGTTAGATTTTAATAAATTTATTTGCAACTAACTCCGATTTTTTTTATTTTCATGAGTATTTTTGTTGTAGGATCTACAATTGAGTAAATTTAGATGAAAATAACTTCAATTTTGTGGATAGTGAAAAAAATTTGTGTTGGAAGTGTCAGATTTTAATAAATTTATTTGAAACTAACTTCGATTTTTTTTATTTTCTTGAGTATTTTTGTTGTAGGATCTACAATTGATTAAATTTAGATGAAAATAACTTCAATTTTGTGGATTGTGAAAAAAATTTTAGTTGGAAGTGTCAAATTTTAATAAATTTATTTGAAATCAGTTTGGATTATTTTGGATTTTGTTGACTATTTTTGTTGTAGGATCTATATTTGAGTAAATTTAGATGAAAATAACTTAAATTTTTAGGATTGTGAAAAAAATTTTAGTTGGAAGTGCCAAATTTTAATAAATTTATTTGAAACCAACTTCGATTTTTTGGATTATCTTGAGTATTTTTGTTGTAGGATCTACAATTGAGTAAATTTAGATGAAAATAACTTCAATTTTTTGGATTGTGAAAAATATTTTAGTTGGAAGTGTCAAATTTTAATTAATTTATTTGAAATCAACTTGAATTATCTTGAATTTTGTTGAGTATTTTTGTTGTAGGATCTATATTTGAGTAAATTTAGATGAAAATAACTTCAATTTTTTGGATTGTGAAAAAAATTTTAGTTGGAAGTGTCAAATTTTAATAAATTTATTTGAAATCAATTTGGATTATTTTGGAATTTGATGAGTATTTTTGTTGTAGGATCTATATTTGAGTAAATTTAGATGAAAATAACTTCAATTTTTTGGATTGTGAAAAATATTTTAGTTGGAAGTGTCAAATTTTAAAAAAATTTATTTGAAATCAACTTCGATTTTTTGGATTTTCTTGAGTATTTTTGTTATAGGATCTACAATTGAGTAAATTTAGATGAAAATAACTTCAATTTTGTGGATTGTGAAAAAAATTTTAGTTGGAAGTGTCAAATTTTAATAAATTTATTTGAAATCAACTTCGATTTTTTTGGATTTTGTCGAGTATTTTTGTTGTAGGATCTATATTTGAGTGAATTTAGATGAAAATAACTTCAATTTTTTGGATTGTGAAAAATATTTTAGTTGGAAGTGTCAAATTTTAATAAATTTATTTGAAATCAACTTCGATTTTTTGGATTTTCTTGAGTATTTTTGTTGTAGGATCTATATTTGAGTAAATTTAGATGAAAATAACTTCAATTTTGTGGATTGTGAAAAAAATTTTAGTTGGAAGTGTCAAATTTTAATAAATTTATTTGAAATCAACTTCGATTTTTTTGGATTTTGTCGAGTATTTTTGTTGTAGGATCTATATTTGAGTGAATTTAGATGAAAATAACTTCAATTTTTTGGATTGTGAAAAATATTTTAGTTGGAAGTGTCAAATTTTAATTAATTTATTTGAAATCAACTTGAATTATCTTGAATTTTGTTGAGTATTTTTGTTGTAGGATCTATATTTGAGTAAATTTAGATGAAAATAACTTCAATTTTTTGGATTGTGAAAAAAATTTTAGTTGGAAGTGTCAAATTTTAATAAATTTATTTGAAATCAATTTGGATTATTTTGGAATTTGATGAGTATTTTTGTTGTAGGATCTATATTTGAGTAAATTTAGATGAAAATAACTTCAATTTTTTGGATTGTGAAAAATATTTTAGTTGGAAGTGTCAAATTTTAAAAAAATTTATTTGAAATCAACTTCGATTTTTTGGATTTTCTTGAGTATTTTTGTTATAGGATCTACAATTGAGTAAATTTAGATGAAAATAACTTCAATTTTGTGGATTGTGAAAAAAATTTTAGTTGGAAGTGTCAAATTTTAATAAATTTATTTGAAATCAACTTCGATTTTTTTGGATTTTGTCGAGTATTTTTGTTGTAGGATCTATATTTGAGTGAATTTAGATGAAAATAACTTCAATTTTTTGGATTGTGAAAAATATTTTAGTTGGAAGTGTCAAATTTTAATAAATTTATTTGAAATCAACTTCGATTTTTTGGATTTTCTTGAGTATTTTTGTTGTAGGATCTATATTTGAGTAAATTTAGATGAAAATAACTTCAATTTTTTGGATTGTGAAAAATATTTTAGTTGGAAGTGTCAAATTTTAAAAAAATTTATTTGAAATCAACTTCGATTTTTTGGATTATCTTGAGTATTTTTGTTGTAGGATCTACAATTGAGTAAATTTAGATGAAAATAACTTCAATTTTTTGGATTGTGAAAAATATTTTAGTTGGAAGTGTCAAATTTTAATTAATTTATTTGAAATCAACTTGAATTATCTTGAATTTTGTTGAGTATTTTTGTTGTAGGATCTATATTTGAGTAAATTTAGATGAAAATAACTTCAATTTTTTGGATTGTGAAAAAAATTTTAGTTGGAAGTGTCAAATTTTAATAAATTTATTTGAAATCAATTTGGATTATTTTGGAATTTGATGAGTATTTTTGTTGTAGGATCTATATTTGAGTAAATTTAGATGAAAATGACTTAAATTTTTAGGATTGTGAAAAAAATCTTAGTTGGAAGTGCCAAATTTAATAAATTTATATGAAACCAACTTCGATTTTTTGGATTTTCTTGAGTATTTTTGTTGTAGGATCTACAATTGAGTAAATTTAGATGAAAATAACTTCCATTTTTTGGATTGTGAAAAAAATTTGAGTTGGAAGTGTCAAATTTTATTAAATTTATTTGAAACCAACTTCGATTTTTTGGATTTTCTTGAGTATTTTTGTTGTAGGATCTACAATTGAGTAAATTTAGATGAAAATAACTTCAATTTTGTGGATTGTGAAAAAAATTTTAGTTGGAAGTGTCAAATTTTAATAAATTTATTTGAAATCAACTTCGATTTTTTTTTATTTTGTCGAGTATTTTTGTGGTAGGATCTATATTTGTGTAAATTTAGATGAAAATAACTTCAATTTTTTGGATTGTGAAAAATATTTTAGTTGGAAGTGTCAAATTTTAATAAATTTATTTGAAATCAACTTCGATTTTTTGGATTTTCTTGAGTATTTTTGTTGTAGGATCTACAATTGAGTTAATTTAGATGAAAATAACTTCAATTTTGTGGATAGTGAAAAAAATTTTAGTTGGAAGTGTTAGATTTTAATAAATTTATTTGCAACTAACTCCGATTTTTTTGATTTTCTTGAGTATTTTTGTTGTAGGATCTACAATTGAGTAAATTTAGATGAAAATAACTTCAATTTTTTGGATTGTGAAAAAAATTTGATTTGGAAGTGTCAAATTTTATTAAATTTATTTGAAACCAACTTCGATTTTTTGGATTTTCTTGAGTATCTTTGTTGTAGGATCTACAATTGAGTAAATTTAGATGAAAATAACTTCAATTTTGTGGATTGTGAAAAAAATTTTAGTTGGAAGTGTCAAATTTTAATAAATTTATTTGAAATCAACTTCGATTTTTTTGGATTTTGTCTAGTATTTTTGTTGTAGGATCTATATTTGAGTAAATTTAGATGAAAATAACTTCAATTTTTTGGATTGTGAAAAAAATTTTAGTTGGAAGTGTCAAATTTTAATAAATTTATTTGAAATCAATTTGGATTATTTTGGAATTTGATGAGTATTTTTGTTGTAGGATCTATATTTGAGTAAATTTAGATGAAAATGACTTAAATTTTTAGGATTGTGAAAAAAATCTTAGTTGGAAGTGCCAAATTTTAATAAATTTATATGAAACCAACTTCGATTTTTTGGATTTTCTTGAGTATTTTTGTTGTAGGATCTACAATTGAGTAAATTTAGATGAAAATAACTTCCATTTTTTGGATTGTGAAAAAAATTTTAGTTGGAAGTGTCAACTTTTAATAAATTTATTTGAATTCAACTTCGATTTTTTTGGATTTTGTCGTGTATTTTTGTTGTAGGATCTACAATTGATTAAATTTAGATGAAAATAACTTCAATTTTGTGGATTGTCAAAAAAATTTTAGTTGGAAGTGTCAAATTTTAATAAATTTATTTGAAATCAACTTCGATTTTTTGGATTTTCTTGAGTATTTTTGTTGTAGGATCTACAATTGAGTAAATTTAGATGAAAATAACTTCAATTTTGTGGATAGTGAAAAAAATTTTAGTTGGAAGTGTTAGATTTTAATAAATTTATTTGCAACTAACTCCGATTTTTTTGATTTTCTTGAGTATTTTTGTTGTAGGATCTACAATTGAGTAAATTTAGATGAAAATAACTTCACTTTTTTGGATTGTGAAAAAAATTTGATTTGGAAGAGTCAAATTTTATTAAATTTATTTGAAACCAACTTCGATTTTTTGGATTTTCTTGAGTATTTTTGTTGTAGGATCTACAATTGAGTAAATTTAGATGAAAATAACTTCAATTTTGTGGATTGTGAAAAAAATTTTAGTTGGAAGTGTCAAATTTTAATAAATTTATTTGAAATCAACTTCGATTTTTTTGGATTTTGTCTAGTATTTTTGTTGTAGGATCTATATTTGAGTAAATTTAGATGAAAATAACTTCAATTTTTTGGATTGTGAAAAATATTTTAGTTGGAAGTGTCAAATTTTAATAAATTTATTTGAAATCAACTTCGATTTTTTGGATTTTCTTGAGTATTTTTGTTGTAGGATCTACGATTGAGTAAATTTAGATGAAAATAACTTCAATTTTTTGGATTGTGAAAAAAATTTTAGTTGGAAGTGTTAGATTTTAATAAATTTATTTGCAACTAACTCCGATTTTTTTGATTTTCATGAGTATTTTTGTTGTAGGATCTACAATTGAGTAAATTTAGATAAAAATAACTTCAATTTTGTGGATAGTGAAAAAAATTTGAGTTGGAAGTGTCAGATTTTAATAAATTTATTTGAAACTAACTTCGATTTTTTTTATTTTCTTGAGTATTTTTGTTGTAGGATCTACAATTGATTAAATTTAGATGAAAATAACTTCAATTTTGTGGATTGTGAAAAAAATTTTAGTTGGAAGTGTCAAATTTTAATAAATTTATTTGAAATCAGTTTGGATTATTTTGGATTTTGTTGACTATTTTTGTTGTAGGATCTATATTTGAGTAAATTTAGATGAAAATAACTTAAATTTTTAGGATTGTGAAAAAATTTTTAGTTGGAAGTGCCAAATTTTAATAAATTTATTTGAAATCAACTTCGATTTTTTTGGATTTTGTCTAGTATTTTTGTTGTAGGATCTATATTTGAGTAAATTTAGATGAAAATAACTTCAATTTTTTGGATTGTGAAAAAAATTTTAGTTGGAAGTGTCAAATTTTAATAAATTTATTTGAAATCAATTTGGATTATTTTGGAATTTGATGAGTATTTTTGTTGTAGGATCTATATTTGAGTAAATTTAGATGAAAATGACTTAAATTTTTAGGATTGTGAAAAAAATCTTAGTTGGAAGTGCCAAATTTTAATAAATTTATATGAAACCAACTTCGATTTTTTGGATTTTCTTGAGTATTTTTGTTGTAGGATCTACAATTGAGTAAATTTAGATGAAAATAACTTCCATTTTTTGGATTGTGAAAAAAATTTTAGTTGGAAGTGTCAACTTTTAATAAATTTATTTGAATTCAACTTCGATTTTTTTGGATTTTGTCGTGTATTTTTGTTGTAGGATCTACAATTGATTAAATTTAGATGAAAATAACTTCAATTTTGTGGATTGTCAAAAAAATTTTAGTTGGAAGTGTCAAATTTTAATAAATTTATTTGAAATCAACTTCGATTTTTTGGATTTTCTTGAGTATTTTTGTTGTAGGATCTACAATTGAGTAAATTTAGATGAAAATAACTTCAATTTTGTGGATAGTGAAAAAAATTTTAGTTGGAAGTGTTAGATTTTAATAAATTTATTTGCAACTAACTCCGATTTTTTTGATTTTCTTGAGTATTTTTGTTGTAGGATCTACAATTGAGTAAATTTAGATGAAAATAACTTCAATTTTTTGGATTGTGAAAAAAATTTGATTTGGAAGAGTCAAATTTTATTAAATTTATTTGAAACCAACTTCGATTTTTTGGATTTTCTTGAGTATTTTTGTTGTAGGATCTACAATTGAGTAAATTTAGATGAAAATAACTTCAATTTTGTGGATTGTGAAAAAAATTTTAGTTGGAAGTGTCAAATTTTAATAAATTTATTTGAAATCAACTTCGATTTTTTTGGATTTTGTCTAGTATTTTTGTTGTAGGATCTATATTTGAGTAAATTTAGATGAAAATAACTTCAATTTTTTGGATTGTGAAAAATATTTTAGTTGGAAGTGTCAAATTTTAATAAATTTATTTGAAATCAACTTCGATTTTTTGGATTTTCTTGAGTATTTTTGTTGTAGGATCTACGATTGAGTAAATTTAGATGAAAATAACTTCAATTTTTTGGATTGTGAAAAAAATTTTAGTTGGAAGTGTTAGATTTTAATAAATTTATTTGCAACTAACTCCGATTTTTTTGATTTTCATGAGTATTTTTGTTGTAGGATCTACAATTGAGTAAATTTAGATAAAAATAACTTCAATTTTGTGGATAGTGAAAAAAATTTGAGTTGGAAGTGTCAGATTTTAATAAATTTATTTGAAACTAACTTCGATTTTTTTTATTTTCTTGAGTATTTTTGTTGTAGGATCTACAATTGATTAAATTTAGATGAAAATAACTTCAATTTTGTGGATTGTGAAAAAAATTTTAGTTGGAAGTGTCAAATTTTAATAAATTTATTTGAAATCAGTTTGGATTATTTTGGATTTTGTTGACTATTTTTGTTGTAGGATCTATATTTGAGTAAATTTAGATGAAAATAACTTAAATTTTTAGGATTGTGAAAAAATTTTTAGTTGGAAGTGCCAAATTTTAATAAATTTATTTGAAACCAACTTCGATTTTTTGGATTATCTTGAGTATTTTTGTTGTAGGATCTACAATTGAGTAAATTTAGATGAAAATAACTTCAATTTTTTTGATTGTGAAAAATATTTTAGATGGAAGTGTAAAATTTTAATAAATTTATTTGAAACCAACTTCGATTTTTCTCGACTATGTTGAGTTTTTTTGATAGAGAAGCTTAATTTGAGTAATTTCAGATGAAATTAACTTCGATTTTTTGGATTTTGTCACGATTTTTTCAAATTTTAATAAATTTATTTGAAATCAACTTGGATTATTTAGAATTTTGTTCAGTATTTTTGTTGTAGGATGTATATTTGAGTAAATTTAGATGAAAATATCTTCAATTTTGTGGATTGTGGAAAAAATTTTAGTTGGAAGTGCCAAATTTTAATAAATTTATTTGAAATCAACTTCGATTTTTTGGATTTTCTTGAGTATTTTTGTTGTAGGATCTACAATTGATTAAATTTAGATGAAAATCACTTCAATTTTGTGGATTGTGAAAAAAAATTTAGATGGAAGTGTCAAATTTTAATAAAGTTATTTGAAATCAACTTCGATTTTTTTGGATTTTGTCGAGTATTTTTTTGTAGGATCTATATTTGAGTAAATTTAGATGAAAATAACTTCAATTTTTTGGATTGTGAAAAATATTTTAGTTGGAAGTGTCAAATTTTAATAAATTTATTTGAAATCAACTTCGATTTTTTTTTATTTTGTCGAATATTTTTGGTGTAGGATGTATATTTGAGTAAATTTAGATGAAAATAACTTCAATTTTTTGGATTGTGAAAAAAATTTTAGTTGGAAGTGTCAAATTTTAATAAATTTATTTGAAATCAATTTGGATTATTTTGGATTTTGTTGACTATTTTTGTTGTAGGATCTATATTTGAGTAAAATTAGATGAAAATAACTTAAATTTTTAGGATTGTGAAAAACATTTTAGTTGGAAGTGCCAAATTTTAATAAATTTATTTGAAACCTACTTCGATTTTTTGGATTATCTTGAGTATTTTTATTGTAGGATCTACAATTGAGTAAATTTAGATGAAAATAACTTCAATTTTTTGGATTGTGAAAAATATTTTAGTTGGAAGTGTCAAATTTTAATAAATTTATTTGAAATCAGCTTGAATTATCTTGAATTTTGTTGAGTATTTTTGTTGTAGGATCTATATTTGAGTAAATTTAGATGAAAATAACTTCAATTTTTTGGATTGTGAAAAAAATTTTAGTTGGATGTGCCAAATTTTAATAAATTTATTTGAAATCAATTTGGATTATTTTGGAATTTGATGAGTATTTTTGTTGTAGGATCTATATTTGAGTAAATTTAGATGAAAATAACTTCAATTTTTTGGATTGTGAAAAATATTTTAGTTGGAAGTGTCAAATTTTAATAAATTTATTTGAAATCAACTTCGATTTTTTTTTATTTTGTCGAATATTTTTGGTGTAGGATGTATATTTGAGTAAATTTAGATGAAAATAACTTCAATTTTTTGGATTGTGAAAAAAATTTTAGTTGGAAGTGTCAAATTTTAATAAATTTATTTGAAATCAACTTCGATTTTTTTGGATTTTGTCGAGTATTTTTGTTGTAGGATCTATATTTGAGTGAATTTAGATGAAAATAACTTCAATTTTTTGGATTGTGAAAAATATTTTAGTTGGAAGTGTCAAATTTTAATAAATTTATTTGAAATCAACTTCGATTTTTTGGATTTTCTTGAGTATTTTTGTTGTAGGATCTACGATTGAGTAAATTTAGATGAAAATAACTTCAATTTTTTGGATTGTGAAAAAAATTTTAGTTGGAAGTGTTAGATTTTAATAAATTTATTTGCAACTAACTCCGATTTTTTTGATTTTCATGAGTATTTTTGTTGTAGGATCTACAATTGAGTAAATTTAGATGAAAATAACTTCAATTTTGTGGATAGTGAAAAAAATTTGTGTTGGAAGTGTCAGATTTTAATAAATTTATTTGAAACTAACTTCGATTTTTTTTATTTTCTTGAGTATTTTTGTTGTAGGATCTACAATTGATTAAATTTAGATGAAAATAACTTCAATTTTGTGGATTGTGAAAAAAATTTTAGTTGGAAGTGTCAAATTTTAATAAATTTATTTGAAATCAGTTTGGATTATTTTGGATTTTGGTGACTATTTTTGTTGTAGGATCTATATTTGAGTAAATTTAGATGAAAATAACTTAAATTTTTAGGATTGTGAAAAAAATTTTAGTTGGAAGTGCCAAATTTTAATAAATTTATTTGAAACCAACTTCGATTTTTTGGATTATCTTGAGTATTTTTGTTGTAGGATCTACAATTGAGTAAATTTAGATGAAAATAACTTCAATTTTTTGGATTGTGAAAAATATTTTAGTTGGAAGTGTCAAATTTTAATTAATTTATTTGAAATCAACTTGAATTATCTTGAATTTTGTTGAGTATTTTTGTTGTAGGATCTATATTTGAGTAAATTTAGATGAAAATAACTTCAATTTTTTGGATTGTGAAAAAAATTTTAGTTGGAAGTGTCAAATTTTAATAAATTTATTTGAAATCAATTTGGATTATTTTGGAATTTGATGAGTATTTTTGTTGTAGGATCTACAATTGAGTAAATTTAGATGAAAATAACTTCAATTTTTTTGATTGTGAAAAATATTTTAGATGGAAGTGTAAAATTTTAATAAATTTATTTGAAACCAACTTCGATTTTTCTCGACTATGTTGAGTTTTTTTGATAGAGAAGCTTAATTTGAGTAATTTCAGATGAAATTAACTTCGATTTTTTGGATTTTGTCACGATTTTTCCAAATTTTAATAAATTTATTTGAAATCAACTTGGATTATTTAGAATTTTGTTCAGTATTTTTGTTGTAGGATGTATATTTGAGTAAATTTAGATGAAAATATCTTCAATTTTGTGGATTGTGGAAAAAATTTTAGTTGGAAGTGCCAAATTTTAATAAATTTATTTGAAATCAACTTCGATTTTTGGGATTTTCTTGAGTATTTTTGTTGTAGGATCTACAATTGATTAAATTTATATGAAAATCACTTCAATTTTGTGGATTGTGAAAAAAAATTTAGTTGGAAGTGTCAAATTTTAATAAAGTTATTTGAAATCAACTTCGATTTTTTTGGATTTTGTCGAGTATTTTTTTGTAGGATCTATATTTGAGTAAATTTAGATGAAAATAACTTCAATTTTTTGGATTGTGAAAAATATTTTAGTTGGAAGTGTCAAATTTTAATAAATATATTTGAAATCAACTTCGATTTTTTTTTATTTTGTCGAATATTTTTGGTGTAGGATGTATATTTGAGTAAATTTAGATGAAAATAACTTCAATTTTTTGGATTGTGAAAAAAATTTTAGTTGGAAGTGTCAAATTTTAATAAATTTATTTGAAATCAATTTGGATTATTTTGGATTTTGTTGACTATTTTTGTTGTAGGATCTATATTTGAGTAAAATTAGATGAAAATAACTTAAATTTTTAGGATTGTGAAAAAAATTTTAGTTGGAAGTGCCAAATTTTAATAAATTTATTTGAAACCTACTTCGATTTTTTGGATTATCTTGAGTACTTTTATTGTAGGATCTACAATTGAGTAAATTTAGATGAAAATAACTTCAATTTTTTGGATTGTGAAAAATATTTTAGTTGGAAGTGTCAAATTTTAATAAATTTATTTGAAATCAGCTTGAATTATCTTGAATTTTGTTGAATATTTTTGTTGTAGGATCTATATTTGAGTAAATTTAGATGAAAATAACTTCAATTTTTTGGATTGTGAAAAAAATTTTAGTTGGATGTGCCAAATTTTAATAAATTTATTTGAAATCAATTTGGATTATTTTGGAATTTGATGAGTATTTTTGTTGTAGGATCTATATTTGAGTAAATTTAGATGAAAATAACTTCAATTTTTTGGATTGTGAAAAATATTTTAGTTGGAAGTGTCAAATTTTAAAAAAATTTATTTGAAATCAACTTCGATTTTTTGGATTTTCTTGAGTATTTTTGTTATAGGATCTACAATTGAGTAAATTTAGATGAAAATAACTTCAATTTTGTGGATTGTGAAAAAAATTTTAGTTGGAAGTGTCAAATTTTAATAAATTTATTTGAAATCAACTTCGATTTTTTTGGATTTTGTCGAGTATTTTTGTTGTAGGATCTATATTTGAGTGAATTTAGATGAAAATAACTTCAATTTTTTGGATTGTGAAAAATATTTTAGTTGGAAGTGTCAAATTTTAATAAATTTATTTGCAATCAACTTCGATTTTTTTGATTTTCTTGAGTATTTTTGTTGTAGGATCTACGATTGAGTAAATTTAGATGAAAATAACTTCAATTTTTTGGATTGTGAAAAAAATTTTAGTTGGAAGTGTTAGATTTTAATAAATTTATTTGCAACTAACTCCGATTTTTTTGATTTTCATGAGTATTTTTGTTGTAGGATCTACAATTGAGTAAATTTAGATGAAAATAACTTCAATTTTGTGGATAGTGAAAAAAATTTGTTTTGGAAGTGTCAGATTTTAATAAATTTATTTGAAACTAACTTCGATTTTTTTTATTTTCTTGAGTATTTTTGTTGTAGGATCTACAATTGATTAAATTTAGATGAAAATAACTTCAATTTTGTGGATTGTGAAAAAAATTTTAGTTGGAAGTGCCAAATTTTAATAAATTTATTTGAAACCAACTTCGATTTTTTGGATTATCTTGAGTATTTTTGTTGTAGGATCTACAATTGAGTAAATTTAGATGAAAATAACTTCAATTTTTTGGATTGTGAAAAATATTTTAGTTGGAAGTGTCAAATTTTAATTAATTTATTTGAAATCAACTTGAATTATCTTGAATTTTGTTGAGTATTTTTGTTGTAGGATCTATATTTGAGTAAATTTAGATGAAAATAACTTCAATTTTTTGGATTGTGAAAAAAATTTTAGTTGGAAGTGTCAAATTTTAATAAATTTATTTGAAATCAATTTGGATTATTTTGGAATTTGATGAGTATTTTTGTTGTAGGATCTATATTTGAGTAAATTTAGATGAAAATGACTTAAATTTTTAGGATTGTGAAAAAAATCTTAGTTGGAAGTGCCAAATTTTAATAAATTTATATGAAACCAACTTCGATTTTTTGGATTTTCTTGAGTATTTTTGTTGTAGGATCTACAATTGAGTAAATTTAGATGAAAATAACTTCCATTTTTTGGATTGTGAAAAAAATTTGAGTTGGAAGTGTCAAATTTTATTAAATTTATTTGAAACCAACTTCGATTTTTTGGATTTTCTTGAGTATTTTTGTTGTAGGATCTACAATTGAGTAAATTTAGATGAAAATAACTTCAATTTTGTGGATTGTGAAAAAAATTTTAGTTGGAAGTGTCAAATTTTAATAAATTTATTTGAAATCAACTTCGATTTTTTTTTATTTTGTCGAGTATTTTTGTGGTAGGATCTATATTTGTGTAAATTTAGATGAAAATAACTTCAATTTTTTGGATTGTGAAAAATATTTTAGTTGGAAGTGTCAAATTTTAATAAATTTATTTGAAATCAACTTCGATTTTTTGGATTTTCTTGAGTATTTTTGTTGTAGGATCTACAATTGAGTAAATTTAGATGAAAATAACTTCAATTTTGTGGATAGTGAAAAAAATTTTAGTTGGAAGTGTTAGATTTTAATAAATTTATTTGCAACTAACTCCGATTTTTTTGATTTTCTTGAGTATTTTTGTTGTAGGATCTACAATTGAGTAAATTTAGATGAAAATAACTTCAATTTTTTGGATTGTGAAAAAAATTTGATTTGGAAGTGTCAAATTTTATTAAATTTATTTGAAACCAACTTCGATTTTTTGGATTTTCTTGAGTATCTTTGTTGTAGGATCTACAATTGAGTAAATTTAGATGAAAATAACTTCAATTTTGTGGATTGTGAAAAAAATTTTAGTTGGAAGTGTCAAATTTTAAAAAATTTATTTGAAATCAACTTCGATTTTTTTTTATTTTGTCGAATATTTTTGGTGTAGGATGTATATTTGAGTAAATTTAGATGAAAATAACTTCAATTTTTTGGATTGTGAAAAAAATTTTAGTTGGAAGTGTCAAATTTTAATAAATTTATTTGAAATCAACTTCGATTTTTTTGGATTTTGTCGAGTATTTTTGTTGTAGGATCTATATTTGAGTGAATTTAGATGAAAATAACTTCAATTTTTTGGATTGTGAAAAATATTTTAGTTGGAAGTGTCAAATTTTAATAAATTTATTTGAAATCAACTTCGATTTTTTGGATTTTCTTGAGTATTTTTGTTGTAGGATCTACGATTGAGTAAATTTAGATGAAAATAACTTCAATTTTTTGGATTGTGAAAAAAATTTTAGTTGGAAGTGTTAGATTTTAATAAATTTATTTGCAACTAACTCCGATTTTTTTGATTTTCATGAGTATTTTTGTTGTAGGATCTACAATTGAGTAAATTTAGATGAAAATAACTTCAATTTTGTGGATAGTGAAAAAAATTTGTGTTGGAAGTGTCAGATTTTAATAAATTTATTTGAAACTAACTTCGATTTTTTTTATTTTCTTGAGTATTTTTGTTGTAGGATCTACAATTGATTAAATTTAGATGAAAATAACTTCAATTTTGTGGATTGTGAAAAAAATTTTAGTTGGAAGTGTCAAATTTTAATAAATTTATTTGAAATCAGTTTGGATTATTTTGGATTTTGGTGACTATTTTTGTTGTAGGATCTATATTTGAGTAAATTTAGATGAAAATAACTTAAATTTTTAGGATTGTGAAAAAAATTTTAGTTGGAAGTGCCAAATTTTAATAAATTTATTTGAAACCAACTTCGATTTTTTGGATTATCTTGAGTATTTTTGTTGTAGGATCTACAATTGAGTAAATTTAGATGAAAATAACTTCAATTTTTTGGATTGTGAAAAATATTTTAGTTGGAAGTGTCAAATTTTAATTAATTTATTTGAAATCAACTTGAATTATCTTGAATTTTGTTGAGTATTTTTGTTGTAGGATCTATATTTGAGTAAATTTAGATGAAAATAACTTCAATTTTTTGGATTGTGAAAAAAATTTTAGTTGGAAGTGTCAAATTTTAATAAATTTATTTGAAATCAATTTGGATTATTTTGGAATTTGATGAGTATTTTTGTTGTAGGATCTACAATTGAGTAAATTTAGATGAAAATAACTTCAATTTTTTTGATTGTGAAAAATATTTTAGATGGAAGTGTAAAATTTTAATAAATTTATTTGAAACCAACTTCGATTTTTCTCGACTATGTTGAGTTTTTTTGATAGAGAAGCTTAATTTGAGTAATTTCAGATGAAATTAACTTCGATTTTTTGGATTTTGTCACGATTTTTCCAAATTTTAATAAATTTATTTGAAATCAACTTGGATTATTTAGAATTTTGTTCAGTATTTTTGTTGTAGGATGTATATTTGAGTAAATTTAGATGAAAATATCTTCAATTTTGTGGATTGTGGAAAAAATTTTAGTTGGAAGTGCCAAATTTTAATAAATTTATTTGAAATCAACTTCGATTTTTGGGATTTTCTTGAGTATTTTTGTTGTAGGATCTACAATTGATTAAATTTATATGAAAATCACTTCAATTTTGTGGATTGTGAAAAAAAATTTAGTTGGAAGTGTCAAATTTTAATAAAGTTATTTGAAATCAACTTCGATTTTTTTGGATTTTGTCGAGTATTTTTTTGTAGGATCTATATTTGAGTAAATTTAGATGAAAATAACTTCAATTTTTTGGATTGTGAAAAATATTTTAGTTGGAAGTGTCAAATTTTAATAAATATATTTGAAATCAACTTCGATTTTTTTTTATTTTGTCGAATATTTTTGGTGTAGGATGTATATTTGAGTAAATTTAGATGAAAATAACTTCAATTTTTTGGATTGTGAAAAAAATTTTAGTTGGAAGTGTCAAATTTTAATAAATTTATTTGAAATCAATTTGGATTATTTTGGATTTTGTTGACTATTTTTGTTGTAGGATCTATATTTGAGTAAAATTAGATGAAAATAACTTAAATTTTTAGGATTGTGAAAAAAATTTTAGTTGGAAGTGCCAAATTTTAATAAATTTATTTGAAACCTACTTCGATTTTTTGGATTATCTTGAGTACTTTTATTGTAGGATCTACAATTGAGTAAATTTAGATGAAAATAACTTCAATTTTTTGGATTGTGAAAAATATTTTAGTTGGAAGTGTCAAATTTTAATAAATTTATTTGAAATCAGCTTGAATTATCTTGAATTTTGTTGAATATTTTTGTTGTAGGATCTATATTTGAGTAAATTTAGATGAAAATAACTTCAATTTTTTGGATTGTGAAAAAAATTTTAGTTGGATGTGCCAAATTTTAATAAATTTATTTGAAATCAATTTGGATTATTTTGGAATTTGATGAGTATTTTTGTTGTAGGATCTATATTTGAGTAAATTTAGATGAAAATAACTTCAATTTTTTGGATTGTGAAAAATATTTTAGTTGGAAGTGTCAAATTTTAAAAAAATTTATTTGAAATCAACTTCGATTTTTTGGATTTTCTTGAGTATTTTTGTTATAGGATCTACAATTGAGTAAATTTAGATGAAAATAACTTCAATTTTGTGGATTGTGAAAAAAATTTTAGTTGGAAGTGTCAAATTTTAATAAATTTATTTGAAATCAACTTCGATTTTTTTGGATTTTGTCGAGTATTTTTGTTGTAGGATCTATATTTGAGTGAATTTAGATGAAAATAACTTCAATTTTTTGGATTGTGAAAAATATTTTAGTTGGAAGTGTCAAATTTTAATAAATTTATTTGCAATCAACTTCGATTTTTTTGATTTTCTTGAGTATTTTTGTTGTAGGATCTACGATTGAGTAAATTTAGATGAAAATAACTTCAATTTTTTGGATTGTGAAAAAAATTTTAGTTGGAAGTGTTAGATTTTAATAAATTTATTTGCAACTAACTCCGATTTTTTTGATTTTCATGAGTATTTTTGTTGTAGGATCTACAATTGAGTAAATTTAGATGAAAATAACTTCAATTTTGTGGATAGTGAAAAAAATTTGTTTTGGAAGTGTCAGATTTTAATAAATTTATTTGAAACTAACTTCGATTTTTTTTATTTTCTTGAGTATTTTTGTTGTAGGATCTACAATTGATTAAATTTAGATGAAAATAACTTCAATTTTGTGGATTGTGAAAAAAATTTTAGTTGGAAGTGCCAAATTTTAATAAATTTATTTGAAACCAACTTCGATTTTTTGGATTATCTTGAGTATTTTTGTTGTAGGATCTACAATTGAGTAAATTTAGATGAAAATAACTTCAATTTTTTGGATTGTGAAAAATATTTTAGTTGGAAGTGTCAAATTTTAATTAATTTATTTGAAATCAACTTGAATTATCTTGAATTTTGTTGAGTATTTTTGTTGTAGGATCTATATTTGAGTAAATTTAGATGAAAATAACTTCAATTTTTTGGATTGTGAAAAAAATTTTAGTTGGAAGTGTCAAATTTTAATAAATTTATTTGAAATCAATTTGGATTATTTTGGAATTTGATGAGTATTTTTGTTGTAGGATCTATATTTGAGTAAATTTAGATGAAAATGACTTAAATTTTTAGGATTGTGAAAAAAATCTTAGTTGGAAGTGCCAAATTTTAATAAATTTATATGAAACCAACTTCGATTTTTTGGATTTTCTTGAGTATTTTTGTTGTAGGATCTACAATTGAGTAAATTTAGATGAAAATAACTTCCATTTTTTGGATTGTGAAAAAAATTTGAGTTGGAAGTGTCAAATTTTATTAAATTTATTTGAAACCAACTTCGATTTTTTGGATTTTCTTGAGTATTTTTGTTGTAGGATCTACAATTGAGTAAATTTAGATGAAAATAACTTCAATTTTGTGGATTGTGAAAAAAATTTTAGTTGGAAGTGTCAAATTTTAATAAATTTATTTGAAATCAACTTCGATTTTTTTTTATTTTGTCGAGTATTTTTGTGGTAGGATCTATATTTGTGTAAATTTAGATGAAAATAACTTCAATTTTTTGGATTGTGAAAAATATTTTAGTTGGAAGTGTCAAATTTTAATAAATTTATTTGAAATCAACTTCGATTTTTTGGATTTTCTTGAGTATTTTTGTTGTAGGATCTACAATTGAGTAAATTTAGATGAAAATAACTTCAATTTTGTGGATAGTGAAAAAAATTTTAGTTGGAAGTGTTAGATTTTAATAAATTTATTTGCAACTAACTCCGATTTTTTTGATTTTCTTGAGTATTTTTGTTGTAGGATCTACAATTGAGTAAATTTAGATGAAAATAACTTCAATTTTTTGGATTGTGAAAAAAATTTGATTTGGAAGTGTCAAATTTTATTAAATTTATTTGAAACCAACTTCGATTTTTTGGATTTTCTTGAGTATCTTTGTTGTAGGATCTACAATTGAGTAAATTTAGATGAAAATAACTTCAATTTTGTGGATTGTGAAAAAAATTTTAGTTGGAAGTGTCAAATTTTAATAAATTTATTTGAAATCAACTTCGATTTTTTTGGATTTTGTCTAGTATTTTTGTTGTAGGATCTATATTTGAGTAAATTTAGATGAAAATAACTTCAATTTTTTGGATTGTGAAAAATATTTTAGTTGGAAGTGTCAAATTTTAATAAATTTATTTGAAATCAACTTCGATTTTTTGGATTTTCTTGAGTATTTTTGTTGTAGGATCTACGATTGAGTAAATTTAGATGAAAATAACTTCAATTTTTTGGATTGTGAAAAAAATTTTAGTTGGAAGTGTTAGATTTTAATAAATTTATTTGCAACTAACTCCGATTTTTTTTATTTTCATGAGTATTTTTGTTGTAGGATCTACAATTGAGTAAATTTAGATAAAAATAACTTCAATTTTGTGGATAGTGAAAAAAATTTGAGTTGGAAGTGTCAGATTTTAATAAATTTATTTGAAACTAACTTCGATTTTTTTTATTTTCTTGAGTATTTTTGTTGTAGGATCTACAATTGATTAAATTTAGATGAAAATAACTTCAATTTTGTGGATTGTGAAAAAAATTTTAGTTGGAAGTGTCAAATTTTAATAAATTTATTTGAAATCAGTTTGGATTATTTTGGATTTTGTTGACTATTTTTGTTGTAGGATCTATATTTGAGTAAATTTAGATGAAAATAACTTAAATTTTTAGGATTGTGAAAAAATTTTTAGTTGGAAGTGCCAAATTTTAATAAATTTATTTGAAACCAACTTCGATTTTTTGGATTATCTTGAGTATTTTTGTTGTAGGATCTACAATTGAGTAAATTTAGATGAAAATAACTTCAATTTTTTTGATTGTGAAAAATATTTTAGATGGAAGTGTAAAATTTTAATAAATTTATTTGAAACCAACTTCGATTTTTCTCGACTATGTTGAGTTTTTTTGATAGAGAAGCTTAATTTGAGTAATTTCAGATGAAATTAACTTCGATTTTTTGGATTTTGTCACGATTTTTTCAAATTTTAATAAATTTATTTGAAATCAACTTGGATTATTTAGAATTTTGTTCAGTATTTTTGTTGTAGGATGTATATTTGAGTAAATTTAGATGAAAATATCTTCAATTTTGTGGATTGTGGAAAAAATTTTAGTTGGAAGTGCCAAATTTTAATAAATTTATTTGAAATCAACTTCGATTTTTTGGATTTTCTTGAGTATTTTTGTTGTAGGATCTACAATTGATTAAATTTAGATGAAAATCACTTCAATTTTGTGGATTGTGAAAAAAAATTTAGTTGGAAGTGTCAAATTTTAATAAAGTTATTTGAAATCAACTTCGATTTTTTTGGATTTTGTCGAGTATTTTTTGGTAGGATCTATATTTGAGTAAATTTAGATGAAAATAACTTCAATTTTTTGGATTGTGAAAAATATTTTAGTTGGAAGTGTCAAATTTTAATAAATTTATTTGAAATCAACTTCGATTTTTTTTTATTTTGTCGAATATTTTTGGTGTAGGATGTATATTTGAGTAAATTTAGATGAAAATAACTTCAATTTTTTGGATTGTGAAAAAAATTTTAGTTGGAAGTGTCAAATTTTAATAAATTTATTTGAAATCAATTTGGATTATTTTGGATTTTGTTGACTATTTTTGTTGTAGGATCTATATTTGAGTAAAATTAGATGAAAATAACTTAAATTTTTAGGATTGTGAAAAAAATTTTAGTTGGAAGTGCCAAATTTTAATAAATTTATTTGAAACCTACTTCGATTTTTTGGATTATCTTGAGTATTTTTATTGTAGGATCTACAATTGAGTAAATTTAGATGAAAATAACTTCAATTTTTTGGATTGTGAAAAATATTTTAGTTGGAAGTGTCAAATTTTAATAAATTTATTTGAAATCAGCTTGAATTATCTTGAATTTTGTTGAGTATTTTTGTTGTAGGATCTATATTTGAGTAAATTTAGATGAAAATAACTTCAATTTTTTGGATTGTGAAAAAAATTTTAGTTGGATGTGCCAAATTTTAATAAATTTATTTGAAATCAATTTGGATTATTTTGGAATTTGATGAGTATTTTTGTTGTAGGATCTATATTTGAGTAAATTTAGATGAAAATAACTTCAATTTTTTGGATTGTGAAAAATATTTTAGTTGGAAGTGTCAAATTTTAATAAATTTATTTGAAATCAACTTCGATTTTTTTTTATTTTGTCGAATATTTTTGGTGTAGGATGTATATTTGAGTAAATTTAGATGAAAATAACTTCAATTTTTTGGATTGTGAAAAAAATTTTAGTTGGAAGTGTCAAATTTTAATAAATTTATTTGAAATCAATTTGGATTATTTTGGATTTTGTTGAGTATTTTTGTTGTAGGATCTACGATTGAGTAAATTTAGATGAAAATAACTTCAATTTTTTGGATTGTGAAAAAAATTTTAGTTGGAAGTGTTAGATTTTAATAAATTTATTTGCAACTAACTCCGATTTTTTTGATTTTCATGAGTATTTTTGTTGTAGGATCTACAATTGAGTAAATTTAGATGAAAATAACTTCAATTTTGTGGATAGTGAAAAAAATTTGTGTTGGAAGTGTCAGATTTTAATAAATTTATTTGAAACTAACTTCGATTTTTTTTATTTTCTTGAGTATTTTTGTTGTAGGATCTACAATTGATTAAATTTAGATGAAAATAACTTCAATTTTGTGGATTGTGAAAAAAATTTTAGTTGGAAGTGTCAAATTTTAATAAATTTATTTGAAATCAGTTTGGATTATTTTGGATTTTGGTGACTATTTTTGTTGTAGGATCTATATTTGAGTAAATTTAGATGAAAATAACTTAAATTTTTAGGATTGTGAAAAAAATTTTAGTTGGAAGTGCCAAATTTTAATAAATTTATTTGAAACCAACTTCGATTTTTTGGATTATCTTGAGTATTTTTGTTGTAGGATCTACAATTGAGTAAATTTAGATGAAAATAACTTCAATTTTTTGGATTGTGAAAAATATTTTAGTTGGAAGTGTCAAATTTTAATTAATTTATTTGAAATCAACTTGAATTATCTTGAATTTTGTTGAGTATTTTTGTTGTAGGATCTATATTTGAGTAAATTTAGATGAAAATAACTTCAATTTTTTGGATTGTGAAAAAAATTTTAGTTGGAAGTGTCAAATTTTAATAAATTTATTTGAAATCAATTTGGATTATTTTGGAATTTGATGAGTATTTTTGTTGTAGGATCTACAATTGAGTAAATTTAGATGAAAATAACTTCAATTTTTTTGATTGTGAAAAATATTTTAGATGGAAGTGTAAAATTTTAATAAATTTATTTGAAACCAACTTCGATTTTTCTCGACTATGTTGAGTTTTTTTGATAGAGAAGCTTAATTTGAGTAATTTCAGATGAAATTAACTTCGATTTTTTGGATTTTGTCACGATTTTTCCAAATTTTAATAAATTTATTTGAAATCAACTTGGATTATTTAGAATTTTGTTCAGTATTTTTGTTGTAGGATGTATATTTGAGTAAATTTAGATGAAAATATCTTCAATTTTGTGGATTGTGGAAAAAATTTTAGTTGGAAGTGCCAAATTTTAATAAATTTATTTGAAATCAACTTCGATTTTTGGGATTTTCTTGAGTATTTTTGTTGTAGGATCTACAATTGATTAAATTTATATGAAAATCACTTCAATTTTGTGGATTGTGAAAAAAAATTTAGTTGGAAGTGTCAAATTTTAATAAAGTTATTTGAAATCAACTTCGATTTTTTTGGATTTTGTCGAGTATTTTTTTGTAGGATCTATA